>JANHGO010000040.1:21700432-21744967 GCA_024606505.1 Aquila spilogaster
ACCGAGGTCTTTGCAAAGGCACCATGATCCGTGTTTCCCAGTGAGCGAAGTAGTTGCTTGCTGGAACCAAGACACCAGGGGAAGAAGCCAGGTGTCCTGGCCCCAGTCCCCTGCTGCCCCTGCTGCAGTGTTACTGGAGCTGTGACACTCTCCACAGGCATCTCCCTGCCCGAAGGAAGCCAACCGGGAGCTGCTGAACGACGGCTCCTGCTGGACCATCATCGGCACCGAAACGGTGGAGTACACCTTCAGTGAGAGCCTGGCCTGCGTCCGCGAGCCTGTCAGCCCCGTGCCACTCATCACTGCCCTGCAGGTAGGCACAGCGCCGGCCGCGGGCCACCCCCTCCTCTCCATCACCTGCCTCCATCATGGCTCCTGCTCCTGAGCCCTTGCACCCACGCTCGGCATCTCCTGGTTTTGGGATGCTGTGGGAATGCCCGGGTCTGGACTGCTGCGGCAGGGACGGGATGCGCAGGGAGAGCATCCTGCGGGAGAAGGAGTTGGGCTCATTCCACCACGTCACACACTGCCGTGCACTCTGCCCGTCACAGCTCACGGGTGGCGGGGATGTGGCCATGCTGGAGGTGCAGGGGGAGCATTTCCACGCACACCTCAAGGTCTGGTTCGGAGACGTGGAAGCAGAGACGATGTACAGGTAACACAGCCGAGGGGGCCAGGGAGCAGGCAGGGAACAGCAGCTGGGTTTAGGCTGTGCTGGGCAGCTCTGGGAGGGATGTGGCTGCTGACCTTGGGGACGGGGGCACTTGTACTGCCCGTTCTGTGGGACCAAGTATGAGCATTGCGAGGAGAGGCAGGGATGCGTCTGGCTGCTCTGCCCTGGCTGCAGTCTGGGGATAGCAGTGGGTGGGAGACAACAGGGAACTTAGGGGGCTGCAAACAAGCAAGCAGCCCTGGCAGAGAGGAATGAAACACCAGCGAGGAGAGGGGAAACTGGCCAGAGGCTTCACGCTGAGCTCCAGGCTGGAGGAGATGTGCCAGCACTCGCTGCCAGCCGCTTCTGCATGGGACCCTCATCTGTTAATGCATGTTTTCCTCTCCTGTTCCCAGGAGCCCCAAGTCCCTCGTTTGCGTCGTCCCTGATGTCTCTGCCTTTGGCAGTGACTGGAGGTGGCTGCGATACCCCATCACAGTCCCACTCCTGCTGATCAGGGATGATGGCCTCATCTACTCCAGCTCATTCACGTTCACCTACACCCCGGAGCAGAGCTTCATCCCAGGGCAGCAGGTCCTCTCAGATGTCCCCCAGGACTCGGACAAATTACTTGACAGCATCCATCAGGAGTTCACCAGGACCAACTTCCACCTCTTCATGCAGAGCTAGCAAGCTGGGCGGGCAGAGGCTCGGCCTCACCCCTGGCCCCAGGGTTCCCCATCCAGGGCTCAAGGTGGCCCTGCCAAAGGGTCCTCCCCACACATCGAATGCCCGCCATGTTACTGTCATTTGCTGACTTGTCTGTTCTTCACGGCAGCGTCTCACCCTGCTGAGATCTCACATGAAAGCGTCAATAAATCAGGCTTGAAGGACTTCTTTACTGATTCAATTGCTTCTTTACTAACCTTCACGATTTACCTCCTGTGCTAGCACAGAGAATCACAGCTCTCTTCATGTCCTCAGTCCATATATTCAAAGGCCAGGAGGGACAGGGATGATGCACGAACATGACCTTAAGTGTTATTGATCTATACCGGGAATCCCTGCATTGCTTCTGTGCTTTTCAGTAATGAGGAGCTGATTTCCAGCAGCCAAATACCCGGCACCAGATGTTTTGGTTTTTCACTGGAGGCCCAAATGGGGTTATTTCAAAAGGAAAAGGGAAAAAGAGAGAAAAAAAACTTCAGTGCAAAACCCAGCCCCTTCCTAGCTGGTGTGGCTCTGCCGAGCTCCATTGTTTTACACATTTATACACACACAGAAACTGCAGTGCTGGCATCAGCAGGAAACTGCTGATCTAAATATGCCATAAAAAGAAGCCAGGTTTCTTGGAGCTGGACCCGAGCGTTACGCAGAGTGGGTCTTACAGCTTTATTTAGTCTTCAGCTCTCCGTAGCATCAAAAGGCCCATGGTGTACATGGAAACCTGCTGGTTTGGCAGTCCTGAGCTGGGTTTTGAAACAACCCAACTGCCAAACCTATGGAGGTGTTTAACCCACACTGAACTCAGCGGCAGCGGGCAGGGGAACAGGGAAGGCATGGTGCCCCACGACCTGCAGCACCCCAGGAGTGTGGGGTGCCTGGCCCTGCACATCGACATCCATCACTGGCTCATCGCCCGGCTTACCCATGTGTTTTGTGCGATCCAGCACATTTTGGATGCCGGCACTGCACAGACCGACAGCACCAGCATGCAGCCCGTCCTCAGCCTCGCTGTGTGCATTCCCTGCCATGCTGTGGCTCCAGATGCTGAATTTGGGGCTGCAGGGGCTCACAGCCTCACACCACCCAGCATGGAGGTGCACAGTGATGCCTGGTATCTGGGCCTCCTCCCTCTGCAGCTTGTGCATGGCCCTGGCTCCCACGGGAGCACAAGAGCTTGGGTCTCCGGAGTCCTAACCCGGGGCTTCCCGGGGGCAGCACCTCCCTAAACTCCACCAGGAGATGGGATTCCTTCTTCCCCAAAACAGGAACCTCAGAGAAGGTGAAAAGCTGTTGGCAGACACATCTGTGTGCATCTGGAGCTGCAGCTGCTGGAGGAAAAACTCGGGGAGAATATTACAGCGCATGCCAACAGCCAAGGGCTTGTGGAGGAAAGGGCTGGAGGACAGAGGAAGGGTAGCCATGTGGAGATCCGCAGGGGGTTTCAAAATGAAGCAAGTCCCTCGAGCAGGAGGCAGGTCCCGATGTGCTCATTAGGTGTCAGGAGCAGTTGGTACGAGACCTTACTGCTCCTGTTCCTGGCAAAGGCTCGAGCATCTTGTACAGGTGCTGGGGGCCACGGGGGCTTCCCCTGTGTGACAGCTGCTTACCCTGCATGGCCACCCCATCGGCCCATGCTTACCGTCCCCTACGCTCACATCCCCAGAAAATCCACCCCTGCCCTAATGTAACTGAGGGTGAGATGCAAGAAAATCCTTTAATCAACCTGAACAGAGGATCCCTCATATCTCCCCCAAAAGTATTTCCTCCCGTCTCCTCAGGGACAAGCTGAAGGGCAGTGAAAGGATGGGGCCAAGCCTTTCAGTTTCTGCCTGCATCGCACACAGGAGTGTCTGGATGCTGGGGGCTTCTCAGCCCGCTCCCCTCCCTTGGAGGCCCAGGCATAATTCTCATTTTATGAATGGAAAGCACCCTCTGCTATATTTAGCAGCAGCCTGGTCCCGAAGGGCAGGAGGAGCACTGCTTGTTGACTTCAAGGGCTTGGAACAAGCCTGCCTTGTTATGTTTACGGTGCAGCGCTTTGCTGGAGAGGCCAAGAAAGCACCGAGTGGCTCATTCTTGAAGACTGATGGGTTAAGCAAACGGCCGCAGTAATTCAAGCCACATGGGGAAAGGGGAGAGGCGGCGGCAGGCGGGCTGGGGGGGCCTCGAGGGGCTCCTGCCTTCCTCCGACCAGCCACAGGCTGCATTTAATCTGCTTTTCACAGCAGGTCCCACAAATGCAGAGGAGGAGCTTTGCAGCTTCTGGAGGAGACACTTCCCTGCCATAGGGAGCATATGCTCCATGTCTCAGCGGAGGAGCTGGTAGCATCGGCAGAGCTGTTTATTTGCATAATCACCAATTAACACAAATGTCTCGGAGAGGTGCCAGCCATCCAGTTGTATGTTCTCACTCTCTCGCGAGTCGGCAGCGCCAGTCTCCGCCAGATTGTACAATAACCCAGCACGTGTCCGGGAAATACGCACAGAACGTCCCTCCGGCTCTGGCGAGCTGGGCTGCCTGCTCAGAGCTGGGCTGCCTGGCGGAGCCCATCTGGCAGCTCTTTTCTGTGCTCCTGAATTGTACACGGAGCTTTGCCCCATCCCCAAGGCAGCCAGAAACATGGGTATAAAATGGAGCATGAAAAAACCTTCACATCACTCCAAGAGCTGGGGGTTTAGAAAAAGCATCAAAAGCTTTAGGGATGCTCAGGATAACTTACGCTGTGTGCAGCTGTGGCGTTGCATGAGCATCCCCGGGCAATGGCGAGGCTTGAAGGCAATGGGGATCCCCTGCTCCCACCAGGCCAGGGTGCAGCTGGGGCTGCCTGGAGCCCCACCACATCAAGAAGCCATTTCAGGTCCCAGAGGTGAGTGTACCTTCAAAAACATCAAGAAGAAAATAAAATCCTGGCTTTGTCTCCATGAAAAATATCCCAGAGGAACATGAAGTCTGGTCTTGGTCTGCCTCCCTTTCTGCCTGGGCTGTGCGGGACTGTCCTGGCCGTTTGGAAGAAGACTTACTGCCATCTAGTGAGCCCAGGCACCAGCACCCTGCCTGCTGAGCACCGCCACACTCGTCACACTGCCTGTGCCCATGCTGTGCAGTGGCTCAGGCCAGCCCAGGAGCCGCACTGAGTGCTGGGGATCACCTGGGCATCTCTGGCCATCCCCAGGGGACATTTTTCTGTCCAACTCAGAGGGTTTGCCTGGTATTTTTAAACAGCCATTGCATTGCATTTTGCACCAAGCATGCAGCAGGTTTCTAGTTGTGTTGGTTGAATGTTTTTTTCAGGGTGGGGGGCAGCCATGGCACACAGAGGGTGAGGGGAATGTCCCTTCCCTGCTCACCCAGCCCAAATCCAGCCTGGTGACACCATTCTTGGCACCGAGGCAGCCGGTGGGCTGGCTTGCTTGTAGGGCAATTTGCAACCATACCTGCAGAAAGGCCAGAAAAACTCCAGTTAAAGGGGGTTTTTGCACCTCCCTGAGCATGAGGTGTGGGCAGAGAGGGGGCAGCTGGCCAGGGGTCTGTAAGGAGTGGGGCTGTTCTGTGCCAGCGAGGTGTTTGCCTTGGCAAGAGGCAGCCCAGGGCAAGTCCCTCTGCTGCGCTGTGTCTTTGTCACCTCCCCGACACGAGCCAGTGGGTGATGCGGAAGGATTGGGAAGTTCAATGTGTACCTCAAGGAGATTTGATTTTGGGAGAGAATAGCCAGTGAATCAGGCTGTATGATGTTTATTGCTAAATAACCTGCCACTGTATGTCATTATATCTACAGTGGCTATGTGCCATATCAAGGGTATTACAGTAAGAATTACCCAAACGACTGAAGGATGGACTTTGAAACCGAGCGAAGTGCAGCAGTGATGGAACTTGAACTGACACCCAGCAATTTCCTCAAGATCGATATCTTCAACCTGCAGACCATGGGCATGGGTTGTGCCAAATACACCAGCTGCAAGTTCCGGAGGCAGCACACAACAATCCAACGCCACACACCATCTCTCCTACCCTGAAGGACTGCTATGACAGATGGACCCCCAAAGTCATGGATTGAATAAAATCGATGGACACGTTAGAAGGATGGCCCATAGACTAAGGGAACGCTATTTGTGTGTGGGTGTACATCCATCTATCTCTCTGAAAGACAGGGAAAGAGGAAATTGGGTCCTGCTCTCTCGTCCAGGCTGTGCTACAGGGACTGTTTACAGGCGCAATCCCACTACTGATCAGCACAGGAGTTTTGACCCGCTCTGTCTCTCACCTGGGGCGGTTCACCCCTCCTGAGGGGACCTGGTGGCCCCCAGCTCCCCCAGGGACCAGGGTGGTGGCAGCGCTCCCAGGTCCCTGCCCGTCCCCTGCAGAGGAGCACGGGGCTGCAGGCAAGCATCGCTGGGGACCCCGCGTCAGGACGAGCTGATGCAGCCGGTGCTGGAGACATGGGGCAAGCGGGGCCACCCCCCCCAGAGCAGCCTGTCCCCCCAGCCCTAAGCCCTTCCCCTGGGGCTGTCCCTGCCTCGCACCCCTGGGCAGAGCCTCCAGGTGGTCCAGCGGGCCCATGGCCCACGCTGCTTGGTATCAATGCCTGTATCGCTGGCCCTCGAGCATGGGGGATGTCGGGATGCTGCTCTGCCCACCAGCCAGGGGGAAGCTGCAGAGAAAAATCCCTTTCTTGGAAACATGGTGCCCCTGGGACTGACACCCAGGGCTGGTGCAGTGCACGAATGGGGCTCAGCCAACAAGACTGAACCAAGGGGCCTGTTACTGCATCATGAGCCAAAAAAATCCCCCTCCCTACCAAGCCCCTGCACTGGCCCCAGCCCTACCTGCAGACACCAGTGGGGTCCCATTACCCCAAGCATCCTTCCAAGGGCACCACTGGCCCCAGCCCAGCACACGGGGCCATAAGTTTGGGCACTGCCCAGAAAACCTGTGCTGACTTTATCCTTTTTCTGACAGAGCTATAAATAACCCAGCTGGGCAGCTGCATGCAAAACTACACCAGGGCCAAAATAAGCTGAGTTGGGTCACTGAGGAATTACAATTACCTGCTCAAGAGACTCCAAGCGCATTGGGAACTGCCCAGGTGTGTGGCCCCACTGGCCAAACTCTAAAAAAAACCCAAATAGCACTAAGGACAGAGTGAGCTGGAGACACCCATGGGTGCCCACATCACCAATCACGCCAGGAGTGGGTATTATTAGCCTCTGTCCCGAGACGGGCTGTTTGGGGGTAGAGACTACCACACTTCTATGCCCACAGCTCTGGGCCCTCAGCCCTGCCCATGCAGCCAAAAAGCCTGTGAAAAATTGAGTTTCCTTTTTTTGTTTTTTTTGTGTTTTTTTTTTTCTTTAAAACAAGAAAACCAAGTTGAAAACAAGCTTACTCCTGGCAAACTCTGGACTCCCTGCAGCCCAGGGAAGGACTGAGCACGGGGGCTGGCAGCATCCCTCTGGGATGCAGGGCTGGACCACTGCCCAAAGGCTGCAGCTGGGGCTTTGTGTCTGGATTAGGGGTGTGGGGTTAGTGCTGGACATGGCTCCCCACAACTGACCCCATGCTGCAGCGCTGCTGGGGGGTCCAGGGAGCCTCGCTAGCAGGGGCAAGATGGAGGGAGCTGGCAATCTGCTTTCATCCCGCTCTCAAAAGAAACACATGGGTAGTTTTCTCAGGGTTTGCTGGGGAGGCAAAGTAAATTTTTAAACAGCTTAAATAAACAAATGGGCTTGAAAAACACCGGCCTGATTTCCATGCACCGTTGCTGTAATTAGGCATGCAAACCAGGCAGACAGTTACAGATCAGCACTGAGAAAGAAATGACTGGGTGCAGTTCCCTCCCCGTGAACCCAGCAAGGACGCGGCGTCTGTGGAGCTGCCAGCAGAGGAGCTGAGCAGCACCCCTGGGTGCTTGTCCACAGCCCCAGGGCTGTCGGGCTGGGTGCTACCCCAGCACGGCTTTGCTCAGAGCACCGCGGGGACCAGACAGTACTATAGTACCATACAGCGCTGTGCACAGAACGTGCTGGCACCCTGGCTGCATGGTCGTGCTGGCTGCAAGTGCCCCCTGCCCTGTTAAATCTGGCCTCCTGCCCTGGCTGGTTTGGGCTGGGACAGCTTGGGAATGAAGCCCCAAACTCCCCCACTGGTGCCCCTCACCTCTGCATCAGGCCTGGCCAGGACAGCCTGCTCCAACTGGTCTCTGTGAAGAGACAGGGATGTTGAGATGGGCACCAGGCTCTGCCAGGAGAGCGGCTGGAAGGAGAAGCAGCAGCTGGAGGGCTTCGACCCCGCAGTGATGTGCCATTGCTCCCTGCAGCCAAAACAGGGACCTAGCCCTGGCCGCGGCCCTGGGAAGCACAGGGATTTTGGGGTGTGGGCTGAGCGACGGACACAGGCTGGAAAAAAAAGTCAGGGGGAATGAATTGCTACAGTTTTGATGTGTGAGCACAGCTCCATCCAGCACAAACCCATTCCCAGAGAGGGAGCAGGCCCTGGGAATGTCCCTGGGGAGCGGGGCCAGGAGTGAGCGGAGCTACCTGCCCCAGCCAGACCCTGCCTGCCTGCACTGCTGCCTGACAGTCCCTGCCTGAGCCGGGCTGCAGCAGGTCCCTGCGAGAGGGGCTCAGCCCTGCCAGGGCCAGGCAACACGGCGCAGAGGCTTTAGCCCTTCACACACCCACTCCGCACAGGGATGCTCAGCGTGGTCCTCGCCTGCCAGACCTATGTGGGGCTGATGCGAGGCCCCTGGCACACCGCTTGTGGGGGGCTGTCCATCCCAACCCTGCACGGAGGGGCTGCCTGCCTGAACAGCAGCAAAGGGAGCAGCCGCTGCCCCCCCGCCAAGCCCCAAACCAGCACCCAGCAAGGGAGCTTGCAGGGTCTCCCACGCACAGGATGAGGCACGACAGGGGCAGAAGAAAAGACACTTTATTAAACCCGCTCTAGCGTACAACTAAATTAACGACAACAAGAGCAGGATCAGTGCTGAGAAGGTGGGGCAAGATTTGCTGGTTTGCTTTCTGCCCTGGGGTGCACAACCGGGAGCGTGGCTCTGGGAGAGGAGCCCCCCCACCCTGGCCACGGCTCCCAGGGAATCTGGGGACGCACCCGGGGTTTGTCCCCACACCACTGCCCAGGGTCACCAGCCCCGCCGGGCTGCCTTTGCGGGGGGACATGGTCACCATCCCCTTGCACCCCGCCAAGAGCTGACACGTGTGCGTGCACACAGCCCCCCGGGGCTGTGCTGGGGGGAGCGGGCAGGTTTGAAGGGCTCTTTGTTCCCCTGTGTAATTATACCCGAGCGGGGGAATAGAAACGTGCTGAAAACCCCTCGCTGGACCTTTCTGACAGGAGCTGGGGCGTTCAGCTGCACACTGGCCCCATTGTTCCCTCCCACACGCCTGGGGCAGCCAGCCCACGTCCCACCTCCTGCACCCCCGACTTTCCCGAAATAACAGGGCCATGATTAAAAACCAGGTCTTTTCCCTCCATAACATCAATACTGGGCAAAATGCCCTGAGCCTCCCCCGTGGCCAGGGCCAGCAGGGCAACGTTGCGGCAGCAAAGGCAGTACCCGGAGGTGAGACGGTGTCTTTTGGCACTGGGAGCACCCCCAACACCCCAGGCCCTCATACAAGGCCAGCTGGGCAGTGCCATGGGGACATCCACACTCGTGTCCATGCCTGCCTCTGCCAAACCTCACGGAAATCCGGGGACACCCAGACCTTGCCCTACCCATGCAGAAACACTCCCACCCTTGGGATGCAGAGGAGCAATGGACTTGTGGCTGCAGCAAACTGGTTTCCAACAATGAACTGGTCATTGGTGGTATGGCTGCTCACTGGGGCAGCGGCAGGGGATAGCAGGCCAGCCTGGCCCTCATGCTGGTCCTGGCAGGTTGCCTTCGAAATTAGGCAGCCGCAAGCTCTGGCTCTGCTTTCAGGCTTCTTCCCGAGCCTGCTGCAAGGAGATATGTGCAAAATGGCCCCAGCCATCATCATCCTGGTTGTCCCAGGAAAGGCTCAACAGGAGGACCAGGGTTCTTGGATCACCTTTGCCAAGGATGGGCTTGCAAAACAAACCTGCAATGACCCCAACAGCGTCAGTAGCCTTGGTGGCCAGATCCTGCACAAGCACCACCCAGACCAAGGACAGGCTGCCGGCAGATGCTCAGCACCCCACATATCTGGTTGTCTTGGCCACACAGGTGAGCACCTGGGACAAGGGGCCACCAGTCCCAGGCGAGCATCCCATCCCTGCAGCTGAATGGAGATGCACCCACAGGGCTCAGGATGGCCCCACTCAGCTTCTCTCCCGTGGCAAAGCACGAGATGGGGAGGCTGAGCTGAGCCAGCATCCCTGCCCCAGAGATCCCCAGCAGTTCGGGCTCTGCACCGAGCCACCACCACCCCCTGCCCCGAGGCTGGGGGTGCCGCTGGGAGCCAGGCTGGCTCCACCACACCCTCCGCAATGCTTGACACAGCCCTCGCAGGTCTGGGCTTGCCGGTGTCTCTGCGGACACGGCTCCCAGAGCTGCGAACACGGCAGCTCGTTGCAGTGTGCTGGTCCCAGGCTAGGACAAGCCCGGGGGGCTTGGGGATGCTGCTGGGGCTGCCGGCACCCACTGTCCCGGGGGAGCCCCATGCTGGGTGGTGGGTTCCTCCATGAAGCAGACTATCTGGCACCCCCAAGCCCCTCTCTGGGCACGGCAGCCCTGGCCACCCCATGCTTGGCACAGCTGCAGGTGGATTTTCTCAGGTGAGCTCCCAGCACCATGGGGTCAGACCAGACATGCAGGACCTGCTCCCTCAGGGTCCGTTACCCATCATCGAGCTCTGCCTCGTCTCACTGCATCAATCGGACACACCTTCACCGCAGTGACCCCATGTTATTAAGTTTAATCTGTTCCCAGGACAAATGCATCAGTACACCTTTTCCCACCCACACTTTTCCCAAGCCACCAATATTTTAGGATGGCAGGAGAAATACCTGCCCCTTCTGGTTTCCATGTGGGGCCAGGGGATCTGCGTCTCCATCTGCTGTGCCGGGGAAAGGGAGAGGGGAAGGGCCCGTCCCCATGTCGCTGGGGCAGGAGGGGGGTGCTGGTGAGCTGGGGGGCTCTCCCTGCGCAGGCTGCAGCATGAGGCACAGCACGGTCTGATCGTCTCCAGGCACAAAAAGAAGCAGATCCTTACATTGGTGGGTGAGGTGGGTGCTGTCAGGGAGGTGCAGCTTTTCCCAGTCCTGCTCACCCACCACAGCTCAGCGGTGACTCGGGCATGGGGTGAGATCCTGGGACGTAGCCCTGAGCTCCTGAAACACGCAGCCCACACGCATGGGGAAAGCAGGTCAGCACCTCACCAGCCCTTGCTCAGCCTGAGCACCTCTTGCCACACGGCCACTCTGGGGGTTCCCCTTCTCCCGGATTCACACCGCATCCCCCACCCTCCCCAGCTAACCAGCCACTATGGGTGACCATCCTTGGTTTGCTGGGGTGTCTGGCTGTGTGCTGCTCGTCCCCACAGCAAAGCCCCACAAAGGCTCTTTTAACACATTTTGCAGGGAAATTATGTTTCCCTGTGGGTCCCAGATGCCTTTCAGAGCCCAGGCCACCTCTGTAAAGCTGCTCACGAGCTTTGGCTGCAATAGCTGTGACAAAAAGCGACATAGCTAAGCCTTGATAATGCTTTCTCTGAATCCTCCCTGTAAGGAGCACAAACTTGGGCTGGGGAGCACCCTGGGAAGCGCTTGCTCCCATCTGAGAATTCAGAAGCTGGTGGTACTTCAGGTGAGAAGCTGTTTCAGTCCCTTCTCCCCATGCCCGCCAAGTGCTCAGGGCCTTTAGCTGCATTGAGGCTCTTACAACGCACTGGAAAAAAGAAAAAAAAAAAAAAAAAAAAAGAAAATAGGGGGAAAAAAGGGGAGGGGGAAAGGGGTAAAAAAAGGGGGGGGGGTGAGGAAGAGAAACTCTTAGCAGCCAGCTGGATTTACTAACTCTATCAGCATGATTGCAGTTCACAGTCCTGTGTCCGAGACCGCTGCTTGCCGAGGAATTCCCACCCGCGGCGGGGTGCCACGGCCGGACAGCCTGTAATTAGCAGAGTTGCCCCCCGAAAAAAAAAAAAATCCGCTCCCCGATGGGAGCAGCGGGCAGGGGCCCGGCCGTTCCGGGAGGGCTTTGCCCGGGAGATGGCAGCAGAGACAAGGCGAGCGGGAGGGAACGGGCCCCGGGAGGGATGTCACGGGTGGGCCCGGGGTGCTCGGCCGCTGGGCTCTGCGAGGGCACCCAGGAAAACGGGGCCGGTGGGCAGGCAGGGGGGCATGGGCAGGGAAACCAGGCAGGCAGCGGCAGTCCAGAGTTTGCAGCCGAAACCCAGAACAGCACAGCTACACCCAAGGGTGCAACTGCTGGTGGAAAAAAAAAACAAAAAAAACCCCCAAAAAAACCAACCCACCCTTCTCATCCACGGTGTGTTTCTTGTTAGCCTGCGTGGGCACTGCTGCTCCATCACACGGCAGCGAGCATCCCAGCCCTCCTGTTCCTCCGAGTCTGTCCGAAACGCAACCCTCAAGGAGCCACTCTGGTACGTGTGACAGACTGGGCACCCCAAAGACACCCAACCTTTGGGCAGCATTGCCTGCACCGGAGCTGGCACCGAGCAAGATGGGACAGAGGAGGGTGAAGGAGGAGCTGAAAGGCTTTAGCCCCAACGATCGGACCATCCCTGCAGCAAAGGGTCATCTGCGCCCAGCAATAACAAGGAAGGAAGGTTTTCACCTGACAGGCCCGAGGACAACCCATCCTGTTACCTCCTGCACAGTCCTGGCTCGTCTGGCCAACTGGGAGCCCAGTGACCCCCACTGGTGCCCTCCAGCCCCAGTGGGCAGAGGAGGGCTGTACTAGGACCCCCATCCCATGGGCTCTCCCTGTCCCCTGACTGCAGCCATGGGAAGCCCAGCTGTGCACCCCACTCAGCACCCAGGGGGCTGGGGGATACTTGTGGGAAACACCATGTCTCCAGGGTGCAGGAATTGTGCCCCCAGACTCCATGGTCTCTGTGGGCAGCCTGCCTGGGTGTCCTGCTCAGAAAGGTGGGTGCCCTGCACCCCTCTGGAGGGTTAGAGGTAGAAAGGACAGGCACCGCTCTCACTAACACTCTTGCACACCATCTCCGTGACTCATTTCGGCACCTCTCTGGCACGCAGCATGGCACAGCATTCAGCCCAGCACCATGGCTCAGCCTGCAAAACAAGGGACCCAAACACCCATGAACTCCACCTCAAACCCCCCCAGGAGCCATAAAATAAAGGGGATGAGCAAGGTTACGCTTCATCTCCCAGCTCCTCCACTTGTTCCCCTGAGCCCCTCCTGCCAGGGAGCATTTGGGAAGGGCAGACCTGCCAGTGGCTACTCGATCACATCAGTACCTGGGAAGGATCCAGCTATTTTCAAGCCAGATGAAGCAGGTCCTCGTGGTTTTGATTTTAAAACCAGAGCAGCGCGAGGAGGAAAAACAAGAGTATCATCTCAGGGGGCAGAGCTGAAGACCAGGAATTTGCGAAGTGTTAGTGTGAGTTGCCCCTCAGCTAACAGCGGATACAGGCAGGCTGGCCAGGGAAGGCAGAAAGGCCGAAGGAGGGAATGGTGACAACTCCATCCCAGAACTGCAGCTCTGCAAGGACAGGCAGGCAGCCAGGCTTGCGCTCCGGGGATTCGCAGAGTACTTGTCCAGATCACATTGCAAAAACAAGGCACTTTTACGCTGAGGGCAGTTTTGGAAAGTACACGGGATTCTTACAACCAAGAGATGAAGCCCTGGAGGATAAAAAAAAAAAAAAAAATAGAGAGAGAGAGACAAACATACGTTGTTCCAAGAAGCACGTCCAAGAACCTGTCACAGCCACAAGAGGCACAAGAACATGAAGATCGCAGGCATACGTCACCAATTTACTGACAAACAGCAGCTCCCACGGACCAAAGGTCAGCCCTGGGAACAATGGCTCTGCTTTACTAGGTACTAGAAGCAGATTCTCAGAGGACCTTCGAGAGCACACCGGTGACGAACCAGGCAACAAGGAGCAGAATTGTTTGCTACTCCCTCACCCCTGAGGGAGCCTGTGTACTAGTCCTAATTTGTTTCCTCCATCCCTGCTAATCCTAACCACCCAGAGTAGGAGTTCCCACCAGGGAGGAGGGAATTAGATTTTCTCAGGGACAATAATCCATTTAAATACAGCACTTCCTGGGAGACTCAGCACTTTTCCCAGCAAGCAGCCCTGCTCTCCGCACAGCCTGCCCTCTCCCATGTGCCCGGGGAGACAGAGATGGGTCCCATCCCTCGAGACCACCAAGCTGCCAGAGCAGAGGAGCTTGGAGTGGAGAAGCAGCAGCTTCCTCCAAGTCTTGCTTAAGAGAAGAGCTGCTTTAGTCCAAAATGGCATGAAGTCACCTGTGGAGTTGCTCCCAGAGCAGCTGATCCCAGGGAAGCTGAAACAGCTCTACACCCACTTGAAGACCCACATCAGTTAAACAGGGTTGGCTTGAAACTTGGTTGAGCAAGACTCTCTGCACATTGCTCTCCTATGTTTAAGGGCACACGAATGTGCTGCTGTCATCAGGGGACATGCACAAGCCCATCTCTACCTCCCTCTGGGCCTTCCGGCTGCAAGGGGACAGCCCTCTCAAAGTGCTGTCACAAAACTGATCACCAGAGAAGGGATGGACTCACCTCATTGTGCCATACCGCATCTGCTTTAATTGCCTGGAGGAGCTTCAGTAGCTCCAGAAACCCAGTGACGCTGGTCCCACAGGAGTCACTTGTGGGTCAGATGCTGAAGGGAGCTCGGGAGCAGCTGACAAAGCTCCTTTGAGCTGCAGAGCTCCCTGTTACCCAGCTCCCAAAAGTAATTTCAGATCAGAAACAGTCCAAAAAGCCAATTTTAGAAAGTACCAGTTTATTTGAGGAAAAAAAATAAAATAAAAATCAGTAACAGTGGAAAATCCCCAGAGCAATTACACAAGAGAATCTAAATATCCCGAGATGCAGCACCACTCCTGCCTTTCTGGTAATGCTGTCCGTAGGCAGTAAAGTTCTCACTCTCCTTCCCAGTCTACAGTGAACTCTGTGTGGATTTTAGAGCCTCCCAGAGCCCACAGTTTCCCCGAACACACTTGTACTGCGACCAAGTGAGTGAGTCAAACTGGAGGAGGACCCTTGGGAAAAGTCCTCTTGCACTGATGTCTCAATACATGGCTCCCCTGCGTTCCTCACTTTGCCTGCCTAGCTCTGAGAAGCAGGTTCAGCTGGTGGCAGCTGAAGTTTTGTTCCATCGCCTCTGAATTTGGCCTAAAGCCTACAACAAAGCCTCAGTAAGGAGGCTTCAGGAGTCAATAAGCTCTCTAAAGAGCCTTCGCAACCATCTGGTTTTGTGCAGCCTACCCAGTTACTTAATCTGGAGACCCACACTCAGATTTTGTCTTAAACCACACCAGATTCAAAGAGCTGCAGGAGGACACGACTTGTGCAAAGTAGTTCTGTAACACCTTCCTGCTTCCTGCAACAGAGGCATCGGACACACACGTTACCCTCCACTCTAGGAGCCCTGGGGGAATTGGTCTAACTCTCAGCAGAGGTAGGAGCTATGTACATGATATATTAAGAAAGACCCACCGCAGGAGGTTCAGAGCTAGCCATCTATGAAAGCTCAGTGCTCCCAGGTAGGAGATGCTGCCAAGACAGACTTCTAGCTACCAAAGCCAGCCTTCTGCAAGAGGCAGGTACTCAGCACAGTACCGCAGGGGACTCTGCAGCACAGCCAGCCCCCAAAACAAAAAGTTATTTTCTCTGTACTGCGAGCTTCCAATGCTTGCTTCAAAGAGCAACTCCAGATAGGGATCTCTGCTCCAACTCCGAGGATCAAACCCAACCCATCACTGACTGCAGCCTGCTTCCAGGCAGAGCCTGGGACACAGCAACAGAGCCCACAGGGCTCAGGCTGCTCCCAGTTGCCTTCCCTAGCACAAGCCCACCTGTCCTCTAGATAAGACACTGGACAAACAGCAGTACAAACGAGATCAAGCCTCTTACATACAGTAAAGCTGCTGAAGAATTAACTCCAGCCTTCTCACTCTTAACTGTATATTTCTCAGTAAAACATATAATATATAGCTCTATAGTACTGATTATAATATATTACAGGCTAGAAATACTCTCATCTTTTCCCTACTTCAATCATATTATGAATCCAATTTTGCATACAGATTAATCCTAGAAGTTATTGCCTTGAATTTATAATTAAAATTCACAGGATAAAGCTTAAATAGTTTTCACAGAGACTCATTATATTAGTGTTTTACATAAAAAGGACAGAAGTTACCAAATGAGAAGAGCAGCCATTTCAGAAACTATAAATAATTCTATTTTTAAAAAAATCAAATCCTAAAAAAGTTATGGGAAAACCATAAATATCTTTACCCTCTACAGTAGCTGCTATAGAACTACAAGAAACCTGTAACACACTGTAGCTAACTCTGCTTCAGTTCAGAATATGAATCATATAAAACAACATCTCTAGAGAAATGCCCAGCCAAAGGAAACACAAAGGGATTGAAAAAATAAATCTGAGGAAATTAAAAAAGTAATTTTTTTTTATTCTTTCAAAACAATTTCTACAAACTTTTATATAAACATTAGGCTATTTTCTTTAAAATTTTGTTATAAAAATATCCTACAAGCAATCCTCAAAAAAGTTAAAGAGACTGAAGGCAAGGAAAGGGTGTCATCATAGCCAAACAAAACTGGCTGTTGGGATTTCATGGACTAACGACCCTTGCCTGGGGCTGACAGGAAGAGACAGAAGTCTCCTGGGGAAAACATTCCCATAGGCCCTTTATGGCATTCAGGGATTTTGAGCCCCTATGGGCCTTTTACTCCCTGATAAGGCAACATTATCTGTAGTGTAAGAGATACATAAATAGTTCTCCACAAAAATGCTTCACATCAACAGCCTGCTGCAAGACATCTATTAGCAAGGTTTATAAAAAAAGCCATCTTCTATAGAAGCAGCCAATCTGAGCACAGCACACTGGGTGCAAACACATGGTGTTTGCTTCCATACAGTCTGTTTTGTGTTTATATACCCTCTATGAAACCAAGCAGAAAATTTGGCATCTTTATTCTTTTCACACTAGCTTTAGAAAAAAAATACACTGAGGGTTTTTTCAGACTCTTTGTATTTCATTGGGCCCTTGTTAGCTGAGCAGGATGGGAAGGATCATGTAGGAAGTTTGTTTTTTCTCAAAGTTGCTTTGAAATTCAATCCCAAAAGAGCATTTGTTCAGCACATCTCAGCTGAGGGCACAGTGTTTCCATACAGTCTGTTCATCCCTTGATGGGCACAAGGTGCTGCCGAGCTTTAAGCATAGAACTCATTTGTAGGGGCTTTCTTGTAGATCGGTTTCTTCCCAAGGTCGTAACTGCCTTCATCCTTTTTCTTCATGCGATAGACTAAAAGGAGGATCAGGAAGACAGCAAACAGGAGGCCCACCGCCCCTCCTGCAATGAGAGCTGAGGAGGAAAAAAGAGCACGGAATAAGTCTAAACTTCTGGACAACTCCAAATGATCAGCTACATCTCAAAATCTGCTTAAGGATACCAGCCCCCAGAACTGTCTCCAGTGTCAGCGTTGTCCTTGTGTCTGTCACCATACATGCTGGCATTTTCAGCAACAGCAGATGCTATTGGAAAATGCCATAAATTGCTTTCAATCCAACCACAGAATAATCACATGTTCCACATCAACCAGTTCGTGTTAATCTTCCGGTTTTAGTGCAAGAAAAATTGTGACAAAAAGACATCCTCCCTGCGTGGAGACAAAACAAAAAAAACCACCCAAAAAAGCCCCACCACAACCCACAAACAGCGTCAAGTCCAGGAAAATGGTATAGCTCCGATTTGAATGCTTTGTTAACTATCTGTGTGAGCACACTCTGGGGAGTCTGCATTTCAATTAAACAGCAACATCCCACTACCACCACCTCCCTCCAAAGAACACTCCAACAACCAAAAACCACAAACCCACAAAAACCCACCAAGATTTTCTCTCTCCTCACACCAAGGGTAGCCACAAGACTTCAGTGAAGTTTATCCTTTGCTGTGCACCTACTTGTTGCACTCCATCAGCTTCTCTGTTAGGTGGCTTTGCAATCCACTCTTCCAGTCACTCCTCCAACTGGAAGGATGGCTGCAGATCAGCAATATGTGCCAAGGTTTGTACTTGGACCATCAGGCCAAGTGCTTGATGAAGCATGCCTTGAGACAGATCTGTCCCACATGCTGAGGCGAAGCCAGTCACTTGGTTTTGCTCTAGACAGAGGTACTTAGATTTGTAACAGTTGACTAGGTGTTCAAATCCCTTAGAGGGGTTGTTTGGTTCTTGGCAAGGCTCACAAAAAGGCAGGACTTGGGCAAAGGTTAGAAGGAAAATGCCTCCACTTGATATGAAAGTCTATGATGTCATTGATTTATGGCTAGATACGCCTCTTGTTGAGGTCGTAACTGAGAGCAGAGCAGCTGCTGCATGACTTAAGTGGCACTTAAGCCAACACTCAGCTGGCAGGCTCAAAACCAATCTGTTTACCCCAGCAAGGCAAGCAGTAGGCTCTTCTGCTGTTTAAGGACTAGAAGGCAGAAGTGACCTTGCTACAGGTACTCACAGAGGTAATGCATCTCACTCCCCTTGTCAGCAGGGAACTGCTCCTCAGAAAAACAGGGAACAATAGAAACTATTTTGATTTACAGTATTAATGATTTATCAGGACAAGGTGGAGTATTACCTGTAAGGACTTCTGTTCTTTCAAAAATGCTGCTGTTGGCTGTGCTTGCCATGGAGATCTTGTTGGACAGGTTCTCTTCGACAGGTACAGCTTTGTCTGGAATGATTTCATTGTCCACCATTGTATTTTTCTTCTCACCTTCTATCTTTCTCTCAGTATCTCCAGGGATATAGTTGTCAGATACCTACAGAATATAGACAAACCACACCCATCAGTGGTAACACCCAGTAGCACCCAGCCTACCTACAATTGAAAGTAGGAAGGTGTGCAGGGAAAAGGAAGTTTGATTAGTGCATTACGAGTACACTGTTCCTGCTCATGCAGGTAGATTCATCTTGATGCCACATCTTGCAGGGGAAGGGTATTCAGAAAGCTTCACAGACAGACCGGAGTAGCTATGTGTTGCTTATAACATGCAGAGGCAATACCTACCACAGGAGTATCCATGGTGGTCAGATATATGGCATCTTCAGAGTCTGAGTAGTCTGCAGGGGGCGGGGGGCAGGTGACGGAGCACTGGAACAGTCTGCACAGAGAGGTGGTGGAGTCTCCTTCCCTGGAGATACTCAAGACTCGCTTGGACACCTACCTGTGCAACCTGGTCTAGGGAGCCTGCTTTGGCAGGGGGGTTGGACTAGATGATCTCTGGAGGTCCCTTCCAATCCCTACAATTCTGTGTTTCTGTGATTTTACCGTAGTACGAAGCACAGTGATATCCTCTAAGATGGTCATCTGTCAGAAAGCTACCATAATAATTTGCCAACTATTATTTATGTAAATATTTTACTCTGTTTAGATGAGAAGTAGTGTATTTCCTTTCTCTGGCCTGTGTGCTTACTGTGGGTTGATGGTAACTGATTGGCAGGTTTAGATGCTTTCAGGACAGACTTATAGGAAGGTGGGGAAGATGGAGAGAACACGACTATCTCATCCCCTTTAGTACTAGTAAGTGCGGTGTATGTTCTCTTCAAACGAAGAAAGGATAGGTTTGTAACTCCCTTTGCTCTTCATGATTGTTTCTTCTAGCCCTGATTTGTACTTGAGATGCAGAAAAGACAAATCGAGCTTACATGTCTGCTTTTTCCCCATCCATCTCTGCTCTTTGAGTTCACCAGAAGGCATATAGAGCTCCTTCACCAGCCCCAGCTCATCTTTCCCTCCACTGCTGAAGCAGATGTACCTCCATTGGTAACCACTGACTTCCCCTCCATCTTTGCTGGCATTTAGGGTAGAGGCGGGTGGAGTTTGTTGAGACTGACTTGTGGCTCAGTTTAATGCTAACTTCACGCTACAGTCCATGTATTCTATGGCCTTCAGGCAGCTTCAAGCAAAAAACATTTATTTTTGGTTTTTCCTGTCTAGGAACAATGGTAGCTATGTGTTGGAATGAGTTCTTCCTTCATAAAAAAGATGGGTTGAATGCATAAATACTTCTTTCTTACTTAAAATAAAGATAGTGCCTTGAAAATAATTTATTTGGAAATTCCTTCCCAGCTTGTTTGACAACTTAGCATGGTAGTTTTTGGATGTTAGAAAGCACGTTTAACTAAGAGACAGGACAAGCTTCCAACTGTGCACACACAAAGCATTTGAATTTGAATTTCAATTAATTCACGTACAGCGAGAAATAAAAATGTCATGTTTGGAGGAGGGTTATTGTTGTTTATGCGGTTTTGCTGGAAGACTCGCGGAATAAATGATTGGCTTGTACTACAGCATGATATTAGAATAAGAAGTGATTACATTATTAGCTGACAAGTCATGAGTGGTCTGTATGCTTTAGTTTGCTCCCATGTAAAGCTGCTTTGAAGATTACGGATCTGTCGGTTATGTCTCTCATCCTTCTTAACATCATATTCAGGTAGCTGTTACAACATTGCTTGCCCTGTATTAATGTATTGAGTTATCAGTTACAAATATTTGTTCAGCCTAAGGAGACCAGGCAGGCATAAGCAAAAAAAGGTCAGATCATGAGCGGGAATATCCTGTGGCCTGAATTCTTGAGTAAATTAGTATTTTTCTTTAGATCATAAAGGAATTATGGTTGGAGCTGTATTGATTACTCTTTGCCTGTGTGCATGTGGTCTTGATTGCTGGGCAGCCAGGCTCCATTTTGATTTTTGGATTGGCAGAGAGAATGATGCTAGGAAACCCAAGTACAGAAGAATAAGCGGCCCCTAAAGGACTCTGCTTCTGCTAAGTGTGAGCAGAAGCAGTTGGACATTCCTGAATTCCTTGCATGCACTGCGTGAGAACACCAGTTCACAGGACAAGGTATAGAACTGGCAAGGAAGTGTCTCATTAAACTGTTGGTGTTTTGTGTTTTGAGCTGAAAAATGTATTTTCATTCAAAATTGGTACCTGTAGAAAGGGCTTGACTTGTTTCTGAGGAAATTTTCATGATAAATTGTTCTGTAAATGTCTACTTCTGTCCATTTTGATACTTTGTGACATGAAATGTTTTGCTTTCTTTTTTTGTTGTGAGCTGTACTGAAAGGTAAAGTATCACATTTCCTGTATGCTGTTTCTGAAACACCCTGAAAAAAAAGTTTTTAAAAACTATCTTTACTGTAAATTGAAGGACAGATTTTATGCTTCGGTTTGGAGGAGCAGCACAAGAGAAACTGTAATGTGTCTGTGTGTGTGGTTGGATGAGATGACCTCCATCTGTGATTTTAGCAGCCTATATGTGAGTGAATGAGGGCAAGGTATTTTTTTCCCCCACTCATACATGTTCTTGGCTCTTATTGGGACAGTCTCAAGGAGTTTTTGTAAAATACTGTAATCTGACCCAGTGTACTGTCTTGTTACACCAAGGCATCTGATGCTTTGATGCGTAAGCAAACAAAAGAGCTGGGTAGCAAAAGGGACAATTCTGTCAAACTTGAATGACAAGGGGAGAGGATGTTAATGACTTTGGGAAGATTCCCATCCTCCTGCTTGGAGGCTGAAGTTCCTAGACAAAGGAGATGAAATGCAGGTATTGAAGAAGACGTGAATCTGCAGCTGAGCCCTTTGTAAGATGTCAATGAATTGAAAGAGCAACACTTGATTTCTTTAAAAATGAAAAAGAATAGCAGCTTCAAAAAATGACTTGGAGTATAAGAATTGCTATTTTCGGATCAGTTAATTGATATATCAAGTATGTGCTTCAGTCTTTGCGTCTAGCGTATACTAATTTGATTAATTTGTCTAAACTGTTCTTACTGATAAAATACAGCAGTGCTGTCCAGTGCTGTGACTGGCTTTCCTATTGATTGTGCCGTAGAATAATATATATGGGAATTGCCCTAGGGTTTTCCCCTGTCTCATCAGCACAGAAAACATGATTTAGTTTTTGTTTTTACCTCTGCTCTGAAAAGCCCATTTGGTGCTTTTCACTGTTGACCTCTGTAATTTAAAATCTCTCAGGTTCCAAGCTGCTAAGAGTTTGAGACTTTTTTTTCTCTCAAGAAGCTGGAAAAACATGTCTTGTATTGACATGATAATATTAGTGAAAAATACCCTGATATATACACTTAAACCATTAAACACTTAAACATTGAACCACTAAAACTCTTCATTCCTTTCGGTTAAATGATAGCTGTATTTTGAGCAGTTTGCCAAGGATAGTGCTTTGCCAGTCTGTTTGCTCCTCTTTGGACCAAAAATATTTGTAAAATTTGTATTTAACTCAGAGGGGAAGGGTGAGGAGAATATTCTTTTTTTACCCTGGAGAAAGAGTATGAGAAGTTTATTCTGGAGTTTTCCTGCGGAGGAAAGTTGGTGCATCCTCTCTAGGTTCATCCTTGAGATGTCCTTGTAAGAGGAGTGGGTGTTCTAAAATAAATACATTGATGCTGCTGGTAGTTGAAAACTTAATAGAGATTTAGTGATTTTTAATTGAACTAAATGGATTGTCCTACACTCAAGATGTTATTTCAACTTACAAAAACAAGGGCAATAAATAATGACAGTGATGCATAATGACACATTAGGAAATTTATGGTGCTACCCACTCCTTGTTAGGCGCATACCACACAGTCTCAAATGACAATCAGACTCTCTGAAGACCTTCCAGTATAAAAATAGATATGAGCAATCTACTAACAGGATGCCGTCCTCTAAAAATTCCTGGAAAATTAGCTGTTAGTGACTTATAGGTGTATTTATACATGTTAAGAATATGTACTTGTCAGCTTTTGGAGCTGAGGCATGTAAGGCTTTGTTACAAGAAAAGAGCAGGAATGATATGAGCAGTAAACTGAGATATACCTTACTGGCCATAATAAAGCCTGCCCAAAGTAGTCTTTCAGTATACCTGTACTTCTCATCAAGCTTTGCTTTTGATAGTCCACAACAGCTAAGCAGACTCTTTAGTCTTGTAATTTTTGAAACCTTTTAGTTGATTTGGCAAGTTGAGGAATAGGAAGGAAATCTCCAAAAGCTGTTTTAAAACAAGTACTGTAAGTGTTAAGTGTGCCACCATGTGCTTTTCATTTAACAGAGAAACTGTCTGCAGATGAGGGTTTCTGTCCCAGCAGTAGCTGGGTCAGATCGTTCTGCAGTGGTGGGGGGGATCCACAGTAGGAAGCATTTAGGGACTCTTGCAATTGTCATAGGAAAGGAAAGCTATTTTTTTTTTAACTCACTAAAGTTGTGTGTATATGTTGTTGTTTGACTTTCCATACAGTGTGATATTAAACATATGGTATTTGGAGCATGATTTAAAATCATTCATTGACTTTGGTAAAAAAAGAAAATAAAAATAATTACATGGAAAAGTAGATTTCTAATAATATTATATTGGACCTAGACATGCAGTGAATAAGGTGTAAAGAGTGCATGCTTTCAAGAGTAGAAACACTGAAAATATTGGGTGAGGATTAAAATATGTCTTCCCGATCTTCTGTTATGTTACCTGAATAGGTTCGCATCCTTTTGAGGCAAGGATCTATGATTCCAAGAAATCCTGAGCAATCTTTGGGTAGTATCTTAATGATTTTTTCCTCCTAAAGCCTGCTGATCCTAGTAATGAAAAGAGAGAAAGGAGAAGGATCTTCTAGTACTGTGAAAAGATCTGCATGATTGCTGGGTCCCACATGTGCCAAGGCACAGAATTGAGTTGGCCCCTGACCCTGGGAGTTTCAAGGATGTTTCAGCCTTCCTGAGGTTAAACATCCTCTTCTGAGCCTGAGCTGTGCAATCTGAAATGATTCCTGACCTCAGCAGTTTGTTTCCTTCTCTTGCTGGGGTTTTCCTTCCCTTTGAGTTCCTATGCGGAGCTGGTCCCTAGCCTGGTTGGTACACGTGGACCATCCTTGTGGAGCTGAGTTAAGACCCTGTGCTTGAGGGACGTGGAGGTGGAGTCAGTGATGGGTCACTGATGGACAATAACCTGATAACGTCCATGTCTGCCTCAACCACAGCCACAGAGTAGAAAGATCACACAAGGCTCAGACATCCTTGAAAAGGGTTTGGGCACAGAATGGGGAGAAGGGGGCAGGAATGGCTTCTGTGATTTGGATAAAGGGCTACTGCTGAGCTGCTCTGCTTCCTGAGACTGAAGGTTTGCATGCATGAGGTTTTGGATAAATGATCCCAGAGCTAACTATGATTGAATGATCTTGATTTTTTAAATGTTATTTTTGCAGAATTCACCTAACCTAAATGAACAGATCTTGTTCATCTCTACAACCATTCTGTACTATTCAGAATTGGCCTGTGACTTTGTTCCTCTGTCCTTGGTGGTTCTTTTCTTTTCTTTTTTTTTTTTTTTTTTTACTGGCAGTTGTTCCTGATTTTTTGTGCCAGAAAGCTGAGAAGAATGATCTTCTGCGGCACTGTAATGCTTGTCAGCTCTTTCCAGTCTTGAGTTTTAATGAACAGTTTAGTTCCTTGCCTTCGCACTTCTCCCTCTGCTGTTTTTCTGCTGCTCTAGAGCTTTCCCTGTGTGAACAAGGGAGCTGACAGAAAGACAGCATTTCTGTCCTGCCTAAATAATTACCTTTGCATTTATCCAGCCCCCTCTTTCTCATTCTTTCTTTTCCTTCCTAAAAAAGCTAGAAAGAAATACCACATCCCTAGACCCCTTCGTACTTGTTTGTGTATCTGTATTACAACAGCAGTGTTTAGCACTTGCATAATCTCACTCCTGCATAATCACTGTAGTCATTTATGCATCTGTTTTATAACAGGGGAGGGTCAGATTCTGAGATGGAGCAGAGCAGTTCTGACTCTCTTCTGAGCTTGGCTAGCACTCAGCATCACTCTGCAGTCTGGATTATGAGCTGTATTTTATGTGCTGAAACGCAGAGCCCAAGTCTCACAGATTTGAGAACTACTTTGCGTTCCTTTGATTTCCAAGGAGTTGCTCAGCTTTAGTAAGGGACAGCAGTAAAGGCAACGCAGCTGGATCCTGGCTCCTCCTCTCTCTAAACATTTTAGGAAAAGAGAGCTGGTAGAGGTTATACTTCCTCAGAAGGGGGCAAGCTGAGATCCAGTGCCGAAATTACTTTCCTGAGCCCCAAAATCACTGTGTGACTTGAGAGCCTGGGACCTCCTGACTGTCCTCTGCTCATTTCTCCAGACTCCGCTGCACTGCAGATATGCCTGTGATGCTGAAACACCCTCTTTCCTAATCTGAAGATTGACAAACTGCTGGTAGAGGGAGCATTTCCTGCCAGGTTTCTATATTAAGTAGCCGTTTGGATGCTGGCTGTAGCAAGCAGAGTTCCTACAGAGATGGTGTGAGCAGTGTCTGTGTTAAAGAGGTCAAAGACCTGCATCATCCGCAATCGGCGCGGCAGTGAGCCTGGTGTGCAGCAACGCAGCAGCCCTAGGGGCCGCACCACAATCTCGGGGTGGAGCTCTTTTCCTCCTTCATCCCTCTTTTCTTTCTCTCAGTCCTGACCTAGTTTATTAGTGTTAATTTTATTAGTGCATCTGCTTCTTTTTTGTGATTATTATATGCTTTTGGGGCTTCATAATTTGATTATTTCAGTGCCTTTCTCAATATAATTGAAGCTTGAATTAACGTAGCCTGGAAACATTCTTTATTCTAACTTGATAAATCTTGCACAGCTAACCAATTTATGTTAATACTTTTTTCTTTTTTTTTTTGCAACCTTGCATTTATGTAATTTGGTTAGCAGTGAAGTCTTTTTATTTTTTAACCAGTGACTGAAGCTGGCATCTCTGTCTGCTAGATCTCGTTATATTTTAATGTTTTAAACATGTAATGTTTAGGGCTTAGTATGACATATCTCATCTTTTGGATAGGAGGGTGACAATCCAGTTGGGCATCCACTGATTGTCTCACTCTGTTAATTTGCATCATTGCCTGCTGCTGTGCCAGTTTCTCTTATGGTACCTTTTCATGTCTATGCTTTCATATTGTTGCTAGTTAGGCTTGTCTCAGGTACTGCGCTACTTTCCTCATTCCCTTTCTGTGCCATCTCTTTCACAGTCTATCATTTCCTGCTGGATTTTGTTCCTTTATCATTCATTGCTGCTATGAAATATAATTGCTTTCCTGTGGTATGGGAGGAAGGTTTCCTATGCCAGAAAGGAGAAGCAAGGACTGGGAGTCTTGTCAAAAGTCACCTTAGGGCCTCCTGGGTTAAAAGGCCTGAAGTTTTTGCTGGTTTACCATGAGGCAACTCAGAAGTTCTTTGTCTCCAGAGTGACGACTTGCTAAGATGTAGTCCTAGAAATATAATGGCACAGTTTTCCTCAGCCGGTTTTTATTGTTCCTACATCTATAGTAATGGTTTTGTGGTAGTTATACCAATCTTGTCATAGGTACAGGGCGTACATATGTTTGAGCCATATATTAGTATATTGCTGATAGAAAGGATTTAAATTGCAGCTCAGCTGAAGGCCTATTTAGCTATCCTTAATGATAGCTTGCAGAATTTTATAGAGCTCTAAGTTGGCAGACTAGTGTAGATGACTGTAGAATGTGCTGTAGACCTACTTACACCTGGAAACTAGGAAAACCTGACATCTGGTTGGACAAAGAGTGGAATAGACAGTAAGAGTGAAGGTTTATTGTGCATGCGGTAGTGCCCCAGTGAGTTTCCATTACTACTTTTGATGCAGTGCAATGTACTAGTGCAGGGTAGAAAGCTACAGCATCCAGTCTTATGTGCTGTGGGATTTGACTTTTTCATTTTCTGAGTAATCAAAAGGTACAGAATTGATTATATTTGTTCTCTTTTCTCAGTATAAACTCAAGCACTAGAGGAGTAACAGTGTGTTATGGTATAAGAAGGACTTGAAACCTTGCTGGATTTTTTTTTGTAATTAAAAGTGTAATTGGAAATAGCAACATCTTTTCTGATTATTGTACTGATGCTTCTCCATTTTCTGATAAATATCAGGTTATGAGAAATAAGCAGCTAGGGGAGGTCCATGGCTCAGGGGATCAGTAAGTGGCTTTAGAGCCTTTCACCTTCAGGTTGCCAGTTGGCATCTAGCCCAGTCTGGCAGTGACCAGAAGTCACTGGATTTGCATTTCCAGGCTGGGTCTATCATCAGTCGCCTATGAGCAATTGACAGTAGTCAAAACCCTTGGTGTTTTCTTCAGGGTAACCAAAACCAAGTTAAGGCCTTTCTTGTAGAAGCTGTCCCCCGAGAACAGAGTGAAGGTGATTAAGAGTGATGTGGAGAGCTGGATGAGGCCTTCTGCGATCCCCAGGCTCTCTGGATATGCAGGTAATCTTGGTCAAGAGAGTTGGTCAGCTGAGTACCTTTTATTGGTAACACCGGTACATTTTAAAAATGTCCAGAAATGGTCCTTGGGTCAGAGTAATAAGAAAATGTTCCTTATCAGGCTCCTTCAAGCAGGTAACTCATTGTGTCCTTACTTTTTAACATGCTCTAAAACTTCAAGGAAAGAAAATCAGAAATACTCTAATTTAAAAAGCGTATCATATGCAGGTGGGTAGAGTATACAGAATATTAATGAACAGTCATTTTGAAGATGTCTGGATTGATATTTTTCACTTTAAGATATGGTTACCGAAATACAAGTTTGGATGTCCCCGTGTTTATTCTCTCCTGAAACACTTTCCAAAATGTTTGTGAAATGGAATGGTTGTTCTTACAGGACAAGAAAAAAACATTTTTTATTCAGTTTAAGGAAGTGTTTGGCACACAGCATTTCAGGCGTTCACTGCTTCATATTTGTACTTAGTTGTACCTACTATGCCAGAAAGAGAAAATGTTATTTTTGATCACATGAAAAAAGGAAGCAATTTATATAGTGTTTTCTACAGAGTGGTTTTGTTTTTTTATGTGGCAGGGATTCCTTAGTTGATAAAGATGCTAGGTTTCATATAGTGAAAGAGAGCCTTCTGTCCATGTTAGCAAGCAGATAGTGGTGGTACTTCACAAAGATTATTCTTGTGGTCTCACATTTTCAGTAACATTTTTAAGATAGTAAGAGCAAATTGCTCAAGACAACTGGAGACAGGATCAAACTGTGCTACATAGGTCAGGATTTTAAAGATAGGATGGTCTTTTCACCTTGAAAGGATGGAGTGTTCCAGTTCCAGTGGAGACTACTAGTTCTTTTATACAAGTTGAACATCCCAGATAGTAAGTAAGCTGCAGCATTGGTATTTGGTACTTGTGCTTTCATCCAGTGTGAAAGATGGGCAGGAAGGGCCAGCCTGGAATTTAGATTTGTAAAGATTAGAGGCTGTGCCTGTTGTGCTGGCCAAGCAGATTTTAAGACTTTACTATTTGGTATTTTCCTCTGCAAGTGGAAAGAGGAGGGAAAATCTGTCCTATGATGCCCCTGAAATATAGAATAAAAATAGCTGCATGATAAGGACAAGGAACTGTGGATTTTTCTTTGTAATATTAATAATAATGCCGTATTGAAGTGTAATTTAATTTCTGCCATTTGAAAGCCTGTTAAGCTGCTATCATGGTAAATACGTTATTAACATTGACAATGAATGTCACTAGTATCATTGAAAATTCTTTTAATTCCTGTAGTATCTCTTAAATGCTTGGCATAATGTCCTGATCCGAAGTTTTCAATCAAGGGAATCATGTCATATACTTTCAGAAAGTAAGTGAAACTTCATTTTCTTCTTTTTGCCATTACAGTGAGTATTTTCCGAGAATTGCAAATTAATAAACGTGTTACTGCAGTATACGGAGATCTGTCCACCAGATAATTTATTTCACTTTGCTACATTTGGAATAAAATCAGTTTTCTTTACGAACAGTAAAACTACTATCAAAATGGCATCCAGAAACTCTTGTTCTTAATTAAGCTGGTGGTCATGTTTCTAATAAAGGCATCAGAGAAAATCTTGAATATACCTATTTGATTTACATGCATGCATATCAGTAGTAGTTCTAGTGAAGTTTGTGGAGTTTAACCATTAGTGAAAGCAGCTCTGAAACAACAGACTGAAATGAAAAAAAAATTGACTGGTTTGACTGTTTAGTTTGTCTTGTTTTTAAGATCTTTTAGAATCATTTCTACCTTTCTATGCAGAGAAATCAGTGCAAAGCTATGGAAATAAGCAAAGTTGTTGTGTTCGTATAATCTTTTCAGATCTTAAAATGCTCTTAATACAAGGGTTTTTAATTTGATTGCTTATTCTGGCTATGTTCTAGCAGTGTTGTAGCTGTTTAACAGGACACATCAACGGTGTAGGACAATTGCAAAATGACAGAATAGAGCAGAAGGTAATGCTGCAGAAATGAAATTTGATTTATACTATCCTGACCTTTTGTGAAATGCACTGTCTTTAAAGGACACAAAGAGTTCTCATCTAAGTGATGGGTATCTTCAATATCCTGTGTCCCTTTTCAGCTTGCTAGATCATTTTTAACATATATAGCAAGAGTGTAAAGCCTTACCCACGAAATTGCACAAAATCATAGTACTGTTGTAGGTAAAGAATCAGAAGGTCAAGGATCTTCTGTTGACTTGTTAAGTGACTATGTCCAGGTCATTTAAGGTGAGTTCTTCTGAGGTGTTTGAGTGTTGCGACACTCTGTGTCTAATGGACTTGGTCTTCTGGAGCTGTGGAAGTCAGTTTAGTTATGTAAAGGGAGGGCAGTTTGGTTCCTAGGTGTTCTTTAAAAGCTGGAACACCAAGAGTTAAGTGGTTCTTTTTGGACTGTCCAGTAGCATGCAGGCACATAGGAAGGGCCTGACTGTCTTTGTGAAGTACGTTATATTACCTTATGACTTAATTAATCATCTGAAGACTGGGATTAAGAATACTTCTTTCCTCTCGTGTATTTAGGCTGTAACCTCCTTGGAGCACTTAGTGTTTGCTTATGGAGTACTCAGGAAGGCAGAGCTGTAGTCACATATAGGACATCTGTATGAACTGGGCTGTCACAGTGGTGAAGACAATAAGTACTACCTGTGTTATCTGGGTTTTCTTCCAACTGTTTTTATCAAGACATATGTATTATTTACTTTGTATGGTCTGATGGAACAGATGGGAAGGTAATGTCTGGGTTCACATGAGAGTCATTTTGCGTTTTCTTGAGAGCTACCACAAGTAACTTCATTGTTACGTGTGTGAGCTTAAGGTCCTATTTCTTGGGAAAATATCTCGATGACAGGTCTTTGCAATAAGCTATCATTTCAGCCACTGCATTGAAGTGATGTCTGTGGCATGATCTGACTTAGCTTTGCCACTCTGCATATTGCTGTTTGCTCCCCTTTCCACTAGCCAAGCAAGCAGTTTAGCCAGCTATAATGTTTTCAAAAACTCAGTTCAGCACAGAATGCTCTGTGGCATTGCTGGCTCTGTATTTGAAAACCTGAAAAGCTGTGAATTTGATACTATATTTCACTTATCTTCTACCTTTTTTGATCTACGTCACATATTTCTGAAATTGCTCACTCCTGCAACATGATGCTGACAATAGAGATGGCAAATAATTCTTAGTTTTCTTTTAATTTTTTAGTATTTGAAGGAAACTTGCCAAGTGAAGCTTAGTGCCTGGTTCCAGCCCAAATTACACTGAAAGGAATGTTAGTTCTGGTTGAAGACATCGCAGCCAACACCCAGCATTTAAAAAAAAAGATGCTTAAAAATGCAGAAGATAGGTTTGGTTTTCTTTGATTCTACTTCTAAGCCATATTTTTACACAGCCACAAGAGTAAAACATTACTTTTTAAACCTAAGAAATCTGTACACTCATGTCAGAATCTGGGGGAAAAACACACAAGTATGCTAAATATGGGAAGGCTTTGTGCAACTACGTTAAGCGAGCCAGCAACACAGAAAGCCATTTTCTTTTTCTTCTTGATTAAAGATTTGAAACAGTTTAGTCCTTGCCCTGCTGAGTTGTTTCTGGATCTTCCTAGATCCTTTGCTTCTCAGAAGCAAAGCTGAGTTCCCTGTGAAATGAAGAGGCAGAAGAACAAAGTCCAGCCCATATATGTGCAGCTGTGTGTGTGTGCTGCAAGCTGTGTTTTATGAGTCCTGCATTTGAAATTGTCATTCAGGGCTATGACTATAACAAAGAGGACAAGGACTATGTTGCCAAGAGGACCAAGCAGGTCCTTTATGGCTCCGTGGTTAAAAGGAGAAGGTAGCAGCTCTAGGTGGACAGTTTGAGCAATTAAGTTGTGATGAATTTCTTGCACACTGTGGGCTCTCTCATTTGGAATGACTGGTGTCTTCTTCTCAGAAGATTATTTTACTTTTTTTTATTCTTCCTATTCTTTTTCCATCTCTACAGAAACAAAGGAAGTGACATTTCCTGGGTCGTATCTACCTGTTTTGGGGTTGTTGTTTTTTTTTTTTTTCCTTTATTGAAGAGAGCCAAAACAACTAAGTATAAAAAGGGATCATCTTACCTCCATAGTGACATAGGTTTATTTAGCTGCTGAGCAGAGGAGATTGAAATTGTCTTCTTTATTTCTCAAAGACAGGATGCAGAGGAGCTATGGTTTGAGTCTTGCTGTGCTAGATTAGATTATGCCCAGGTAATAAGTGGCTGACACTGTGCTCTTCACTCTGATTTTTGTAATTCTTCTGAACAGTTCTGGTCTCTCTGCATTCCAGAACTCCAGAGTGTAATAACAGTATAAAGTTGTACGTGCAGTTTTCAGTTTTCCAGATGGTGTACTTGTAAAGGGTTGCCTCAAGCAAAAGAAGTTATCTTTCAACTGGCAAAGGAATACTTCGATACCCACATACGGTATTATGTTTTGTAACTAAGTTCATTAAATGTGGAAAGGAAAAACTTCGAGTTCTAATGACCATACTTAATTTTTAAAAAGTTTGTATTAATAGAACAAATAGAATATGCATGTTTATATATATGCCTTCTGTCAAGAAAACCACAAAAAGGCTGAAAATGAACTGTTGTTTCACAACTTTTTCCTGAATATAAATCATGGAATGATACAACTCAGTTTTTCCAGCCACTCTTCGGTTAACTTCTTTAAGAATGGTAGATGAGAAGAAAAGAATGCTGGAAGAATTAGCACTTCAGGGTCTCCTTTCATTCATCAAAGAAATGTGTTTTCAAGCTTAGTATAGTCTCACACGTGCTGCCATCAGCAAAATCATTACATTAAGAGTATCCCAAAGTTAGTAGAGAGTTAGTGGAGATGTGCTCTGAAACTCCGAAGACAATCATAAAGATGTCAAAGATCTCCTTTGATCTTCCGTTTGTTTTCCATAATTCCCTTGATAAAGGCACAAATTCTTCACAATAACCAGAACAAGACATGGTTTTATGAAGCAGCATTCTGCCATTAAGAACGCTTGCCAGAATAAACCCTTGACTTTAAGGAGTACAGCGTAAATGTTCTGACACCAAAGAATGAAGTTGAGTTGCTGAATAGAATTGAACTTGTGTTTGTTCACCTGTTTGAAATTCCTCTTCCTAGTCCATTGTTTTTATGTTTACCTAGAGAACATAGGTTTTTCTCTTTATTTATGCTATAGGATTTTGGTGTGAGTTGATGAAGTCACAATTCCGTACTTCAATGAAAAAAAAAAGTTTATCACAGTGTGCTCGCATGCTTAGGGGATGCCTCTGTGATCCAGTCCAAGTTGTGATGGTTTTGAGAATTTAACTTTAAGCCAAATTGCTGAAGGCGTTTTGGGATGTAAGTATGTGATGCCACTTCTGTGGAAAAAAAGCTCCACTGGTATGCAGTAATCAGGGACCTCTTTCTCAAGCTTCATGCTGGAAGAAGACAGCTTCTATTTTTGAATATTTCATGCTTGTCACAGGCTGTGTCAGATTTCATCTTTTTTCTTGGTATCCTGTCTTGCGTTTTCTGTGTTGAGTATATATATGTATTATGAAGAAAGAAGTTACGTTCCAGGTTTTGAGTTTCAAAAATACGTGAAGAATTTGACTGAAGAACCATCACAAATCTGTCTAGGGCCATGTTTTGATTTTGTATCATTTCTGGCTCAGTCTTCCTATATAGTGAGCAGTCTGCCAAATCCCAGCTGACGAAATTAGATATTACAAACCAAAAACTAGGAATATCACAGGTTAGGTTAATTTAGAAAGGAATAAAGATGATCCAGCTCCATGTGAAGAAAATTTTTCTTAGAGAAACACAACAGTTTGCTTTGTCTGAAATGCACACAAGATCAGTTGCAGGAGGGTCAGGAAAAGATACCTCGGAATACCTGTTTATTGCCCACAGAGTGATAGACAGCATGCTAACTGTGAGACAGCAGTAATCTCACAGCAAAGAAGGCCAACAGCATATTGAGTTGTATTAGTAGTGTTGTCAGCAGGCTGAGGGAGGTGATCCTTCTCCCCTGCTCACTTCTGACAAGATGCATCTGGAGGTCTGCGTCTGGTCCTGGCCTCCCCAGTACAGGAGAGATGTGGACATACTGAGGGAAGTCCAGTGGTGATTAAGGACTTGGAACCTTTCTTGGATGGGGAGAGAACCTTGAGAAGAGAAGGCTAAGAGGGATCTCCTCAGTGTGCAGAATTACATACTGGGGGGAACAAAGATGACAGGCCCAAACTCTTCTTAGTGGTGCCTAGTGACAGGAGGACATTCAGTGAGCACGAAATCAAAATATAGGAAATTCCTTTTAAACATAAGATGTAACTTCTTTCTGTGACAGTGGTCAAACACTGAAACAGCTTGCCTGGTGGGCTTGTGGAGACTTTCCATCCTTGTAGATATCCAGAACCCAACTGGATGTGGTCTTGAGCAGTCTGCTCTAGTTAACTCTGCTTGGAGCTGGAAGGGTTTGACAAGACAGCCTCCTGAGGTCCCTTCCCACCTCAGCCATTTCTGTAATTCTGACGTATACAGTATTGAGGAATAGAGAATGTCAGTTTAAGAGACTTTATCATAGTAACCTGTCACTTCTGGCAGTTTTAACTTATTTTATGTACTTAACGTAAATAAAAGTGACAGTAATAATTTCCAGTAAAGAGAGTAAATTCCAAGGGCTAGTGATTCTCTTCCTTCTGAATGATAGCACCTGGCACTGGGAAGATGTTTCTCCATTACATACTGAGGAAGTACTTGCATAGACTCTTGCCATGTGCTCCAGTGTTGTGTATTTGGCAGAGGATGTGCCAGGAGATATGAACCCACAGGTACTTTACAACACAATAGGTCTCATCATTTCTATCTAGCTGGCAAGTAATTTAAACAGCACTTTATCAGGGCTAGAAATTAAGCATTTGGGCAATGCTAATTAAGAAAATATGGAAATGTCTTGGGTACATTGTTCCCTACTTTTAGAGGAGGCAACACTCTAGATGATCTTTCAAGGTCCCTTCCAATCCCTGACATTCTGTGATTCCGTGATACTTGGTGAAAAAGGGAGAAGGACATGTCATATCTTGACGCTAATTGGTTAATTTTTTTTCTTTTCCTTTTTTTCCCCTGTGAGAAATGCTCATGTTCAGTATTCCAGGCTCAGGCAGAAGTTGCTATGAATCACATTTTGTTTGACACTTTTGCAGAAGTGGGCAACCTTCAGAGTAGAGAGGTGCACCGGACCAGAGAAACTCAACAGTTTATATTTCCTACTTCCCAGCACGAATTCTCTCCCCTGTTTACTTATTGGTTGGGGACTCCAGGGTTCATAGCCGATCTGATGCTTCTAGTTCCCTCAGCCGATGTCCCACCCCTGTTTATTGCTTGATTAGCCTCTCCCTATTCTCCTATTCTTGTTTAGTTTTTACCTATTATGGTATGCGGGGATAACTTCTCATAGGTAACCTTCCCCTCTGGGTATCATTCAAACCACAGAACTGGTTTGTGCTATTACATCTCCTGATGTTACTTAAAAATGCAGGTCTTCATTTCTGCAAGCAGATATTTATCTCATATCAGAGTTCCATGACCCCTCTTTGGACTCTTTTAAAGTCATAACTGTTACGAAAAAACATTTATTTCCCCACACTCTCTAGCTGGCCATACCTCAGTATTCAGAGTGTTGTCGGTTGTATGTTTATGATTATGCTTAATTACAAAACGATTTTCGTATTGATTCTGTACTGGATGGTTTTCTTTGGACAGATTACTTCACACATCATTGTCGGATCAGCTGTGCTAATTCTCAGTCATTACTCAAAGTATACAGATCTGTTTCTTTTTGACCAATTTTTTCCTTGCTTTTTTTTCCCTGTTACATAATTTTAGTTCAGCCTACATTTAGTACTTATTTTCCAGTAATGAAACACTACATGAAGTGGAACAATATTATTTGTTACTTGGCATTTTAATATCCTTTTAAGTTCAAAACTAAAATGGTATGAGGAAAGTCAGCCTGTAACAGCTAGCTATTGGCTCTGCTCTTTGTGCTGAAGAACAGTTTTGTGGATTAAGGCCAAGAGGCTAAATGTATATTTAAAGAATGTATCCTCTTGTATTTTTTTCCTACTAAAAAAAGGCTTTGAATTCTCAACAAAGGATTTTATTTTGCAGGTTACTCTCTTTCACAGTCTCTGTTCTGCACTGCTTGAAGTTTCAGATTATCTGAAGAGCTGGTCATCTTTGAAATCTGACCTGAATTACCTTTTTCTGTAGAATCCAGTAGTACTAACCAGTCAGAACAAAGAGATGGTGCAAAACTTTGACATAACCAATGTACAGAATTAGTATTGTATGACAGTTTTAGGTGATGCTGGAATAGTAAAATCATTTTTTGAATCCTACTGAAATGGCATTTGTCAGTTTTTCAAGCAAGTATTTGTTAAAATGCTTTTAATAAAAGAGGTGTGTTGTAGTCCCAGGAGGAAATAGAAAATACCCTGAGGCTTTCAGAAGCATTTCGTTCACTCTCTTAGCAATTGTTTATATTGAAAGCTTGTGGTGTATGTTCTTATTAAGTATGTGCGCATATTCATATTGTCTATCTAACATGCTCAGATTCTTGGATGACTCACTTGTATAAGTGACCACTGGTTCTGCATACTTTTCACCTGTTGCATTTGTTGTGGTTGCTTGCATTTTTTTCATGGTAAATGCTTCAAAAACAGCATACTTGAAATTAATGAGTTAATAAAAAAAACCAAATGGACAGGACTTTATACTTGGCAGGTCGGGCATGCTAGTTCTAAGCTCTGTGCACATCCACTGCCAAGAACAGAACATAGATGCTTTCTGTTATACTATTAAGAGCATATTTAATTGAGACAAAATGCATAATTATGCTTTTATGTGTAACATAGTTCCTTCCCCAATGAATCAGAATTTAATGTGATGGTCTCCTTAGGTGTTTGCTGAATATTCTGTTCTCCTCCTGTGTTACTTATTCATGCTCTTTCAGAAACTTAATTGCGTGCAGTGACACATTCAGAGATGATGCAAGCACATTGTACCATAATCAAAAGTTTTGCTCACGGATATTCCATATTAAATATTAAAAGGGCAAACGTGATGATTACTTACCTTAGTTGCTTTTTTCTCCAGAAATACATTCTTTATCAGAACAAGACAGTGCCTGGAACTTCAGTGTATTTCTTGTAGGTAGAGTATTTGGGGAAAAAGAGACCTTAGAATGTGTAATCCTTGGGATCCACAAAAGACTTTGTGAAAACAGGGCTTTCTTGCCTTATAGCTGTACCTTCCTCTGCAGCCAGAGACTCTCAGAGACAACAAGGGTGAGAGTGTGTGAGCTGATGCTTATGAGAGCATAGCCCTTTATTTCTCCTTTCCCATAACATCTGATCTAACGAGTGAGATCAAAGCAGAATCCGACTACTGTGTTCTGCAGAATCACGTAATTGTAGGGCTTGGAAGGGACCTCAAGAGATCATCAAGTCCAGTGCCCTGCTGAAGCAGGTTCTCTGGAGTAGGGTGCACAGGTGGGTCTTGAATATCTTCATAGAAGGAGACTCTACAACCTCTCTGGGCAATCCTATTTCAGTGCTCTGTCACTCTCACTGGGAAGAAGTTCTTCCTCATCTTCAGAATAAACTTCCTGTGTTCCAGTTTGTGTTCACTGACCCTTGTTCTGCGGCTGCATGCCACTGAAAAGAGACTGCCTCCATCAACTTAGCTTCCACACTTTTTGATATTTGTAAATGGCAACAAGATTATCCCTCTCTTAAGCCTTCTCTTCTCCAGACTGAAGAGTCCCAGTTCTCTCCTCAGACAGGAGATGGCTCCAGTCTATCGTCCTTCATCCTTCCCTTATCATCAGCCCTTATCATCAGCTGGACTCTCTCCAGAAGTTCCCTGTTTTTCTTGAACTGAGAAACCCAGAACTGTAGATGTGGACTCATCACCAGGGTAGAGATCATCTCCCTTGACCTGCTGGCCATGCTTATTTTAATGCACTGCAGGAGACTGTTGGCCTTCTAGGTTACATGCTACTGGGCTCATGGCTAGGTTAACCTGTTGTTCACCAGGACACACCCAGGATCCTTCTTCTCTGCTGAGCTCCTCTCCAGCAGGTCTGCCCCAGCCCTCCCACAAGTGCAGAACACTACCGTTGGCTCTTGTTGAAACTTATCAGGTTCTTCTATGCCCAAAAGGAGGGCTCGTCCGGGATTTGAACCCGGGACCTCTCGCACCCTAAGCGAGAATCATACCCCTAGACCAACGAGCCAACTTGAAATAGCAATCTGATGTAATCGTTGAATCCAACTCCTGGCTCCACGCAGCACCACCCAGAATTCAAATTATATGTCTGAGAATGCTGTCCAGACACTTCTTGAACTTGAGCAGCTTGGAGCCATGCCCCAGAGAAAAGTGCTGAAAAGAGAACGACCTGCTAGATTGTGTCATGATATCACGCCTGACCGCATCAGGAAGATTTATATTTAAGTATGTCATCGAATTTTCGCTAAAATCTGATTCAATCATGTGGAGTCTGTTGAGGCATTCGTGGGGCCGGTTTGCTAAGCTGAATCTAAACTGCAGCTTTGTACAGTTGAGGTGCACTAAGGGAAACCAAAATCAGGGGAAGATATGTCAAATATGTCGATGTATCAAAATGTCAAATCAGTCAGAATTGTTAGTGTTCTCTTGACATATTTAAAGTAATACAAAAATGGATTTGAACAGGTCCAGAGGAGGGCCACAAAGATGATCAGGGGGCTGCAGCACCTCCCCTGTGAGGACAGGCTGAGAGAGATGGGGCTCTTCAGCCCCAGTGAAGAAGAGAAGGCTCCGGGGGCACCTTATAGTGGCCTTCCAGTACCTGAAGGGGCCTACAGGAAAGCCGGGGAGGGACCATTTATGAGGGCACGTAGTGACAGGATGAGGGGAAATGGTTTTAAACCGGAAGAGGATAGACTTAGACTAGATATTAGGAGGACATTCTTTACTATGACGGTGATTAGACAGTAGAACAGGTTGCCCAGTGTGGTTGTGGATGCCCCCTCCCTGGAGGCATTCAAGGCCAGGCTGGATGGAGCTCTGAGCAACCTGGTCTAGTAGGAGATGTCCCTGCATGTAGCGGATAGGCTGGAACTGGATGATCTTACAAGTCCCTTCCAACCTAAAACATTCTATGATTCTATGAATATCTTTATTATTAAACCTGTTATGATCTGAGACAGCAAAGATTCACAACCCAGTGAGCATCTGGGGATTCACCAGTGTGTATCCTTCTATTCCTGTGAGTTCAGCTCGTAGAGTTCTTTGTTGTATTTGTGCTTATTTTGTTTTTACAGCTCCTCTTCAAACAAAAATCACAGAAGAAGTAATGAATAATCATATATGTTTCTTTCATTTCCAACAGAATAAACTAATGGAATATCGTACATATTGTGTCTAGTGTGTGATGATAACCTTGGGTGGTAAAGAGGAAAAAACAGTAATGAGGAACTAACTGTCACAGTGATAATGGGATACTGGCAGCCAACTGCATTGGACATCATATTGGACACGCATCACTAGAACCTTGTGCTACCATCTAGCCCTTACTACTCTTGATTTGATATATATTGATAATTGAAAGATCAGAGGGCCATACTTTTCAATTCCTGGTGCTGGTCCCCATAAAGAGTGGATTCTTCTTTCAGAGGGGCCAGATTGAAATTTCCTTTGAAAACAACGTGAACAAGAGGTATTTTTGTTTCCTGAAATCATCTGTAATACATTTTGAAAAGGATGCTGCTAAGCTGTATGCACGTTGGTGGGGGTAATACACAATGGAGTGGTGGAGAAAGATTTGTGTATATTTGAAAATTATAGCGGCCTTGATAGCTGCCATGCTGTATCATCAAAAAGGAAGAAGTTGACAATCCATGCCTAATTTTGGTGTTGTACCTGAAAGAGCAAAAGGATCACTCAAAATGATAAGTATTCATGTATGGCTCTCATGATTCCAGTGCATGCTGCTGCCAGTCAGCACTTCTCTCCAGTCTCTCCAGACAGATTGTTTTCATCTGAGGTGGATCCTGAGGAAGAAAGTGCAGGAGTCAACAGGCAGCCGGGTGATGATGAGGTGGAAAGGTGTCTGGAGCACGGAAATGATGTCTGAAGGAACTTGTTTTCTCTGTGAGAGGTAGATGTAGTGGTGGAGAAAAAAAAAAAAAAAAAAAAAAAAAAGAGCTTTTTAGCTGTATGTGGCTAAGGTAGAAAATATGGTCTTGTTGAGGAACCGCAGACTGAGAACTTCTGTGGGGTCCACAGCCATAGCAGATGTTGGACACTTTTGATGCTGGTGCTGTGTGTTGTAGGAGCATGCCTCGCTGAGAACCGAGGGAGAAATGCTGGCACTACTCTTGCTTTGTAGCAGCCACATTTTGCACCCTGTAGGCCTGTGGCACTGTCTGGTGTGACATTCTGTTAGGCCACCAGGAGGAGAGGGAAGCTGCTTGTTGTCTCTCCTGCCTTGGCATTATACTGCAGGCTGCTCTTCCAGTGTTGTGCTGTACTTGTCCTGCCCTGTTGTCTTCTGTGATATCTCTGCTAAGCTTTACCCTCAAGTGAAAATCCCGTGTTCCATCCACATGCTTAGCTCTTACTATAGCCATCTGGGCTTAAAAAGAGCTTTTTCACAGCAACCCTGAAAATATTAGTTCAGAAACACAGTGTGTCTGTGTGGGATGCATGCATCTCTATCTATATGTAAATATACAAATGCGCATTGTTCTGTGGTTGTGATCACACTTGTAAGTAATACTCAGCTCCACTAAGCATAGCAGAGATATTTTTTTGACAACAGAGCCACTGTTTGGGAGAACTCTGTTTCTATGGAGAGGTTTGTTCGGTCCTTATTGTGCTGATGATCTGCCCTTCAGTTTGCAGTACTGACTCCAAATTCAGCATTGTAATGTTGGTGACAAAGTGTTCCTACCTATGAAAATGCATTTGTTAACATGACGTGAATTAACAGTAATACTTTACAGATGAGGCAGAGAGCATCTTGACTTTCTTGCAGGTGCCCTTAGGAATGAAGCGACAAACACCAAGGCACATCTACTTAACTCTGACTGTTTACACCATAAAAAGAAATTGACTCTTCTAATTATATTCAGAACTGTAGAAAGCTGTTGCTGCTTTGGATTATTTGATCTCTCTGGGGAAACTTCCTTCAAACATAACAGCCTGCATTTCTACTTTGTTAATTATAAAGCTGTGAACAAGAAAATGCGAGACAATCTCTACTATTCTTAGTGTAATAGTAACTTACCAAAATATTACTGCCTTTATGAGTCCCAGTGGAAGATCTTTCTTTGTGGAAAGAAAAAACCTATTAAATAAATGAGAAAATATATTCCAAATGTATTAAGCAAATAATCAACATACATTTATCATGGTCTCTTCTAAACCCATGCACTTAGGCTTTTTTTTGCAGGGTGGCTCATGATTTTTTTTTAAATCTACCCCACCCAAAGCAGATGTTTATTCTTTTGAAGCATTACCTTGTGCATTTTCTGCAAGGAAGGACAGATTAAAAATTATTCTGCTCCTTTCTGCTGACATAGATGATCAGCTGGGAGTCATGTAGAGTAATGCTTTGCTTTTGGCTGTTATTGAGGCCTTTCATAAAGATGAAATTTTTTCTTTTGCCTTCTTATTGGAATGTTTTCGGGAGTTCTTAAATAACAAAGTTGTTATAGGCCTTTTGTTGCTTAAAGGATCTTTTCTGAAAGATGAAAATCTTAAGATGTCAGACAAAATGCATGGAGAGGTGTGAACGCTTTGTGTTGTCCATCTGGCATCCAAAACAGGTGAAGGTCCTTGGAAAAGTTTTGAGGTTTTCTCCAACAGTGTGTCACATTCTTGTTTTCTGCACTGCCATTAGTTACTTTCAGATGACTTTTCCATTGTGTTTGTTACAGTCCAGAGCAGCGGCTTGCATGCTCATTCTTAGCTGGAGGGCAGGGATTGCTCTGTGAGACTTAGGATTTTTAGTGGACGTACAGAATCATGTGTTTTTCTAGGTTTTGAGTATTTTGACTTATTGACTATTTCTTTTAAAAAAATAAAAAGTGACTGTATCATAGTCAAATCAACAGCAAATTCTGACCTGTGTTACTATCTGTAGAGATACAACTCAGTGAGACCCAGTCCTGGGCACATGGCTCTAGGTGGCCCTGCCTGAGGACAGGGTTGGACCAGATGATCTCCAGAGGTCCCTCTGCAATTCTGTGTATTGCACAGAGGTTCTTAAGAGAATTGTCTCAGTGCTTTGATGTTTGTGTGTTTCACTGTGGTCAGTTCTGCTGCTAAGCCTGATAATTGAACAGTTGTGATCCAACTCCTGTAAGCTCTCCACAGCTCCCCTCCTTAGAGCATCATCAGTGTCAGTGATCGCCAGTTACTGGCTGCTTTTAATTGCAAGATTGTGGCTGAGTTGGTGACCTAGAGTTGACATTCTGAGGTCTGAAAACTTGAAACTAGAGCTTCTGCAATGTGCAGCTGTTTTTTGTTGTGTCTGTGCCTCCCCAGTGCACAGCTGTTGTAGACACTTCATTGAACAGTGAAATCAAATCTCACAACATTAGAAATAGGATGACTTTGGGTGCAGAGTGTTTACCATTGGCTTTGGAAGTAGAAGCCTACTACTATTTTGCTCACAATTCATTAACAGACCATTGTTGTCACCCAGTTAAGCTTTAAGGTGGAAGGCTTAAGAAATAAAAGCTTGTTAGTAATGATTTTTTGCATAGATCTTGAAGACGTGTCATAGTAACTCAGTCCTCTGAAGTTTGTAAGTGCTTTCTGAGATGGTCACTGAGCACCAGATGGATTTAGCTGCTATCGTTGAAGTAATCAGGCCTGCCTCTTTTTTTGACAGGCACCATTTAACAGCCTGAGTGATAGCCTTATGCCTGTATTTCACCTGTGAAACCTATGCTCGTGTAACCTTAAAAGACCACTATAAGCTTCTAAGCTCTTGGGATACTTTTAAATCTTTATTGATCACGTTCATCAACCATGGCAAATATATAGAAGAGCTCCGCAGTGATGTTGATGGTCGTAATGTCTGTTTCTTGGCTCAAACAGTATCAAACCTGGTATCATCAGCACTGTTCCTACAAGGTGTATATATATTTTTTTCCCTCTAATCATGTCCTAACATTGTGTTCCATTTTGGCACATAGGGCAAGCAGAGCAGCTTTAGAACTTCTATGAGACACAAAACTCTCTTCTCAGTGGTAGATGGGAGGAATAGAAAACATTTATATGTCATGTCCTGGAAGTGTTTTTGTAAGTAAGATTTTATTCTGGTAGCTTTTGGGGTTGTTTTGGTTTTGTTTTTGTTTTTTTTGCTATCTTCATGGCCTTTGGAAACAGAGCAGTTTAAGGGCAGAGAACAGTACTTCTTGTATTTACATATATGCATAGATACATACATAATTATCTGTGCAGTGCTTGAAATGCAGTTGTGCAAATTTATCTGCCTTTCTTTCTTGAACTGTGTGGATTTGAGGACAGAAAAGATTGATACAGGCAGTCTTTGCAGTTTCCTTTACATAGCATATTTGTGTGGCTGTGAATTCTAAGGTCAGAGATTGATGAGGGTCAGGACTCCATTGTGATTCTGTGATAATAGGTGGCAGATTTGCTGTTTTAAACTGGTCTAATAAAACTGAAGTAATGATGAATTTATAATGAGATTAGTGGTAGGTACAGAAAATTGAGAATAACTGGCTTTTGGGTTACTGTGAGAAGTGGGAGCATTCTGCAATCTTAGCAAGTGAATATATCTTAAACAAGCCTCAAAGTACGTCTGCCACAAGCGGACTAACTGTGGTAGAGCTGGCTAATGCTTTCACCTTGGCTAGAGAGTAATGGGGTAAGTTATTCTTCCTTGAGATTCCTGTTGGCCTGACTGGGCTGGAACTGGCCTGTAGCTGAGCTGGGTCAAGAAGCAGTCTGTGAACCTTCAGCCTTCATGGGTTGCGTAGACATCATTGCGGTTACTCTGGCTGCAAAAGAGAGACAGGAAAGGGTTATTTTGCTTGCCTAAAAGACTTGTCTAAGCATATTGTTAAGTAATTGATTAAATCTAAAGCAAAGGGTGAACAATATGACTAGCAGTTTGACTGAACTCACTTCCTCACTGTGCTGCCATTAGATGAGTATCAGCTGCACACAACAGCGTGATGACTGTACACTCCAGGTACTGGGACAACAGACCAACAAAGCACACATGTTGGTCCAAACCTTCTTCCCCATGTTGAGGAGCATCTGGCGTTGGCCTGAGTCTGCTAATTTTGGCTTCTTTTTGTGTTTACAGTGCTTGAATTTTCTTGACTTCAAGAATGTTTTCCAAAGCCAATCACATCGCTTCTAATAAAACTTACAGCTTGTCAGGCATCCTCCTGCCTTACCTGGCCCAACTCTCTGTTGTGTTTTTTTATGAAATCTGAATTAAGGTGAATTGTATCTGATCTGAAATGGCGTTACATAACTCAAGCAGTTGTGCAGTCAGTAAATGTGCATAAACCCATGGAAACATAGTATTTCTGATTCTAATACTTACACTTTTAGCGAGGAACAACAGTGGTGATACCAATGGTACATCTTTTATGTGCACGTGCATAGAAATTAGAATAAATAATGACTGGGCCTATTTTTTTTTTCCTTTGCCGTTTGGCTAACAACAGCTTCGATCTCATCTGGTCTAAATTGGCACAGCATCACTGATGTTGGAAGAGCTTTTATACTAATTCACACCAGCTGAGCATGTTAAGTAGTCCAGTCTGTGCAAGTGTTGTTTTGCTGTATTTTTTTTTCTTCCCTTTCTCCTTCTGTTCTCCTTTCTTTTTCTCCTTCTGTTTTCCATCTTGTGCTCTTGTGCTCAGTGTTTTTTTATTCTGCCTCTCATGAGCAAGCTCCAGTGGTGGTCCTTTGACTCTATGTAAAGTACAGGGCTCTTTCAGAGTAGAGCTTCTTTATATGAGTCCAAAAGCCTATTAATATCTGATTCTTGGTACCTTTACACAGGTATTGAGAGGGTTTATTATAAACTCAACATGAAGATTTATCCTTTTGCTTAGTTTTTTTTCTTCAAATTTGTTTTAATTGTGGAATATATGCCTGTGTAAGTAATCTCATTTGATTTTCATAGAATCATAGAATGGTTTGGGTTGGAAGGGACTTGTAAGATCATCCAGTTCCAACCTCCCTGCTATAGGCAGGGACATCTCCTACTAGACCAGGTTGCTCAGAGCTCCATCCAGCCTGGCCTTGAATGCCTCCAGGGAGGGGACATCCACAACCACACTGGGCAACCTGTTCTACTGTCTAATCACCGTCATAGTAAAGAATGTCTTCCTAATATCTAGTCTAAGTCTACCCTCTTCTGGTTTAAAACCATTTCCCCTCATCCTGTCGCTACGTGCCCTCATAAAAGGTCCCTCCCCGGCTTTCCTGTAGGCCCCTTCAGGTACTGGAAGGCCACTATAAGGTGCCCCCGGAGCCTTCTCTTC
>JANHGO010000040.1:21745067-21768733 GCA_024606505.1 Aquila spilogaster
TCTCCCCCATCCCACTGGGTGGGGGGAGAGTGAGTGAGCGGCTGCGTGGTGCTTAGTTGCTGGCTGGGGTTAAACCATGACAGTATGGCACAAATGCAGAATGATAAAAGAATAAAGCAGAAGGTAATGCTGCAAAAGTGAAATTTTCTTTATCCTGTCCTGACCTTTTTTGAAATGCACCACTTTTAAAGGACACAAACAGTACTTTGATTTGTCATCAAGACAAGAAGCGATGGCATCTTCAACATCCTGTGTCCCCTCTCAGTTTACTAGATAATTTTTAACATAAATAGCAAAAATGAAAAACAATACCCATGAAACAGCACAAAAAACATAGCACTGTTGTGGGTAGAGAGTCAGAAAGTCTTGGATCTGCTGTTGCCTTACTGTGTGACTGTCTAGGTCATTTAGGGCAAGTTGCCCTGAGGTATTTGAGTGTTGTGATGTTCTGTGCCTAATGGAGTTGCTTCCCTGGAGCTGCGGGAGCCGTGAGCCATTTTGCTCCTGTAAAGGGAGGGAAATTTGGTTCCTAGGCACTTTTAAAAAGCTGAGGATGATGGAGCACCAAGAGGAAAATAGTCCTTTGTGGACTGTCCGGTAGCACATAGACACATAGAAAGGGCCCGACTGTCTTTGTGGAGCACGCGTTATATCGATTTATGACTCAATTCTTCATCTGAAAACTGGGATTAAGAATACTTCTTTCCTCTCATCTATTTAGGCTGTAACCTCCTTGGAGTGCTTAGCGTTTGTTTATGGAGTGCTCCAGAAGATGGGTCTGCAGTCCCATATGGGACATCTCTTTCAACCAGGCCATTGCAGTAATAAAGACAATCGGAACTGCCTGCAGTATCTGGATTTTCTTGAACAGTTTTTAGCAATGCATATGTGATATTTACTTTATATGGTCTGAGTGTTGGAGCAGCAGGGAAGATAATGTCTGGGCTCACTTGAGAGGTGCTTAGCATTTTCTTGAGAGCTGCCCCAAGCAACCAAGTTGCATTGTCACATATGTGTGCTTAAAGTCCCTTTTCTTGGAAAATATTCCGGTGACAGGCCTTTGGAAGAGGCAAGAGGCTCTTATTTCAGCCACTGTGTTGAAGTGATGTCTATGGCGTGATCTGGAGTAGCTTCACAGCTCTGTGTGTTTCTGTGTATTGCTCTTTGCTCTCCTCTCCATTTGCCAAGTGTGCAATTTAGCCAGCTCTAATGTTTTCAAAACTTCAGTTCAGTGCAGAGAACTCTGTGGCACTGCTAGTTCCTTATTTCAAAACCTAAAAAGCTGAGTGTGTATTTAATACTAAATTTCATTTAGCTTCCACATTGTTCATTTTTAATCTATGTCAAATGCTTCTGAATTTGCTCACTACTGCAACTTGGTACCAAAAAGTTTTCTTTTGAATTTTTAGTATTTGGAGGAAATTTGTCAATTGAAGCTTAATGCCTGGGTCATACAGCTTCTTCCAGCTCCTTGCTATGACTTCGCTCTCACTAGAAGCGATGCTAGTTGTAGTCAAAGACATCACAGATGATGCCAAGCATTTAAAAAAAGATCCTTAAAAATAGTGGGCGTGGGTTTGGTTTTCTTTGGTTCTGCTTCTAAGTCATATCTTTACACTGCCACAAGAGTTAAACGCTACTTTTTAAGCCTTTGAAAGCTGTAGATTCTCATGTCAGAATCTGGGGGAAAAAAACAAACAAGTCTGCTAAATATGGAAAGACTTGGTGAAACTAGGTGAGCTGGCAGCATGGAAAGCCATTTTCTTTTTTTCTGGATTAGAGATTTGAAACAACTTAGTCTTTACCCTGCTGAAGTGTTTCTAGATCTAGGATCTATTAATCCTAGATCCTTTGCTTCTTAGAAGCAAAGCTCAATCCCCAGAATAAAAGCTGTGAAGGAGTAAAGCCTGAACCATATGCATGAAACTGCGTGTACATGCTGCAAGATGTGTTTTAACATGAGTCCTGCATCTGAAATTGTCATTCTGGGCTATGGGTATAGTAAAAAAGGACAAGGAATATGTTGGTAGGAGGACTTAAGCGCACTCCTTTTAGCTTCCTGGTAAAAAGAAGGATGCCAGCTCTAGGTGAACAGTTTGAGCAGGTAAGCTGCGATGAATCTGCTGGACACAGAGGGGCTGTTTCATTTGAAATTATGAATAGTGTCTTTTCAGAGGGTTATTTTGATATTTTTTTCTTCCCATTCTTGTTCTCTCCCCTCAGAAATGAAGGGGCTGAGTTTTCTTTTTTCTTTAGTAAAGAGAAGCAAAACTACAAACTGCTACAGAAAGGGATCTTCTTACCTCCTTAATGACTTAAATTTATGTAGCTGTTGAGCAGAGGAGGCTGGAACAGTTGTCTTCTCTCTCAAAGAAAGAATGCACAGTAGCTGCTGTTTGTTTGAGTCTTGCTGTGCTAGATTGGGCTTTGTCTCAGTGATGAGTGAAAGAGATTTTGGGACTGACACTGTGCTCTTCACTCCCATTTTTGTAATTCTTACGAACAGGTCTTGGTCTTTTTGTATCCAGAGCTCCCAAGTGTAATAATGATACAAAGTGGTAGGTGCAACTCTTCAGTCCTTTGCCATCTGGAAAACTGAGAGTTGCAAAGGAAGCCCCAGACTGAAGAGAGCCCACATACCGTTTTTATATTTTGTAACTAAATTCAGGAAATGGTGAAAAGGGAAACAGTTTTAATGGCCATACTTAATTTTTAAAAAGTTTATGTTAATGAAACAATCAGAGAATGTAAAGCAAGCTGTTGTCCTGCAGCCTCTCCTGAATGTGAATTGCAGAGTGATACAACTCAGTTTTTCCTAGCTACTGTTCAATCAGCTTCTTGAAGAATAGTAAATGAGAATAAAAGTGCTGGAGGAATTAACACTTCAGGGTCTCCTTTCATTCATCAAAGAAATGCATTTTCAAGCTTAATATAGTTTCACACATGCTGCCATCAGCAAAATCATTACATGTAGAGGTTTCCAAAGTTAGTTGGGAATTAAGGGATGCATGCTCTGAAACTCCAAAGACAATCATAAAGACGTCAAAGATTTCCTTTGATCTTCTATTTGTTTTCCATAGTTCCTTCAATAAAGGCATAAATCATTGAATATACCAGAACAAAGTATGGTTTTTTGAAGCAGTGTTCCATCAGTAAGAATGCTTGCCAGAACAAACCCTCAGCTTTGGGAGTACAGAAGAAATCTTGTTCTGACACCAAAAAATGAAATCGAGTTGTCAGACAGAATTGAGTCTGTTTTATTTTTTCACCTATTTGCAATTCTGCTTCTTCCTATTCCAGTGTTTCTACATTTGTCTAGAGAGCATAGATTATTCTCTTTATTAATCCTTGTATTTTTTTCTCTCCTGATTTCTACATGAGTTGACAAAGTAGTAATTTCAAGCAGCTTATTCTTCACAGTGGGCTAGCATACTTTTGGGGTGTCTCCTTGATCCAGCCCAAGTTGTGGTGATTTCATGAATTGGTAGGCATGCCTTCCGCCAAACTGCTGGAGGCAATTTAGGATGTTAATATGTGAATGCCACATTTGTGGAGAAAAAACTCCACCAGTAAGCAATAATCAGGACCTCTTTCTCAAGCTTCATGCTGGAAGACGACAGCTTCTGGTTTTGAATATTTCATGCTTGTCACAGGCAGTGTCAAATTCTGACTTTCTTCTTTGTAACCTGTCTTGCATTTTCTGTGTTGACTATATAGTGTATTATGGAAAAATAAGTAATCTTGGCAAAGTGTCTCTTATGTTACATTCCCAACAGGTGTTGAGTTTAGGAAATATGTGAAACACACTTTGACTGAAGAACCATCACAAATCTGTCTACGGCCATCTTTTGGTTTTGTGTGACTGCTAGCTCAGTCTCATTATACAATGAGTGCTATGCCAAGAGTGGTCCCAGCTGATGACAGTAGATATTACAGACCAAAGACCAGGGATATTTCAGGTTAGGTTAATTTAAGAAGGAATAAAAAGTGCCATCTGGCTCCACATGCAGAAAAATCTGCTTGGAGAAACGCAGCACTTCATTTTGTTTGAAATGCACACAAGATCTTTGAGAGAAAGGATGAGATCAGTTGCAGGAGGGACAAGGAAAGATACAGTTTGCATCTTGGAGTATCTGTTTATTATCCAAAAAGTCGGGTGGACAGCATGCTGTTTGTGAGCCAGCAATGCACCTTCGCTGCGAAGAAGGCCGGGAACTTCCTGGGCTGCATTAAAAAGGGTGTTGCCAGGAGGTCGAGGGAGATGATCCTTGTCCTCCGCTGAGCACTGGTGAGACACATCTGGAGATTTATGTCCAGTTCTGGGCTCCCTAGTACAAGAGAGAGATGGACATGCTGGAGTGAGTCCAGTGAAGGGCCACAGAGGTGGTTAAGGACTTGGAGCATCTGTCATACAGGGAGAGAACCTTGAGAAGAGAGAATGCTCAGGGGGATCTTCTCAGTGTATATAAATACTTGGTGGGCAGGAGTAAAGACGACGCAGCCAGGCTCTTCTCAGTGGTGCCCAGTGACAGGAGGAGACGCAGTGGGCACAAACTGAAATACAGGAAATTACATTTAAACATAAGAAAAAGCTTTTTTACTGTGAAGGTTTTTGAATACTGGAACAGCTTGCCTGGCGGGGTTTTGATGTCTTCATCCTTGGAGATACTGAAAACCCAACTGTACGACATGGTCCTGAGTAACCTGCTCTAATTGACCCTGGTTTGAACAGGAAGGGTTGGAATAGGCAATCTCCAGATGTCTCTTCCTACTGCAGCCATTCTGTGAAGGAGACAGTAGTGAGGAGTAGAGGACATCTGTTTAATACTTTTCGCTCAGGAATATTTGGCATAGGAAGGGATCCCCAGGTACTACATTGTGATCTCTCTGCTCACAGAGGTGCTCTTTAGGACTTACTTGAACTCTGGCTTTTTCAGCACTCCCAGGGTTGTGATTTTAATCAGTCAAATTGCATTCAGGCTTAGTTTCAGGATCAGAAGTGGGTTGACTGGAAGATGTTTAACCACCATCCTCAATTTTGCAAGATGTATTTCTGGAGATAAAGGTGGGTGATGCTAGCAGGAAAAAAGTTGATAGTACCAGGGAAAAAAAGGAAAAGAAAAAGGAAGGATGACCCATTTCTCTACCACTCTTGAAAGGAGTAGCTTAGTGGAGTGTTGGCCCACACTGTGGCAATTAACTTACAGCACCTATTAAGGGTTAAGATTTTGGTAGAGGACCAGATAAGGATAGTTGTTCAAAGTCACGTATCACTTTGGGACAGTTTTATTTCATTTTATCTATCTATATAAATAAAAATGACAGTCATGATTTGCAACAAATAGAGTAAATTCTGAGGGCTAGCAGTTCTTTTGCTCCTAAATGATAGTTCCTGGCATCAGGAAGATGTTTCTCTATTATGTATTAAGGAATACTTAGGCAGACCTGCTGTAGTGTACCTAGCTGGCAGAGGGAGTGCAAGCAGATACGGACCTTCAAATGTGATAGGTGTCAACTGGATAGAAATGATGAGAAGTAATTTAAACAGCACTTTGTCAGGGCTAGAAATTAAGCGTTTAGGCAATGTTAATTAAGAAAGCATGAAAATGCCTTGGTTACGTTGTTCTCTACTTTCAGAGAAGGCAATACAGCATGAATATTTGGTGGAAAAGGGAGAAAGATGTTATATCTTGATGCTAATTGGTTAAATTTTTTTTTCCTTATCTTTCTGTTCCCTAGCTGGCCATACATCTGTATTCTGAGTGTTGTTAATTACACGTTTATGATTATGCATAATTACAAAAAGTTTCTGATTGATTCTGAAATTGATATTTCTCTTCAAGCAGTTTGCTTCAGACATCATTAATGGATCAGCTGTACTGTTTCTTAGCCAATGCCCAAAATTTATAGAGCTGTTTCTTTTGAATTTTTGATAGTTTTTTATCCCCTGTTGTTATATAATGCTATTTAAGGCTATTTTTAGTAATTATGTTCCTAAAATGGAACAGACCGCATGAAGTGGGACTATGCTATTTGGGAATTTAAAACCCTTTTAGAAGTTCAAAAGCAAAATGGTATCAGGGAAGTCAGGCTGTTACAACAAATTATTGGCTGTGCTCTTGGTGCTGATGAGCAGCTTTGTGTGGAGTAAGGCCAAGAGGCTAAATGTATATTTAAAGAATGTATGCTTTTGTATTTTTTCCTACTGAAAAAAGGCTTTGAATTCTCAACAAAGGATTTTATTTTGCAGGCTACACTCTTTAACGGTCTCTTTTCTCTGCTGCCTGAAGTTTCAGATTATCTTAAGAGCTGGTCATCTTTGAAATCTGACCTGGCTAACCTTTTTCTGTAAAATGCAGTAGTACTAACCAGTCAGAACAAAGAGACGCTTTCAAAATTTGACACTGTTGATTGACAGAATTGGTATTGTATGACAGTTTTATAGGATGCTGGAATAGCAAAATCATTTATTGACTCCTACCAAGATGGCATTTGTCAGTTTTTCATGTAAATATTGGCTGAAATGTGTGTAATAAATTAGCTACATTATAGTCTCAGGGGGAAAAAAAGCCCTGAAGCTTTCAGAAAGATTTCAATCCTCCTCTTAGCAATTCTTTATATACAAAATTTGTGGTGCATGTTCTTATTAAATGTGTGTGCACATCCATGTATTCTACTGAACATGCTCAAATTGTTGCATGACCGAATGTATAAGTGACCTCTGATTCTGGATACTTTTCAGCTGCTGCATTTATTACATGGTAAATGCTTCAAAAACAGCATAACTGTGAATAACAGGTTAACAAAAAATCCAAAATGTACTGAACTTTATACTTGGCAGGTAGGGCACGTTAGTTCTAAGCTCTGTATAATGTGCACAGCCACTGCCAGGAAAAGAGCATAGACACTTTCTGTTACACTATTAAGAGCACAATTAATTAAGACAAAATGCATAATTATGCTTTTCAGTATATCATAGTTCCTTCTCAGATGAATCAGAATTTAATGTGATGGTCTCCTTAGGTGTTTGCTGAATATTCTCCTCTTGTGTTACTTATTCATGCTGTTTTAGAAGCATAACTGCATGCAGTGACACGTTCACACATGATGCAAGAACATTGTACTGTAATCAAAAGTTTTGCTCACAGATATTCCGTATTAAATAAAAGAAGGGCAAACCTGATGATTGCATACCTTAGTTGCTTTTTTTTGTTGTTTTCTCCTCTAAGTATATTCTTAAGCAGAACAAAACTATCTGAAACTTCAATGTATTTCTTCTAGCATAATTAGGGAGCACAAACCCTTGAATATGTGATCTTTGGGATCCACAAAAGACTGTTTGCAAACACAGTACTTCTTTGGCTGATATCTGCACCCTCCTCTGTGACCACTGTCCTGAATGAATCTTGGGGACAACAAGGCATTTATGTTACAGAAAAAGAGAGCGAGTAAGGTGATGCTTATCAAAGTATAGCCCTTTCTTCTCTTTACCCATGGCATTTGTTCCCAAGAGTAAGATCAAGGTAGAATCCAACTGCCTTACTTTACCATCTTCTCTGATTTTTCTGCCCAATATCATTACTGTTTTCCAGGGTTTTCCCCCATCTCTCTTCTGGTCTGGATTGTTTTATGCCTGACCATATCAGAAATGTTTATTTTTAGGCATGTCATCAAATTTGGCTAAAAGCCGATTAAATCATGAGGAAGTGTTGAGGCAGTTGTGTTTTTACAGCTGCTTCCCGAACAAGAATCACAGAGGGAAAATTGAACAGAACTATACATGTTTCCTTCGTTTCCAACAGAAGAAACTCATGGAATAACTTGCATTTTGTGTCTGTTGTGTGGTGATAATCTTGAGTAGTGAAAATGAGTAATGAATAACCGTCTTAGTGGTAATGGCAGTGCAACTGCGTTGGACGTTATTGGACACATGTAACTGGAACCCTGCTGTACTATCTCATTCTTATGTGCTCTTGATTTCGTAAATATTGGTACTTAAAAGAGGTAGAGATCAGAGGGCCATGCTTTTCACTTTTTGATTCCTACTGCTGGTGCCCATAATGAAAAGATTCTTCTTTCCAAGGGGCCAGATACCAAAACTTCCTTTGAAAACAATGCGAACAAGAGGTGTTTTATCTTTTTTTGAAATCTGATCATGTAACTAGATGTTGTAATACGTTTTTAAAGAGTGTACTCCTAAGCTGCATGCAAGTTTGTGGGGATAATGTACAATGGAGTGGGTGAAGAAAGCTTTGTATATGTTTGAAAATCCTGGAGATCTCAATAGCTGTCATGTTACATCATCAAAAAGAAGTTAACTACCTATCCCCAATTTTGTCATTGTACCTGGTTGCCAAAGAGTAGAGGGACCAAGCAAAACGAGAAATGTTAATGTACAGCTGTCTAATGCTCATGCTTCCAGCATGTGCTGCTATCAGCCACCACCGCTCTCCAGACAGCAGTTTGGGTTTAGGTGAGGTAGATCCTGAGAGAGGAAGTGCAGGAGTCAGCAGAAGGGCAGGTGATGAAATTTCAAGGTGGAAGGGTGTTCAGAGCATAAAAACATTTGTATAGGAAGATTTTTCTTTGCAAGAGGGAGTTGTAGTTGTGAAAGAAAGAGCTTTTCAACTGTGTGTGGCTAAGATAGAAAATTTAATCTTGTTGAGGAGCTGCAGGCTGAAAGGAGCTTCTGTGGTATCTGCAACCATAGCAGATGTTGGGCGTCTTTGATGCTGGTCCTGTGTGTTGTAGGAGCATATGCCCCTGCAGCACTGAGGGAGAAATTCTGGCACTACTTTCTTGCTTTGTAGCAGCCACAATTCGTACCTCAAAGGCCTGTGGCATGGTCTGGTTTAGCGTTCTTTTAGGCCACCAGGAGATGCATGTTGTCTCTCCTCTCTCGGCGTTATACTTCAGGCTGCTCCTTCCAGCTATCGTACTGTCCTTTTTTTTCTAGGGTGTCTCTACTAAGCCTTGCCCTCAAGTGGAGGTTGTGTGTTTCCTCAGCACACTTAGTTCTTATTAGCTGTTTGAGCTGAAAAAGCTTTTTCTTCATAATTCTGAAAATATTAGTTCAGAAAGATGGTGTGTCTTTGTGTGGTGTATACACATCTATCTATCTATCTCTATGTGAATGTATAAATGTGCATTGTTGTGTATAGGCAATCACACAGTCAACTCCACTAAGCATAGCAGGGATTTTATTGTTTGTGTGTCGTTTTGGTTTGGGTTTTTTTGACAGTAAGAAGGGCCAAATTGGGAAAAACTGTGTTTCTATGGAGGAGTTTGTTCAGTCCTTGTTATTCTGATGATCTGCTCTTAAATTTGCAATACTGATTCCAGATTCAGCATTGTAATGTTGATCATAAAGCGCCCCTACCTATAAACATGCATTTGTTAATATGGCAGGAATTAATAGTAATACTTCAGTAACTGTCCTAAGATGTGGCAGAGAGCAACTTGACTTTCTTGCAGGTGCCCTTAGGAATGCAAGTGGCAACCAGTAAGACCCAGCTACTTAACTGTGACTGTTTACACCATAAAAAGATATTCAATCTTATAATTATATTCAGAATTATAGAAAGCTGTTGCTGCTTTAGATTATTTGATCTCTCTGGGGAAACTTCCATCAAACATAACAGTCTACATTTTTACTTTGTTAATTATAAAGCTGTGAACAAGAAAAGGCAAGACAATCTTTACTTTTCTTAGTGTAATAGTAACTTCCTAAAATATTACTGCCTTTATGAGTCCCAGTGGAGGATATTTCTTTGTGGGGAAAAAAAGCCACCATCCTATTGCATAAATGAGGAAATACATTCCAGATGTATTAAGCAAATAATCAACACACATTTATCATGGTCTTTTATAAATCCATGCACTTAGGTTATCTGTAGGTTGGCTTATGATTTTTTCTCAATCTACCCCATCCAAAACAGATGTTGTTTATTCTTTTGAAACATTAGCTTGTGCTTTTTCTGCCAGGAAGGATTAAAAATACTGTCTTCTCTTCTTTTGTGCTGATATGGCAGAGCAGCTGGGAGTCATGTAGAGTAATACTTTGCTTTTGACTGCTGTTGAGGTCTTTCATAAAGATGAAAATTTTTGTATTGGCCTCCTATTGGAATGTTTTTCAGAGTTCCTAAATAAAGAAGGTGTTACAGGCCTTTTTATTGCTTAAAGGATCTTTTCTTAAGGGTGAAAATCTTAAGATGTCGGACAGGACCCATGGAGAGAACTGATCACTTTGTCTTGTCCATCTGGAATCCCAAACGGCTGAAGATCCTTGGAAAGGATTTGAGGCTTTCTCCGACAGTTTTTGCACCTTACTCGTGGAAGTCAACTTCCTTGCTTTTTACATTGCCATTCATTATTTTCAAATTGCTTGTCCATTGTGTATGTTACAATCCAGAGTAGTGGCTTGTGTGGATATATCTTCCCAGGTCATTTTCAGGAGGCAGGAATTGCTCTGTGAGGCTTATGGTTTTCAACTAGCATAAAAAATGCAGTCTCTTTCAAGGTTTTGACTAATTTGGCTTATTCACTGTTACTTTATAACAAAAAGGAAGGAAAAAGTAAAAAAAAAAAAAAAAAAAGGAAGACAAGGTGTCTTAGTCAATTCAGCTGGAGGATATTGACCTGTGTCACTCCATCTGTGGAGATACTCAAAATCCAGCTGGACCCAGTCCTGGGCAGCTGAATCTAGCTGGCCCTGCTTGAGCCAGGGGGATTGGACTAGATGATCTCAAGAGGACCCTTTCCACCTCAACCATTCTCTGATTTTGTGTGTTGCGAAGAGGTTCTTTAGAGAATTCTTTCCTTTGGTACTTTGATATTTGTATGTTCCACTGTGATCAGTTCTGCTATTGTGTGTGATAATTAAATCATTATGGTCCTACTCCTGCAAGGTCTCTGCAGTTCCACTTCTCAGAACATCGTCAGTTTCGGTGATGCCCAGTTGCTGGGCACTTCTAACTGCAGGACTGTAGCTGAGCTGATGCCCAAAAGTAAACATTTGGTGAATTTTGAAACCATCAGGCATATGAAACCAGAGCTGCTGTGATGTGCAGCTGCTTTTTGTTGTGTCTGTGCTCCCCCAAGGCACAGCTGTTGGAAGACACTTTATTGAACAGTAAAATCAAATCTCACAAAATTAGAACCAGGATGGCTCTGGGTGCAGAGTGTTTACTGTTGGCTTCATAAGTACCCCCCTAGCACCATTTTGCTCTGAATTCATCAACAAACCATTGTTGTCACTCAGTTGAGCTTTAAGGTAGAAAGCCAAAGAAAACTTCTTATGAAATAAAAATTGATTAGTAATGATTTCGTGTATATATCTTGAGGATGTGCCATAGTAACTCAGTCCTTTGAAGCTTGTAAGTGCTTTCTGGATGGTCACTGAGCACCAGATGGATTTGGCTGCTCTTGTTGAAATAATCAGACCTGGCTTTTTTTCGACAGGCACCATTTAACAACTTGAGTGATAGCCTTGCGCCTTTATTTCACCAGTGAAACCTATGCTTATGCTACCTTAAGAGACCACTGTAAGCTTTTGGGATACTTCTAAATCTTTATTGATCATTTTTGCTTGTCTTACTTTTTATTAATCTTTTAGATCAGATTTGTAGAATTGTTAAAGCAAATGTATCAACCATGGCAAATACACAGAAGAGTTCCCTAGTGCTATTGAGGACCCAAGTGTAAATTTCTTGGCTCAGTCAAACAGTATCAAACTTGGTATCATCAGTGCTCTTCCTGCAACGTAATATTCTTTTTCCTCTAATCACCTCCTAGTACTGTGTTCCTTTTTGGCACATATGGGCAAGCAGAGTAATTTTACAATGCGTATGAAACACAGAATTTGTACCTTATCATTTCAGTGGTAGCTGGGAGGAGTGAGAGATGTTTGCGTGTAGTCTGTTGGAAGTTTTTTGTCCAGATTTTACACTGGTAGCCTTTGGGGTTTTCTGGCAGTCTTCATGGTCATAGAATACAGAGAAGTTTAAGGGCAGAGAACAGTACATCTTCATAATTATTTCAGTGCATTGCTTGAAGTGCAGTTGTGCAAATTCACCTTCCTTTCTTACTTGAACTATGCGGATTCAAAGAGAGGAAAGATTGATAGAGGCAGACTTTGCAGTTTTCCTATCATAGCATGACTGTATGACTATGAATTTTGAGGTTAAAAATTTGCAAGGATCGGTACACAATTGTGATTCTGTGATGATAGCTGGCAGATTTGCTGATTTAAGCTGATCTAATAAAGCTGATGTAGTGATGAGTTTATCTTGAGATTAGTAGTAGGAGCAGAAGATTGGGGAATAGCACGCCAGTTTGGGGGTCACTGGAAGAGGCAGGTGCATTTTGCAGTCTTGGCAGATGAGTAAATCCTCAAGATAGGTTTGCCACAAACAGACTAGCTGTAGCAGAGCTGGCTGGTTTACCTTGGCAAGAAAGAAGTGGGATAAATTGTTCTTCCTGGAGCTTCCTATTGACCTGACTAGACCAGAATTGGCAGCTGAATTAGCTCATTCAAGAAGTGGCCTGTGTACCTTTAGCCTTTGTGCGCTGTGTAGATATCCTTGCAGTTTCTCTGGCAGCAAAACGGAGAGGAAAGGGCTATTTTGTTCATCTGAAAGGATTGTCTAAACATATTGTAAATAGTGACTAAAGCTAAAACAAGGAATGATCAATGTGACTAGCAATTTTACTGAATTCAGCTTCCTCTCTGTGCTGTGATTAGGTTAATATCAGCTGTGCAGAACTGTGTAATGGCTGGACCCTGTGTCTGTTGAGAAGTTGGAGAGTGATAGAGCGCAGATGCTGGTCCAAACTTTCTTCAGTCTCCCCATGTTGGGGAAGAGGTTGGCACTGGCCTGTTTCTGCTCTTCTTGGTTTGCTCTGTGTGCTTACAACCCTTGAATTTTTTTGACTTCTTTAAGGGTGAAGTTTTCCAAAGCCAGTCATATGGCTTCTAATAAAAATTACAGGTTGGCAGGAATCCTCCTGCTTTGTCTGGCCTGACTTTCTGGGTGTTTTATGAAACCTGAAATAAGGTGAATTTAACCTCATCTGAAAAGTTGTTACAGCATGGTGTTGGATAGCTCAAGCAGTTGTGCAGTCAGTAGATGTTTATGAGCAAACCTGTGGAAACAAAATAACAGCGGTGAAGCCAATGATATATTTGTGTGTGCGTGTGCATGGAAATTGGAACAAGTAAAGAACTGGGCCAATTTTTTTTTTTTTTTTTTTCTTTCTTTTGCCATTTGGCTAATGACAGCTTAGATCTCATCTGGTCTAAATTGGCACAGCTTCACTGATGTTGGAGGAGCTTTTATACTAGTTCACACCAGCTGAGCTTGTTATGCAGTCCAGTCTGTGCAAATGTGGGGTGGTTTTTTTTTCTTTTTTACCTCTCATTCTGTTTTCCATCTTGTGCTTGGTGATCTTTTGTTCTGGCTCTCATGTGCAAGTTCCAGCTCTGGCCAATTGACTGCAAATAAGCTACAAGCCTGTTTCAGACTAGAGTTTCTTTACATTAATCTAGAAGCCTGTTAATTTTGATTCTAGGTTGCATAGATATGTAGAGGATTTATTTCAAATCCAAAATGAGGTTTTGTACTTTTCTATAGCTTTTTTTTTCCCCTATGAGGAACACAATTTAATAGCTGAATACATTTCTGGGTAGGCAAGCCCTATTTATTTCATTTGATTTTTGAGGACTCAAAGTGAATACATAGTGAAATCTGCTGCTGATGGTGATTCTTTCTTAGAGTTTGACAGAATAGCTTCTGTTGCTATTGTGACAGCAGAAAGTAGGAAGGATTTACATTCATTCAAGCATCGCTATGGCTTAGAGCATATCCGATCTTATCTGACTTGAGGGAATTACATACATTTTGTAGAAAGAAGGTTTATGCTAACATATGTGCAAACTTCATGTGGTAATTATCCAAGGACACCTTGATTAATCTGGCTGTATTTTAATGGCTGATGACATTTTAAATTGTTCAGGAAAGCAGGCAACCATGATGAAAACAGTGCTCAGAAGCTAAAAACCTCTTATAATTACATGCAACTGGTGCACAATACATCCTAGGAACCGACAAGGAAAATGAAATTGTGATGCTTCTGTTGAGTTTATAATATCTTAATACCAAGTCATACCAATGCGAATATAATTATTTATAGTATTTTGTGGTTTGCATTCTTAGAGGTATGCATGTTTTAAAAGTATGTTAATGAAAAAGAGATGATGAAAGGCAAGTTGGCAAGTTCTATGCTCTAGCTGAGCAGTGGTCCATCTCACTGTTCTGACTCATGACTGGTAATATTTGTATCAGAGAAACATGTGGGAAAAACCTACAGTAGACGAGTGTGATAACCAAATACTGCCTATATTTCTTTCCAGCCAGGAATGCTTAACAGGTAGCTGACAAGGCAAAACTTGATGATGCTTATTTTCCAATTTATACAGTATACTGCACACTCAAAATCATATATTTTATTAAGTGTAGCTTTTTCGTATATGGCTAATCTTGAGGTATAGAGTAAGGAAGTTTTATAGTCTCAGTGACTTCTGATAAAATGGACTATTTAAGAATTTTAAACACACATCCTGGATTCTTATTTGTTTCCAGTTTGTCATAACAAATTCCTCACAAACACTATGAGTAGGCAATTGATTAGTTGAAGTAATTTAAAACTGTTTAATTAAGATTCTGTAACGCAGCATTGTCATGTAGAATTTAATACGTTTGGAATTTCAAAAGCTTCGCAAAGTTGGAGCAGAGCACAGAAACTTCTGTTGTAGTGTATTTTCATGATTCAGACATCAATTCTAGAAATCAATAATTCTGAGCTGTGTTTTTCACTTAGTTAATGATTTGGTTTCTTTGAGGAAATGACTAGTATGCTTCAAATTTCATCATTTCGAAGACAAGATTAATCGTAGTACTTCCCCGAGGCTTGATGTTTGCAAGAAAATATAAAGAACCATGTTATAAAAATGCTCCATAAACATTAGTCTCTAGGCTGCGGCTGGTTCTTGTCCTCCACTCTGCACTGCTGCATCACTATTGGAAAATTATTGTCTTTTATTGTTTAATTCCCTTTGGGCTTGAGCTAAGCCAGATGGTGAGGTCTCCTTGTAAGGGAGTTTTCTGCTTGGCATTATCAATTTTCCAATCCCTTATTAGTAATGGAGGAGTTGCAGCATGTAAACCCCTTTGGTCTAGATGGTTTTACATACCTGTATGTTGATTTGATAATTCCTACTAGTTCTTATATTTAACTTCAGTCCAAACTCAGTGCATGGTACAGAAATGGCCTGCTTCCAAGTAACAAACAGCTACTTAAACATGGCATTGCTGATTAGTATGTGGGTACTTTTAGAGGCGCTCTTTCTTTTTTCTTACAGACTGTAATAACAAGATTATAGAAATGTCAAGGGAATTTAACCACAAAAGCGTGCATTCATTGCTTTGCCTTTTTTGGTAAGGCATCTTCCAAAGAACTCTTAATGTTATTTTTAATATATGTTAGGACATACCCTTTTACAATTATTTTCTTGGTAGTAGAAATCTAGTTTCTGTCAGTGATGTGAGAGTTTCAGAACTAGAATATTAATGAAATTGTAGCATCAAAGTCAAGGCAGTTGTTGCTGAACAACTGAGAGGACTTGGCTTTTTTGTTTGTTTTCATCAGGATCTATTTGATTTGAGTGAATGATGATTTATATCAGGATTATGATGTGAAATATTGTATACCTGGCAGAGGTTTCTGCTTTCCAATATATTAAAGTAAATTCCAAATAATTATTTGTAAAGCTCTAAGGAAAGAAGGCAAAAATACTATTTAACATGATTTGTAGGGATTGCATACATTTTATAGGATGTGAAGCTCAGCAGTTCACCGTGTTAGCTAATCCTATGCAAAATTTACTGTTTTGTGTGTTTGGACATCTTGTATCTTTAGTAAATTGTGGGAACCCCTAAAATCTCGTGTTTTTATTTTGTTAACTGTAAGCATCCCACTGCAATATCCTTTAAGGGGTTTGTGAGTGCATGTGTAGGAAAAAAAAAAAATCCTATTGAGTGATGGGTTGCAAGACTAAGAGTTCTTTGAATGTATCGTAAATTAATAGCCAGTTTGCATATCCTGTATGGCAGGACCTTGTTAGGTCTCACAATCCACCAAAGCCCAGGGAAGGGCACCCAGAAATCAAGCATTTCTTCTTAAAGGAGATGTTGGAACCCTTCTCTTTCTCATCTGTGAAATGGTGCCATAATCCCAAGAGCTGTGTTAAATATTAACTAATTTATCCACCATGCCTTCAAATGATGAAATGTTCCATAAGTGACAAGTGACATTTATAGAAGTTCTTCTGATTGTGGTTTCATGAGCAGGGTAAGCCAAAGATGCTACTTAAAATGTTGCCATGTAGAAAGCAAGCAGTTTATCTACCCAAAATTACACACTTAACCATCCACTGCAGAAAGAATTGACAGGGAGTTTAAATGTAAATGACCTCAGAGTGTGTTAGTTTAAAATGTCATCTACTGAGAATATTGCACTGTCACGTTTTACCTCCATTTTTTTGGCAATGTTATGATACAGACTTCCAGGCTCCTTTTATTTTTTAAGCCCACTGAACAGTGTGAAATAGCTATATATCATAGAATCATTTAGATTGGAAAAGACCTTTAAGATCATCGAGTCCAACCATTTCTGTATGAAGTTTTCCATTGAGATTAGTATTTTAGGCTTTTTCCTAGCTGAAAATTTCTCCTTAGCAAAGATCGAGCATGTTTTTCCTGCAGAGAATTACAGGCACACACACAGAAGGCCGCAATCACAGAATCACGTAGATCAGAGGGGACCTGCAGAGGTCTGTAGTCCAACCCCCTGATCAAAGCAAGTCCAGGCAGACCATATTGCCCAAGGCTTTGTTCAGTCATGTCTTAAATCTCTCCCAAAAAAGCCTGTACCCATCCATCACTCCAGTCAAGCGAGCTGTCCCACCATGTTTGTAATCCCAGTGAGGTCATGGCTCTGCAACTGTGCTTAGATTTTAATTTTTCCTGTTTTCTTCCCATGCTGCATGCATTTGTGTCCAATCTTCTTTTGCTTTCAGGAGAGAGGCAGATTATTCCTAGAGCTGGCCATGCCACCTTTTAAAATGGCTGTGGGTTTGCATTGTCTTTAATATTAGCAAGACCCCTTGCCCACTGGAGGGAAGGGTGTCAAGCATGTGGTGGTAGAGTGCGGAGCAAGTATAATAGGATTTGGGCTGATTCAATCTTTATCCACAGCTATGCTGATGTAACTCGTATTTACAAATACTGTTATTCAGTAAGTTCAGTGGGTGTATGTAGATAAATGGATTATGTGTGTTCAGGTATTTCTTTACAAGATGTACAAACGTGCATCAACTGCTGAAAGTTGGCCCCTTTGTGTTTTCATTTTGTCGTGTTTTCTTTTTCCATTTCCTGGGAGAGGGAGAGGGTGAGGAGGGGAATGAGTTCTTAGGGTACTTTGTGCTGGAAAACCTAATGTTATTTACTGTAAATATGGAATATGTTAGTTGAGATAACAATTTAGAAAACTGCCATTAAAGTAAAATGCAAAGTAAAAAAAGAACAAAACTGCCTTACTTATCCTTTGTACCTTAAAAAAATAAAAAAAGTAAAAGTGAAACTATATGTAGCTGGAAAGGGATTAAGAAACTTCAGATGGCTGTTTAAAAAAAAATATTAAAAAGGGGGTGGAGAAAGTCAAGAAGAAACAGTTTCTATTGACTTGTTATTTCTTTTTGGGAAAGGTCACTGAAAATTTACACAGTGACAAAATAACAAGCCAATTAGTATCTGTCCTGTAAAACTAAATGTTAATATATTTCAGATTCTCCTCTATTGACAAGTGGGACTGATACTCAAGATGGACTTCTCTAAATTAGTGCAGGGCAAAAATTACCAGAGTTGTGAGTTTCTATAGCAATTGCTGTCAACTTTCAAACTGTAAAGGAAACAAGATGTAATTAAAAACTATCTGTAGGTTTATTTTCTAGGAAGAGTCATCTTTTAATTATATTTCTGATATCTATAAGAGAAAATTTGATCATGAGAATAAATCTTAAAAGCACAGCAGCCCCTTTATCTAGCGCTTTAAAAAAATCCCAGTGGAAAATAGTATTTCATTAATTGTCATTACATAGGAATTATAGAATTAGGGGGTCTAAGATTTCTTTTAACATTCATTTCTTTAAGTGTCAGTGGCATTACCTTTCCAAAATTAAGTTCGGTGCATAACAACAGATTAATTACCAGCTGTGAAAAAGGAACATCAGTTAGAGAACTAGTGACTTTTTTTGAGAAAGGAATCTCTTTAATAAGGGGGTTTAAATTGCAGTTTTTTCAACTGAGCAAGAGAAATTATTTTTCTTAATATATTCATTCCTCCAGAAAGAAAAGAAGATGAATAGTCTTCTCAGTTAATTCATTTAAATATTTTAGCAGCGTATTAAAATACCATGTAATCAAAGCAGTAACCTTTCATTTATGTCGTATGTATATGAGAATATTTCCATTCATATAGTCCATGAAGAAGATAGAAAACTCACTGAGTGAAGCTCGGATCTTTCCCATTGAGGTGCTGATACTCACACACACACCCCGACTACACACCTGCGCATGTCTCTCTTTCCCTGCCAAGACAGTGGTCTGTCTTCCATGCCCCTGCCTTGTGCATGGAACAAGGTGGTGTTCGGTGAGGAAGGAACTTTTCCATACCTTACTGAAGTCTTTGTGTGTTTTTTTTTTTCTTTGTTGTCTTCAGTGGGCTTCAGATTATATACTCCTGTAGTTTTGAGTCAACTTCTAGTCAAGTCTGATTACATCTTTAGCCCACCTTACGTGCGGTTTTGACTGCTCATTGAAAGAGGCAGTTGTTTCAGGAGAGGGGAAAAAAAGGCATACAAGAGGTACATACCTGTGTTCAGTAAATAGTACTCTCTTTCTCAGAGGCTGTGCAGGTAAGGTAGAGCACTACTTGGGTGAAGGGTTCAGTCACATTCATCCACAGGAGTTTGTTTAGCTCTGGCTTCCTATGGAAACTTGCAGTTAGCGCAGGCTCACTGGTACCACGACTTGCTGTCAGCTGAACTCATCCAGTCCACCGTGAGGTGAGCACGGCCTGAGTCTCTGCAGTTCAGTCCAGGGCTGTAGGCATCCATCAACATCTTCCCAGAACACAGGACGCTCGCTCCCTCGAAACCTCCATGCTGCGTCCCAGCAAGAGAGAGAGAAACCTTCTTGGTTGAAAAGCCGGAGTCCTGGGGAGTGGGGGACAGTTTAAGAGGCAAAGGGCATTGCTAAGTTTACTACTTCTCCTGTGAAGGACCGCTATCTGATTCAGTTTCCTGGATGATCATTCCTCTGTGGATGAATTGGGACTGCTAGGTGGAGGATTCTGCTCTTGCAAGCCTCTGCCTCACTAAGGCAGTAGTTGGAAAGCACAAAATAGGTGCCTTTAATAACAGCAGGAAAGGACAGTGTATGCTCTTGAACGCTGCTCTGCCTTCTCTTCCTTCCTGAGCGAAAAAGTTCCTAGCTGAGTGTAACAACATCTCCTAACTCAAACTTTTTGCCTGTGGCTGCTAACTGTGTGCTTTTTGTTGTCTCAGTGCCTGACTTGAGACCATTAGGTCTGATTTGCAGAAGTGTTGAGTGCTCACAGCTGCAGCTGTAGTATTAGGGAGCTGTACTTTGAACATATTAAACACCGTGTAATGCTTGGTGCTCAGAAACATCAGGTCCCAGGTATCTCAGATTGCGAGCAGCATTAATAGATGCTTTTGATCTTAAAGTCTCTGTGCCCAAGTTCCCAGTCTGCAATACAGGAGACAGCAATACTTCCTCAATTCACGGAGGCATTTGGAAGAAAAAAAAAAAAAAAAGTCCTTAATATTTTTCAGGCATTTAAATATTGTGGAACTGACTGCTTCATTGGGAAGCTCATAAAAGAAAGAATGTGTCTTCAGAGCTCTGCTTGAATATTGCTCAGTGCGTAAGGCACTTGGGGTACACGTTCAGCGATACAAGGAAAGCAAACAGGGATCATTAACCATTGCCTCTTCTCTGTGCTGAGCAGAGCAGTCTTGTGGAAAGATTAATACTTGTTTGTCTCAATGAAGACAGCATCATAATGTATTTCTAAGATGAGAGCATGTTAGTGTTCCTCAGGCAACCTTAATTCTAGCATTTCAGAATATCTGAATGTTTCATTGAAACACCAAGTGTTGTATTAAGGCTTACAAAAGTGAGCCATTTCCTGGTTGTTTTAAATTGAAAACTGAAAAATGGAGATATTCTGTTGTATATCATATTCTTATGAGTCATCAGTGTAATATAATTACAAGTTTTGTAGAGTAATTCTGTGTCTATATACCTCTATAATTATTACACATACAAAATATTAGATATAATTGAGAGTTTATGTGAACATAGTGGGAGAATCATGGGTTTTTTTCAAGCAGCTGTAGAAGTTGGAGTGCTTTATGTGGCAGCCTTTGCCGCCTTTGAATATGTTTTCTGAGGCAAATCCCCCCTCCTTCAAAGGTAAATAAAGCTGTTCTGTTTTGTGCTTTGGTCCCTCTGTAAGGGAGTAAAGTGTTCTATGCAATACGTATACCTGGGGAGAGGGTAGTTACGGGCTTATCCTGCAGCCCATCCTTTTGCAATGAGCATTCCCTTCATTTCTGGCTGTTAGTGGTATAACTCTACCTGCCAGCTGTAACTCCAGTAATACATCGAGAGGTTGTCTGTGGGTTGCTAGCATGTTTACATAAGCATGTGTACAGCACCAGCTGGACATCATCAGTGTATCACTAACTTAGTGTAACACGTCATGTAGTGTAACGCACGCCCTGCGTGTGAGTGTCACTCCCCAGCCCTGTATAGGAGAGGTCGGCCAGTGTAGGTGTGCTGTAGACAGACTTCATACCAGCAGAACCAACTTCTTCCTGCTGGAATTGTTCTGACACAGACCTTTTGCTGATGGAAAGGTACATCGTTAAGAAGAATCTCTTCAAGCCTTCCAAATAAAAACAAGTTTTGCTGGTTCACTGTGTTGGGGACACATTGCTGTTGTCTAATAAGGTAATATTTTGGTTTCCATTTTAGCAAAGCATATACTTCCCTGGATGCCCATCATGTCTGGGAAAACAGCCTTGCGTGTAAAATGGGACATTTTGCTATTGACACACTTTGCTAGGAAATGTCATTAGAGATACATAGTATAAAAGGAGGATTTAAAAGTGTACATTGAAAGACTACATATAAACTTAATTTTTAATGTATGAAATAGCAGTGATATCTTGCCAAGGTACTAGTCCCTGAGGGAAAAGCAAGTTCTTGTAAGATTCTTTTCCTTTTCTATTGATTTCATTTACTGTAGGGTTGTTTTAGTCATGCCATTTTGCTAGAAAGAATTGCAGAGCATAATCTGCTTCACTTGTATTTTTTATTGCTTGTGCATCTGTTTCCATCATCTTTTACCTGCCTTGTCAGCTTCATGCCAAGAGTGGGCAAGAAGTGTCTGCAAAATGTACAGCTAAGGTGTTTCCACAAATTATTTCAAGGACTTCAAGCAAAACCTCTCCTTGTGTCTTTTCCCAAGCTTTTCTTGTATAGTTTATATGGGACTTCACAATGTTACGTTTCTTCCGACTGCAATAGTGTAGAAGCTGGTAATACTGTATTGTGTGAAACTCCTTCAACCACTTTATGCCACATTGTAATACAATTTATGTCACTTTTTAAGAAATCATTGTTTTTCAGAAATAAACACACTGCTGTGAGAAATCAGGAATTTCTTACAAATCAGGAAGTAGAGAAAAAAAGAGTCAATTTGAACTTTAAGGAACAATTACTTCCTTTTCATTATTTTTTTGGTCACTTGCTTCATATGGAGATGGTAGGTTAATTTTAAAAATAGTCACTAACTTAAATGTTCTACTCGTAAGCAAGAAGAGCATGGAGGTCTGGCTGTGATCCTGTAGTATTACTGGTGAATAAGATGATTTAAAATAAATTAAATAAACTATAAATTTTTAAAAAGTGGCTACAGGCACTTTGTGCAGTGCAGGAAGAGGGAGATAAGGACAGGAGAATACTTAAAATGTAAGTTCCATTGTATTTGTGTCATACGAATTCCTAAATCATAAAAGAGGTTACTAGAAATCATGAAACTAATTAAAAGAAATCCAAGAAAGAAATCCAAAAGACAAATTAATGTGAGGTGATTACTCTGAGATGAAAGATTTTTTGTTCTCTTCCTTGTAATTAAACAGGAATGCTTATTTCATGATAAAAATTGAAGCTGAAATGGGCACGTAGGATCAAATTTATCTAATCTGCTTTACCTGTCTAAAAGTTAAGTGTTTTGTCTATACATGTCTTATGATAGAGTGGATAATTATTTGTGATTCTCTCTCCCCATTTGTAGTAGAGCTGAAGGGACTGGCTTAGACCAGATACCTAGCAATGTGTAATGGTGAAGTAGCCAACGGCATCCCCCAGAATTATGCTCCTGCTCAACATTTTTTTTGCAGATATTTCTGCTTCCTCTTGGAAGCTTCCCCAAATCCAAAGACAATACATTAATAGCCATCAAGTTGTTAATGACCAGGTAAAATTTCAAAACGTGAACTGTTTTGCCTTCAGTGAAACCCTTCAGTTCCTGCCCCAGAAGAGCGCTGGGCGTGGAGGTACCATTCCACAGGGTCACTGAGCCGGCGTGGGGTTAGGCACAGCTCAGGTCCTTTCCCAGGTGATGCAGTTCAAAGGATCGTGGCCGCACAGACGTCAAGCAGTGCACTACAAGCTAAAAAAACTCATTTGTATGTTCAGGTTTTGCTCCATCTTAGTGTTCCTTGGAACATGGGCATGAGAGAGGGAAACGGAGGAGATTTTAGGCCCAGGAGGAAGAGCAGGTCATGGCTCACTATGCCTTTTCCTGAGGCACAGAATTGAGTTTCCTGAGGTATCCATTAGTGCTACAGCTCTATACTTTCCCTTTTACGCATGCCTTGCGTACAAAATGTACCAGGAGACTAGTTGAGCATCCATAGGTATATTATAGGTGCAGATAAAGATATTTGCAGGTGGCCAGGTTGACAGATGCAAACTGGAAATGCTATACTCAGGAGCAATGTAGAGAGAAATGCAAGAGGGTCCTTTTGTGACATTGTCTGCAAACCCCTCTTGGAAGTGTCTGATCTCATCTGTAGTACTTACTTCCTGTAATTGTATATTTAAAACATATCCATGTCTTTGAATAGCATGAGACCTATTGACAGAAATTATTTTGCCCAGGAACACGCAATGGTCAAATTTTTTCAGACTGGAGATCAATAAGAAGGCATGGCTTGGGAAGCCAGTCACACTTTGAAGAGCCCTTTGTGAGCAAAAGTGAGAAACGCCCTTCAAACTATTTGTCCTGGTGTCAGCTGGGGTAGAGTTAATTTTCTTTCTAGTAGCTGGTATAGTGTTATGTTTTGGATTCAGTGTGAGAAGAATGTTGGTAATGCAGTGATGTTTTCAGTTGTTGCTAAGCAGTGTTTAGACTAAGTCAAGGATTTTTCAGCTTCTCATGCCCAGCCAGCGAGA
>JANHGO010000040.1:21768833-21899668 GCA_024606505.1 Aquila spilogaster
GCTTTATTTTAATTTTAGAGAGTTCCTTTGGATAAGGTTAGTTTGCTTTTCTAATTCGTTTTTCTAATGTGAGTGTTACCGTCTGACCAGCTTTTACTATCTGTTGAATTTGGCTGACATTATCGGAGAGGCCAGTCATGGAGTGAAGGAAAATTATTTGCAAACCAATGGAAGCCATGTAGAAGCACTGCATTAGGTTCTATATGGACCTTCCCTCGGGAATAGAGGGGTATATACATATGCCTTTATATTTACAGATCAATATGAAGTGTTTCAATTTCCTTCTCCATGCCAGCAGGCTAGAAATTTGTTATAAAGTGAAAATGGAAATTATTTGTTGCAGAAAGGGCAACATCACCTTTTTGCTACTACCAGGATAGTGCACTGAGGGGACTGGGCACTCATAAACATTTAGCATAACAATGTCTTGTGTGATGGATTCAGTTGTCTTCAGCTACTTTACTCTCCTGGGCAAAATAATGTGTGTTACCTTGTCCTACAAAACTAGAGTGACTACATGACATAAAAACTGCTAATACAGGCCTGCTGCCCCAAACTGTCAAAACAGGCTGAATAGTGTCATTGCAAGTTTTCCCTCCCTTTGAGTTGTGTGTTGTTTTGTTTTTAATTATTGCTTTTAAAAGCTAGGGTTTTCTGGTGCACTGATGCTTCATTTCATAGAATCTAGAATTGTGGAATGGTTTGGGTTGGAAGGGACCTTTAAGATCATCTTGTTCCAACACCATGCTATAGGCAGGGACACCTCCCACTAGACCAGGTTGCTCAGAACCCCATCCATTCCTGGCCTTGAAAGCTTCCAGGGAGGGGCCATTCACAGTCTCTCTGGGCAACCTGTTCCAGTGTCTCACCACCCTCATGATAAAGAATTTCTTCCTAACACCTATTCTAACTCTGCCCTCTCCCAGTTTAAAGTCATTTCCCCTCATCCTAACACCAACTGCTCTTGTAAAATGTCCTTCCTCAGATTTCCTGTAGGCCTCCATTCAGGTACTGGAAGGCCACTATAAGGTTCCCCTGATGCCTTCTCTTCTGCAGGCTGAAGAGCCCCAGCTGTCTCAGTTTGTCCCTGTTGGGGAAGAGCTTCAGCCCTCTGTTCATCTTTGTGGCCTTTCTCTGGAACCACTCCAACAGCTCCATGTCTGTCTTATGTTGGGGGCCTCAGAACCGGATGCAGTACTCCAGGTGGGGTCTCATGAGAACAGAGTAGAGGGGCAGAATCACCTCCCTCAACCTGCTGGTCATGCTTCTCTTGATGCAGCCCAGGATACGGTTGGCCTTCTGGGCTGTAAGCGCACATTGCCAGCTCCTGTTGAATCTTGCATCAACCAACACCCCCAAATCCTTCCCCTTAGGACTGGTCTCAAGCCATTTTAGAGGATTAGCAGTGAATACCTACTGAAATCTGCTGTTGATGGTTATTCTTTCTTAGAGTTTGTTAGAGGAACTTCTGTTTCTATTGTGACATGAAAAGAAAAAACATTCACTGGAGGATCTGCTCTACTGTATGGTGATGCTGTCTTACCTGACTTAAGGGAACTACGTGCATTTTGTAGAATGAAAGCTTATGCTAAAAGTATCTGCAAACATCTCATGGTAATTATCCAAGGACACCTTGATTAATCTGCTTGTATTTTAATGGTTAGTAACATCTTAAATTTTTCAGGAAAGCAGGCATCCATGATGATAATGGTGCTTAGAAGCTAAAAACATCTTGTAATTATATGCCACTCGTGCACAATACATCCTAGGAACTGACAAGGGAAATGAAGTTGTGGTGATTCTGTTGAGTTTATACTATTTTAATACCAAGTAATGCCTGTGCAACTATTGTGATTTTATAGTATTTTGCATTTTTAGAGATATATGTATTTTTGGAGTATGAAAATGAAAAAGAAATGATGAAAGGAAAGTTAGCAAGTTCTGTGTTAGAGCTGAACAGTGGTCCATTTTGCTCTTCGGCCTCATGACCACTAATATTTTTATCAGATAAATCTGTGCAGAAAAAATCTACAGTAGATAAGTGGGATAGACAATATTGTATCTGTTTGGTTCTAGCATTATTTCTAGCTGCAAACACTTAGCAGTTAGCTGACAAGGGGAAATTTGATGTTGCTTATTATCCCATGCATACAATATACTGCATACTTGCAATTGCATGTTTTTACTGTCTAACAAGTGTAACTTGTTCCTGTATGACTAATGGGATATAGAGTAAGGAAGTTTTCTAGTCTGTGCTTTTTGATAAAGTGTGCTGTTCAAGAAATTAAAGCGCACATCACGGATTCCTACTTTTTCAGTTTGTGGCAAATTCCTCATAAACACAGCAAGTAGGTAATTGGTTAGATCTAAATTAGTAACTTAAAAATATCTAATTATCTTAATGCAGCATTGTAATGTAGAACATACTACATTTGGAAGCTCAAAAGCTTCACAAAGTTAATGTGGAGTGCACAAAATTGTGTTGAAGTGTATTTTCGTGATTCAGGCATCAGATCTAGAAATCAATGATTCTGAGCTGTATTACTCAATTAGCTAATGATATGGTTTCTGTGAGGAAATTACTGATATGCTTCAAGTTTCATCATTTGTAAGCTAAGGTTAATCAACACCTTATTTCATAGCATCTCCCTAAGGGTTAATGTTTGCAAGAAAATATAAAGAATCCAGTTAAAAAAAGTGCTTCAAAACACTGACCTCTCTGGGGTTTGTCTGATTCTTGTCCTCCGCTCTGTGCTGCTGCATTGCTGATGGAAAATTATTGTCCTTTATTGTTTAACTCCCTGTGGGTTTGAGATAAGCCAGATGGTGAGATCTCCTTCTAAGGGAGTTTTCCGCTTGGTATTATTAATTTTCCAATCCTATATTAGTAATGAAGGAGTTGCAGTGTGTAATCCCCTTGGGTCTAAATAGTTTTACGTACCTGTGCGTTCATTTGATGATTGCCATTATTTCTCATATTTAACTTAAATCCATATACTCACTGCACAGTATGAAAATGTCCAGTTTCCAGTTAGCAAACAAATGTATGAATGAGGCATTGCTAATTAGTATTTGATACTTCTACAAGCTTTTAATTTTTTTCTTACAGACTGCAATAGTAAGATAATAAAAATGTCAGCGGATTTTAGCCAGAAAGGTTTTCATTGCTTTGTCCTTTTTGGTAATGCATCTTCCAAAGATCTCTAATTTGCTTTTTAGTATATGTTACGACACATCCTTTCACGCTCGTCTTTTCAGAGTGGAAATCAAGATGCTTTCAGTAATGTGAGAGGTTCCCAAACACAACGTCAATGGAATTGTGACATCGAAGTCAGGGCAGTTTTTGCTGAAACAAGTGAGAGGATCTGGATATTTTTTTTTCTATTGGAATATCTTTAATTTCAGGGTGTGATAATTTATTTCAGGATTATGATGTGAAGTATTGTATGCCTGACAGGATTCTGCTTTCCAAAATATTAACGTAAAGTTTGAATAAGGATCTTAGGAAAGGAGCGAAAAATACTGTTTAATGTGATTGGCAAGGATTGTATGGATTTTATACAGTGTGAACCTCTGCAGTTTGCACTGTTAGCTAATACTACAAAAAAGTTACTATCTTGTGTGGATGAATATCTTATATTTTCAGTAACCTGTGGAAACTCATACCATCTCATGTTTGTATTTTGTTCTCTGTAAGCATCTCACTTGCAGTATTCTTCTTCAGTGAGTGAATGCAAGCAATTGAGTGTTTTCTTTTAAAAAACAAGAACAAAAACCAACAAACATAACACATGAACTTCTCATGTAGGCTGGAGGGGAGCCTCTGGAGGCCAGTAGTCCAGATCATGAATTAGATGATCTTAGTGGTCTTTTCCAACCTTCGTAATTCTACGATTGTATGATCAAAGTGCATCCAGGCAAAAGAGGTTGTACAGGGCTTTGTTCAGCCCAGTTTTAAGTCTGTCAAAGAAGCCTGCATCCATTCATTGCTCCAGCACTGCAGTCAAGCAAACTCTTCCACCATACTTGTATTGCTGTAATCCTGGTCAGGCCACAGTTCAATAACTGTTCATAGATTTCTCATTTTTCCTGTTTGTTCCCCATGGTGTGTGCATTCGTGTACAAACATTTGCTTTCAGGAGATAGATGGTGTTCCTAGAGCTGACCGTGCCTTCTTTTTTTTTAACAATAACTTTGGGTTTCCATTGTCTGCAGTGTTAGCATGACCCATCACTCACCAGAGGAAGTGCTTGAGTGCAGAGCTGGCTCAATTTTTGTCCATAACTGTGCTGATATAACTTGTAGTTACAAATAAGTATTTGGTAAGTTCAGTGGGTATGCAGACATAAACAGGCTATGTGTGTTGAGATGTTGTCTCTTTACAAGGTGCACAAATGTGTATCAGCTGAAGACTGGCCCCTCTGTATGCTTTTTTGTTATTTTCATATTTGAGGAGTGGACTGAGCTCTTAACATACTTGGTGCTGGAAACCTGGTGTTGTTTCCCTTCAGCACTGAGCAGGTTAGTTGAGATAGCAATTGAGAAAATGTCCATTAACATAAAATGCAAAGTAAGAAAATGAGCAAGAAACCAACTTACTTATCCTTTCTACCTTAAGAAAAGAGGGAGAAAAAAAAAAAGAAGTATGCAGCTGAAGAGATTAAGAGACTTGATGGCTGTTTAAAAATTTTAAAAAAATAAAAATAACAAGGAGGTGCAGAAAGTCAAGAAGAAACAGTTTCTATTGACTTGTTAGTTCTTTTTGGAAAGGTCACTGAGAATTTACACTGTGACAAAATAACAACCCAATTAGTATCTGTCCACTAAAACTATTGCTTGTATTTTTCAAATTCTTCTATGTTGACAGGTGGGACTGAGATTCAGCATGGACTTCTATAAATGAGTGCAGGGCAAAAAATTACCAAGGTTATGAGCTTCTGCAGCAATTACTGCCAACTTTCAATCTGCAAAAGAAGCAAGATGTAATTAAGAGCTATGTGCAGGTTTATTTTTTAGGGAGAATTTTCTTTTAATTTTATTTACAATAGCTATAAGGTATACAGTTGATCATGAGAGTAAATCTTAGAAGTACAGGAGCTCCCTCACCTAGCAAAATAGTATTTCATTAATTGCTATTACTTAGTAATTACAGAATTAGGGAGAATAACATTTCTTTTATCATTCTGTGTCAGTCACATTACCTCCCCAAAACTGAGTTCAGTTTATAACAACAAATTAATTACCAATGGTGAAAAAGGAACATTAGTTAGAGAGCTAGCGAGTTTTATCTTGAGAAAGGAATCTCTTTGTAAAGGGGGTTTAAATGGCAGTTTTTCAACTGAGCAAGATTTTGATTAATATATTCATTCCTCTAGAAAGAAAAGCAGATGAGTAGCCTTCTCTGTTAATTCATTTAAATATTTTAGCAGTGAAGTAAAATACCTGGTAAGTAAAGCAGTAAAACTCTTTACTTACATTGTACGTGTAGCAGAACATTTCCAGGAAAACAGTTTATGAGGAAGATATATAACTCAAAGTGAATCTTGGCTCTCTCACATTAAGGTGCAGTGATACTCACACGTTTATGCACCTCTTCCCCAACAGGGCAGGGTTCTGTCTCCATGCACCTGCCCAGTGCACCGAGTGAGGTGGTGGTCTGTGAGTCAAGGACCTTTCCATGCCTTACTGAAGTCTGTGTGTTTTGTCCCCCCCTCCCTGCCCTGTGTTGTTGTCATTGGGCTTCAGGTGAGATCTCAGATATGCACCATAGTTTTGAGTCCACTTCTATTAAATCTGATTTCTTCTCAAGTCCATCTTATTTGAAGTTATGACTGTTCATTGGAGGGAACTATGTTGCAGTCTTTGCCTTTTAATATCTTAGGAAATTTCCTTCTCCTTCAAAGACTGTTCTGCTTTGTGCTGTTGATCTCAGTGTAATGGGGTGGACTGTGCTTTACATTACATATGTCTTGGGAGAGGGTTGTTATGGAGTTATCCTGCAGCACGTTGCTTTCCAGTGAGCCCTCCCTTAATTCCTGGCTGCTAGTTAGCTGGGCAGCTCCACTCACCAGCTGTAACTGCAGTAAGTCATCAGGACCGTGGCTGTGGGATACTGCTGTGCTTACATAGACATCATCAGTATATCAGAAATTAAGTGTAATGCACAGTTTAGTGCAGCCAGTACATGTGTCACCCTCCAGCCCTGCCTAGAAGGAGTAGGCCAGTGTAGTAGACGTGCCATTGATGCACTTCATTCCAGCAGAACCAACCTGCTGCTGCTGAAGTTGTGCTGTTGTAGATGTGCTTTGCTGTTGATAAGGTGCATCGTTTAGAAAAATCTCATCGAGCCTTCCAAATTAAAACAAGTTTTATGAGTTCACTCTGTTGGGGAAACATTGCTGTTGTCTAAAGGCCATTATTTTGGGATTGCATTGTGATCTGATAAAGCAAGATTTTAGTTTTCATTTTAGCAAAAGCATGTACTTACTTGGTTGCCTGTCGTCCCTAGGAAAACTGCCCTGCATGTGAAATGGGGCGTTTTGCTATTGATACACCTTGCCAGGAAATGTTATTAGAGATGAAAGGGGGATTTAGAATTGGACATTGAAAGACTACATATGAACTTCATTTTGAAGTTATAAGAAGAGTGGAGTCTTGGCAAGATATTAGTCCCTGAGGGAAAAACAAGCTCTTGTAGGATTCTTTTCCTTTCCTATTTATTTCATTTATTATAAGGTTGTTGTAGTCATGCTTTCTTGCTCACAAGAATTGCAGAACATAATCTGCTTCACTTGTATGTTTTATTGCTTTTGCATCTGTTTCCATCATCCTTTACATGCTGTGTCAACTGCATGACAAGAGCAGGCAAGAAACCTGAGCAAAATGTACAACTAAGATGCTTTCACAAATTATTTCAGAGGCTTCAGGCAAAACCTCTTCTTGTGCTTTTATTATTTTTGTTCAACTTTTCTTGTATAGTTTTAATGTATTAACATGGGACATCACAGTGTTACCCTTCTTCCAACTGTAGTACTGTAGAATACCATATTGTAACCATATTCTAATACCATATTGTGTGAAACTCCTTCAAATGCTATGCCAGTGTAATACAATTTTTGCTGCTGTTTAGAAAACATTGTTTTTCAGAAATAAGTGCTATAGCTCAGAAATGTCGTATAAATTAGAAAGTAGAGAGGAAATGTGTTGATTTGAACATCCAAGAAACAACAATTACTTCCTCTTCAATTCATTACTTTATTTTTGCCTGCTTCATATGGAGATGATGGGTTAATTTTAGACATAGTCTGTGACTGAATATTCTGCTGGTAGGCAAGAGGAGCATGAAGGCCTGTGGTAGTACTGTGAATGAGATAAGCTGATGAAATAAATTATGAAATTTTTGAAGAGTGCCTATAGACACTTTGTAGAATGCAGGAAGAGGCAGAAAAGGACAAGGAAGTACTCAAAACACAATTTCCATTTACTGGTGTCATGTGAGTTCTGAAATCATGAGAGGTTACTGAAAATCATGGAAGTAATTAAAAGAAATCTGAGAGAGAAATCCAAGAGAGAATTTAATGTGAAGTGGTTATTCTGAGATGAAGGGATTTTTTGTTCTTTTCATTGTAATCTGACAGAAATACTTATTTTATGACAAAAATTAAAGCTGAAATGGAAACTTGAGGTCAAATTCATCTTATCTGGTTTACCTGTCAAAAAGTTAAGCGTTTTTCCATGCGTGTCTTGCGATAATGAATCATTATTTGCATTTCTCTCTCCCCATTTACCACAGAGCTCAAGAGACAAGGTTAGGTCAGATACCTAGCAGCACAGAGTGGTGAAGTAGGTGATGGCATCCCCCAGAATGATGCTTATGATGCTTCTGCTCAGCACCTTCTTGTAGGTATCCTACGCATCTTACAGATCTCTCTTCTTCCTCTTGGAAGCTTCCCAGAATGTAAAGAAAACAGATTAATAACCATCAAGCTGTTAGTGATCAGCTGTAATTTCAAAGGATGAATTGAGTAGCAGGAAGAATTCTTTTGCCTAAAATGTAACCCTTCAATTCCTGCCCCAGAAGAGTGCTGATGGTTACAGTGTGATGCCTTAGTGTCACCGGACAGGGATTTGACTAAGCAGAACTGGAGTACTTTCCCGAAGGATGCAGTTCAAAGGACTGTGGCAACACTAGCCAAGCAGTTTGCTACAAGAAGAAACCTTATTTCTAACTTCAAGTATTACTCCAGTATTGCTGGCAATATTGGCATGAGAGAAGAGAGATTTCAGTCTTAGGCAGGAGAGCATGCAATGGCTCTTTAGGCCCTCTCTTCGCTCCTTTCCTCTCCATTCCCCTCCCCTCCAATGGCAGCTACAAGAAAGAAGGGAACAGACTCTTTAGCAGGGTCTGTGGTGATAGGACAAGGGGAGGTGGTTTCAAACATAAAGAGGGCAGATTTAGATTGGATGTAAGGAAAAAGTCTTTTACAGTGCAGGTGGTGAGGCACTGGAACAGGCTGCCCAGAGATGTGGTGGGTGCCCTGTCCCTGGAGACTTTCAAGGCCAGGCTGGACAGGGCTCTGAGCAACCTGATCTAGCTGTGGACATTCCTGTGCATTGCAGGGGAGTTGGGCTAGATGGCCTTCAGAGGTCTCTTCCAACTCTACGGATTCTGTGATTCTCTGATTCCTGAAGTACCGGACTGAGAGTTTCCTGAGATGTCCATAGCTGTATGCATTTCATCCGTGCCCCGTGTGCAAAATGTATCCTGTGACTAATTAAACATCCATCAGGGTGATACAGATGCAGATATTTGCAAGTGGTCAAACGCCAATGTTATATTTAGGAGTAACATAGAAACAAATTCTGGAGGATCCTATGCATCTGCATTGTTGTCTACAAACTTCTCTTGCAGTGTATGATCTCACATAGTTCTTTCTGTAATTATGTATTTAAAGCAGGTCAGTATCTTTGAATAACATGAGACCTTTTGGCAGAAATGAATTTAACCAACAGCATGCCATAGTTGAACTTTTTTAGACAGGAGATTGAAAAACAGGTATGACTTAGAAAGCTAGTCACATTGAGATCTCAGTGAGAAAAGCCCTTTGAATCTCCGTAGCACAGGACCAATGGAGTAATTTTTGTGGTAAAAACAGAAGAAAGTCAGGGCTAGTGCTTCTGAACAAAGATTTCTTGGCATATGCATTATGGTGATACATTTAGCTACACCTAGATCTTTTCTATTGCGATTTTGGAATTAAATGAATAGTGTGTTCCTGGAACCCTAACAGAACTCAATCTTAATTACAAGGCAGGTGGTCCCTATGTGAGTCATGTAGCTTTTCTTGAGATTTTTCCAACGAATGAGTTTGTGACAGAAGAGTGTAGATGTTAAATGATAAACCTTATTTTTGTTTTGATTTAGATACTGTAGAGTGAAGGAGACCCATTTATGACCTCAATGCTTCATTATGGTAGGTGCTGTAGAAACACAGAATGCAATATCAGTTCTTGCCTGTAGAAGCTGAATTTACCGTGTACTTTTTCAGACTAACTGTGACGCTGTGCTGCTAGTAGCTGAACACAGTTATTAACCTTTTGAAATGTACAAGTGATCTTACTGTTCTGGTTTTTGAACAGGAATATCAAACAAAACATAAATAGCATCCAATGCTATGATGCACATAAACTTCTATCTCTGTATATTTTAAAAATGTCTTAATCTCTTGAAGATCGTATCACATTGTGATGGTCGTTGTGTTCTTGTTCCTTGCTCTGCCTGTTCTCAAAGAAAAGAACGTTTCGTAAGATGCTAAATAGTCAACATAGGTATTGGTGAAATTTTGCCAAGAAACTGTCATCTGGTGATAGCGAGTATATATGGAATGAATTTTGTCCAGCTGTACTTATACGCTTGAAAAATGAGATTCGTAATTGAATTTTCAAACTATACTATAGACGTAGTCTTTCCAAGAAATGGCAGCCCCTCATGTATTTTTCCTAACTTTTATTTTTTCAAACCTGTGTGGCCACATTGTCTAGGGAGATTAACATTACTTAAAGATACTAAAGACCCAACAACTCAAAAATCCAACGTTTCCCTGAATGGACAAAACATTATCAAAGGAAATGGAATTTGCTTTTACATACACAGGACAAAAAGAGCAGTAGTAAAACCCACGGGCAGTCAGGGGATATAAACCCATAGTGTCAACTTTTTCTGTGCTCTGTGACATAAATTAAGAAAGCAAACTGTACTGCCCTCCACTGAGGATGTCCAATCTTGAGATATTCCTTTATAAAGGAAGAAAACAAAAAGAAAACTAAACAAGTCATTTGTTCATATCTGTGGGCTGAAGTACAAGGAAAAATGAAGACCATATACCATTAAAGTGTTTGTAGTTAATGCAAGACCTTGTATGGCACTTGGAAATTAAGCAGGTACTTTATCTTTCACCATTTCAAAGGATAAGTCTTACTGCATTGTTCGGTTACAAACCTTGACAAAATATCTATAGTTTTAAGTAAGATTTGGTTTAATGGTGGTTTTGTCACTGAGTCTGTTCTGAGTACTTAGAAGTGTGTTTGTGGATACGGGAGTAGTGGGTTCAGGCATAGGGAGGGAGATAGGAAGGAGCAGGGGAGATGGACTGAAGAATTCATTACTTTCGAAGTAGAAAGAAAAAATAACTGGAAAATAAGAAAGACAGACTGAGGTGGAAAAAAAAATTGCCTTCTTGTTGTCTGTTTGGTTTGCTTGCTTACCTAGTTTTCCTGGCCTCCCCTTCTCCTAACCAGAAATGTTTTCCTCCCAGCTATTTGGCTTGATGAAATATTATAAAAAATGGTAGAATGTGTGTTAATTACATATTAGAAGAAAAGTGAATCTAGTGGATGGCTTCCCTTGCTAAATTTTTTTTAAAACAGACTGTTCCTTTAATATGTATGTACAAGACTATTTTGGTTATGGAACAAAAATAAACATAAATATTAAAAACTCAATCAAAGCCTTTAAAGTTCTTTTGCTTAGTTTTCAAGTGAAGCAAGCAGAACAGATCAGTCTGACCCATGAGACAAAGCTGTGGTCTCAAAGTGACTATTATTGTTAGGAAAGTATTCCACATTTGAGATTTAGAAAGATAAGTTCTTTCTCAACAAGAATGGGCCTAATTGAATGTTTACTTCTTCTCTCAAGTTCTTGAGGAGTGGCATACTTAGCATGCATAGTCTGAAAGCCAAGTCCTTATTTTAGGAGGTAATTTAGACTGGATTGCACACAGGAGCCTGAATGCATCAATTTAACAGAGTTAGAGAATAATGTGACAGTTTTGATTTTTGCTTCTGCTGAACAGAGCAGTTAAGAAAGAAACTTCTGTAAGATTTTTGACCTCAGCTGTTTAATGACATGCCACCTGACCTTGCACTTCCATAAGCTCTTCTGTATTATACTGATACCTTAGTGGGTTTTTTTGCCATGTAAAATCTTTGACTCTCAGTATATGGGAGTTTTATCTAAGGTAGAAAACCATTTAAAATGTTTTATTTCTAGCACTGGTAAACATGGTTTACATCTTTGCTGTGGTGCAGAATGTGCATTCTTAACCTATCCTAATAAGCGAATCTTAATTTTGCAGGAGCTATTTTCAAACCCATGCTTATAAGCTGTCCATTAATCTCAAATATGGGCATAGGTCTTTGTTTCAAGAATTTCTGATGTTTTGTGTCAACTCACAATTAGATCTAAGTGTCAGGTAAAGAGCTCTTTGGTGATCTGTTGAGGTACATCTGCAGAATGTGCAAGTGGAGAAAAAGAAAGCTGAGGATGATGAAAAAGAACAAATGGCTGATGTACCAATTGGAGAGAAGGCTTAAGTGTTACCAGTTTGAATTGGAAGGTAAACAGAAAAGATGTCTGAGAAGAGTTTGAGAACATGTAGTTGAGACTGAAGTATGTGAAGCACACTTCCCATTTTGAGATATTGTACATTGCTAGATAGTTGCTATGACCGAGGTTTTGTTTCCCTTGTTCTCTCTGATTTGTGCATGGGAGGAAGTCTATATCCTTTAGTTTTGGTTTTCCTTGTCCTCTGTTTTCCACTGGTGAATCAGAGTAATATACTTTTAGGCTTTCCTCTGTGGTGTACTTCATTCAGTGCAGCTGTTGCGCCTATGTACAAGACTTCCTGGGTTCATTGTGTTTATAAATTACTTTCTACACAGTTTAAAGCACTGATTTGTCTTCTAAAACACAATGTGTAATGTGTGTATCCTTGAGAATTTGTTCGCTCTTCTGCCCACTGTGAATCTGTTTTACTAATAGCCGTGGCTTAAACTAAAAGCAGGAGAAGAAATTCAAGTCTTTGATTCTGGACCTCATCCCGGCTTTTAGCTCCATTCCCCTTGGATATATTCATTTCTGAGCATTTTGAGAAGAACACCTTGTATGTGGACTGTTGGATGCTCCTGACTTTGCCTCAGTCCAAGATCAAAATCTAATTTCTTTCACTTTCAGTAACTGCTGAGCATAACAATTTGAAGACCCAATTTAGGCTCTATTGAAAGTAAGATTTCTTTATTGGCAGTTTTACAGGAGTCTCAAAAATTGTTAAATAAAAGCCAGCATAGATATAAAAATAAGTGCGACTGAAGTGTGTAATGAAAAAAGTTTTGTCAACCTGTTCCTAATACTGCATTGCAAAATACGCTTTTAAAGTCTTGTGCAGTACAAAATGTCTTGCCTTATTCTCCTTGGGAAGTAGAACATTTCTGTCTGTGGGTATTTCTGAGGATTCAGTGGATATAATCCATGGGTTTTGCTAGGCCATTATGTATGTCTCACAGAGGAAAGGCAAAGCTTCCCATCTTGGCTGATGTAGTTTAAACTAGTAATAGTATTATAAGACACAGAAAGTTATTGAGTGGTTGATTCTAATGCAGTGGCATGTTCTTGCAGTTCAAACTCTATCTTTAAAGATTGGTTTTATATTAGCAAACAAATGTTGCTTTAAATTTTTTTTTTTTTTTTTTTTTGCATTTATGTTGTGAATGAAATATGTTTTATGAATTCATCTGGTCTGGAAGCTTAAGAGCAAGTTGATTAGGTATGACTTCTCAAAGATAAGGGCTCAAGCTCCCTTGTAAGACACAGTTGCAACAGTGCAACCCTTTCCTTTACTTGGATTGGTCTGAATCAGCTTCTAGTGTGGCAAGCCAGTCAAACTGTTTTATCCTTTCCTTTTCTGTCTTTGGCCACCTGACATGCAGAGCTTCCAGCACTTTTTTTTTCTGGTGGGTAGTCAAGTTTTTCATGTCAGGCAGCAGGAACCTGGCATTGTACAAACCTTAGAGGGCTATTTGGGTAAAGCTTGATTGTCGGGAATGCTTTATCCATTGGGCTGCATTATTTCAAGCAGTGACACTGTGATTGCCTCACCAGGTCCCTGGAATCTGCTGCTTTGGCTAGGTCTCTTAAACAGAATGTTTTAAGTTATTTGGGTTTGTTTATTCTTTCATGTTGACTCACATTAGCTTGACTTCTGTATGTCCTAGCTGTCAAAATTCAGTGTATATAAAACATAAGCACTGTGAAAAGTTTTGGAGTGGTCTCACTCACTAGAATGGTTAACTTTTATTTTCCAAACAGAAATATGTTCTTTAGTTTTGCCGATCATATATTTTGTTTTACATTGGCTTGGAGGTTTACAAATAGGTGGCTGGAGAACAGATCATAGTTAAAATAAATGAAGATGTGGGGTGTATTAGAAATTTGTTACTTCTGTTTTGAGGAGAAGTTCCAGTTGTCCACATTTTTATTTTTTCTTTCTGAATAGAAGGGAATTCACTGATACGGTTTTGACTCCTGGAACTTAAGAAGTTTGTGTTCTGATAATTGTATAAGGATCATCCAACAGATGGCTATTTATTCATAGCTCGGATGACAATGCTTGGAGTTTCTAGGCAGATAGCTGGGTAATTTTTTTGTGTGTGATACATAGTGCAAAGTAGTGTGATGTAGTCCTCCTAAGAAGAAGTTGCTGATACAAAATCGAAACATTCTTTGCAGAATCAAAATGCATAGTAAATCAATTAGGTATTCTGGGTAAATAAGCAGATTCAGGTTAATTAAAAGAATGAAAGTGATGACCGTGTCTCTTTTCCCAAACTTGTTATGCCTGCCATTATTTAAACAAGACTCTGGACTGTTCTGTCTCATCATTGAATAGCATACTCAAGGATACCACCACTCCCCAAATAACAAGTACACTCTGTCTTCTTTCTGAGAAGAGACAGTAGGCAGAAAGTAGAGTTCTGCCTCCAGTGTCCTGTCTGATGATGGGGAAGTTACTGAGTTCAAAGCTGAAAAAAAATATTAAATTAATACATAAGGGTACAAGAACAGTGTTGGTTGAATGGGATCTGTGTGTTAGGGAGCATTTCAGTATTGTAGAGCTCAATGCTGGTAATGATAAGGTTAAGTTCTTATGGGTAGAGATAAGGGGAAAGCCAGCAAAACTGAGAGTCTGTTATAGATCACCCAACCAGGATGATGAGGCAGATGAAGCATTCTATGAGCAGCTGCCAGAAGTCATGCAATTGCTAGCCCTCGTTCTCATGGGGGACTTCAACTTATCGCACTTTTGCTGGAAATACAATACAACAGAGAGGAGACAATCTAGGAGGTTCCTAGAGAATGTAGAAGATAACTTCCTGAAGCGACTGGTAAGAGAGACTACCAGGGGAGATGCTCTGCTAGATCTGTTGCTTACGAACAGAGAAGTACTTGTGGGAGATGTGGTGGTCAGAAGCCATTTTGGGCATAGCAACTACAAAATGATGAGTTCTTTATTTTGGTGAATTCGGAAGGAAGGTCAGCAAAACTGCTACCCTGCAGAGCAGACTTTGAGCTGTTTAAAACATTGATTGGTAGAGTCCCTTTGGAGTCAGTCCTGAAAGACAAAGGGGCCCAAAAAGGCTGAACATTTCTCAAGAAGGCAATATTAAAGGAACAGGAACAGACCATCCTCATGTGCCCTAAGATGAGCTGATGTGGAGGAAGACCAGCCTGGCTGAACAGGGAGCTTTTGATGAGACTCCTGGAAAAAAAGGAGTTTACCTCAAGTAGAAGGGGCAGGCAAGTCAGAGAGTACAAGGATGTTGCTAGGATAAGCAGAGAGAAAATAAGGAAGATAAAAGCCCAGCTAGAACTTAATCTGGCTACCAATGTAAAAGATAAGAAGAAGTGTTTTTAGAAATACATTAACAACAAAAGGAGTGCCGAGGAGAATCACCATCCTTTATTGGATGTGGTAGGAAACATTGCCACCAAAGCTGAAGAAAAAGCTGAAGTACTCAGTGTCTTCTTTACTTCTGTCTTTAATGTCAGAACAGTTATCTTCAGGGTACTCAGCCCTCTGAGCTGAAAGACAGGGACAGGGAGCAGAATAGTCTCTCCATTAATTCAGGGGGAAACAGCGACCTGCTACTCCACTTAGACTGTCACAAGTCCATGGGGCGGGATGGAATCCACCTGAGGGTACTGAAGGAGCTGAGGGAAGTGCTTGCCAAGAGACTTTCCGTCATTTGTCAGCAGACCTGGTCAGCCGGGGAGGATACGGATGACTGGAGTCTTGCCAGCGTGACTCCCATCTATAAGAAAGTTTGGAAGGAGGATCTGGGGAACTTCAGGCCTGTCAGCCTGACCTGAGTATTGGGGAAGGTTATGGAGCATATCATCTTAAGCACGATCACATGGCATGTGCAGGACAATTGGGAAGTCAGGCCTAGCCAGCATGGGTTCATGAAAGGCAGGTCCTGCTTGACCAACCTCATCTCCTTCTATGACTAGGTGACCCACCTAGTGGGTGAAGAAAGGGCTGTGGGTGTAGTCTACATAGACTTTAGTGTAAAGCCTTCGACATGATCTCCCACAGCATTTTCCTGGAGAAGCTGGCAGCCCATGGCTTGGACAGACACAGTCTTTACTGGGTGAGGAATGGGCTTGGTGGCTGGGCCAAGAGAGTGGTGGTGAATAAAGTTAAATCCAGCTGGTGACCAATCACTAATGGCGTTTCCCAGAGGTCAGCATTGTTTAATATGTTTATTGGTGATCTGGGGATTGAGTACTCCCTCAGTAAGTTTGCAGATGATGCCAGATTGGGAGGAATTGCTGATCTGCCTGAGGGTAGTAAGGCTCTACAGAGGGATCTGGATAGGCTGGGCTTATGAGCTGAGGCCAACTGTATGAAGTTCAGCAACACCAAATGCTAGGTCATGCACTCCGGTCACAAAAACCTTGTGCAATGCTACAGGCTTGGGGCAGAGTGGCTGTAAAACTGCAAGATGGGAAAGGATCTGGGGATATTAGTTGGCGGCCAACTGAATGAGAGCCAGCAGTGTGCTCAGGTAGCCAAGAAGGCCAATGGCATCCTGACTTGTATCAGGAACAGTGCTGCCAGCAGGAGCAGAGAAGTGTTCAGGGAGGATCTTGGCTCTCGTGAGTACTGTGTTCAGTTTTGGGCCCCTCACTACAAGAAGGATATTGAGGCCATGGAGCATGTCCAGATAATGGCAGTGAAGCTGTTGAAGAGTGTGGAACACGGGTTTTATGGGGTGTCGCTGGGGAAACTGAGATTGTTTAGTCTGGAGAAGAGGAAGCTCGGGGGGAGATGTTACTGCTCTTTACAGCTCCCTGAAAGGAGGCTGTGGTGAGGTGAGGATTGGCCTCTTTTCCTTGGTAACTTGCAATAGGATGAGAGGTAATGGCCTTTAGTTGCACCAGGGGAGGTTCAGGTTGGATATTAGGAAAGATCTCTTCTCAGAAAGAGTAGTCAGGCAATGGCACAGGCTGCCCAGGGAGGTGGTGCTGTCACCATCCCTGGAGGTGTTCAAGAACCGTGTGGATGTGGCACTGAGGGCCATGGTTAGTGGGCATGGTGGAAATAGGTTGACAATTGGACTAGATGATCTTAGAAGTTTTTCCAACCTTAATGATTCCATAATTCTGTGGTGATTCTATGATAGCTGTGAGATGCATGGTAATATATGACTTGGGTACACACTGCTAGTGCTGATGCAGAAGAGTCAATCCTGTCACACACGCACACATCCTTTTAGTGTAAGTGTTTATTTAGGAATTTGTTTAAATTTGAAAAGGCTGCAAGCCTTTGTAGAGCTGTTGGGCTCTCAACTTCGTTAAAGATTGCTAGGATGGTGCCTAAACATGGACATGGTTCCTGATGTTGGAAAAAAATCACCGTTCAGTAACTCAGTGCTCTTGCCCTGTAAATGAAGAAGGTATGAATATTTCCGGACAGAAGTGTTGCATCATTAATGTCTGTAATGCTCTTATGGATTAAATATTCTTGTCTTTTTATGTTTAGCGCACCATAAAAGAGACTCTTGTTTGTGGGGGCAGCAGCTTTCTCCAGGGGCAGCGTAACCTGCTTGGAGGTGTGATGCTGATGTGACAGGGCCTAGCAGCCCACTGCCCTGCTTTTCCCACGTGTCTCAACAGAGGCAGTTTTGATCCTCAAATGTTGACAGTGATGTTAATGCCGCATGGACTCAGCTGGTCTGTCAGCCCACTTAAAATATCTTGAATAGGAAATTCACATTTACATGTCTTGTAAAACATAGTCAAGTTGGACATGAAGTACTAAGCTCGAAGGATAACAAAGGAAACGTGTTTGTAGTGTTCTGCTGCCTTTCTCAAAATCTGTCTGAAACTTTGGAACCAGAGAGCACAGAGTGCAGCTTCATTGCCAGTTTGGTTCCTGGACTCAGTGATGTGCCCTGTCTTGCTGTTCATTTTGGTTGAAATGGGTTGTATCAGTGGCCTGAGTATATTTCATTTGACGATTATTTGTAGGCATTTCTGCCTTGGTACTTTCCATTTTTTCTTTTCTTGGGAAATAGGTAAACATTTTATCATTAATTTTTCGTTTTGTGAACTTAACGTCTTGATTTTTTATCTTGTTTGTTTATTGCAGCTGGTGCTCAGGATAAAATTGGCTGGGCTTTTGGCTTGGGCTTAGAGAGGCTGGCCATGATCCTGTATGATATCCCTGACATCCGACTGTTCTGGAGTGAAGATGAACGCTTCTTGAAGCAGTTTATTGTGCCTGATATTTCCCAAAAAATAAAATTCCAGGTAAAGTAATACGTATACAAATTTTTTCTGTCAGTAAGAAGTGTGTATAGGCCTAAAGAATGTAATATAATTAAATATAATTTAAATTCTGGATCATTAGCGGGTCAGGTTTTAAAACATAAGCTTTCGAACTATCATGGTTCTCTGATATACAACAAAATCTGGCTTTTGATGATAGCATGTTTTCAGCCAGATAATGTTCTGAGTTGCTGCTGGTACTCCATGAATATCTCTGTTTTGAATAATACTTAACCATGTATTTAACTTTTAAATCTGTCCAGAATAAGGATTGATTCAGATGTGTGTCTGAATTGATGGTGTTCTTGAATTGAGGATGTAATTCTTTTTCATGAAAACCTGTTTGATGCTGACACTTCAAATATTGTAATACATTTCTAATTTTCTCCTTTGTTTTCACTCTAAATTCATTGAATTAAGTGTGAGTTACATTGTTTAACACTGACAAAATGCTTTCTGAACATGTACCACCATCATCAATATGTTGGCTATTTCCTCCAACTGGTGGTGGGGGGGAGTATAGTCTCAACTTTTTCTTTTGAAACTCCTCTGTTGAGACTTCATGTGCTTTTGTAGTTGGCAACTTATCTTACTTCTTGAAGTAGCAAAGTAGTCAAGTGTAAATGGATTGAGTGGAAATGCTACTTCCATAATATTCTCCAGTATCAGTGCAGGAAGGTTTAAGTCAGCTGGGATCACCAGTCTTTGAGGGAGTTGAGCTGACAGCTGTGTAGTTGTCTGAGTCTGAATTAGTAGAGCATAAAAGTGCTTATTGCTGCTGCCTTTACCATTTTCCTTGGTTTGTTTGTGAACAGCTTTATTATTATTTTTAAGAACTGAAAATTTTAAAGGGAAAATCAACAGTGATAAAGCTGATACGGTCATCATATCAAACCAGAGCTGCATCCATTTTTGAGATCATGGCAGTTCTGGCACATCTTGAAAATAAGAAGTTGCATACAAACATGTGAAAAAACGTCTTTACAGTAAGAGTGATGGAGCACTGGAGCAGGCTGACCAGAGAGGTAGTGGAATCTCCTTGTTCGGAGATTTTCAAGACCCATCTGGATGCCTACCTGTGCAACTTGTTGTAGGGTACTGCTTTAGCAGGGGGGTAGGACTCAGTGATCTCTTGAGGTCCCTTCCAACCCCTGTGATTCTGTGATCTTGTCTGATAGAGTCAAATCAAGGTTTGGATAGATTTTTTTTTCCTTTTGGTTCTGTAACACTATCATTGGGGCAGTCAAATTGTAGTTATTGCTTACAGAAAGAAGACATTTTTGCCACTTTTCCTAAAGTGGGTCTGCCTGTGGGTTTCCTGTATCTCTTACAACGAAACTGGTAGTTTGCTTTTGGTCACAAAATTGAGCTTTGTTTGTTGAAACACATTTTGAAGTAGTAACATGAATCATGAGATGTGGTGTAATAGTGGCCAGCTTCAAGGTAAAGGAACCATCAGCTGCCACTGTGCTCCAACTTAGACCACAGAGAATGACTGGAGTAATATTACCTGTCAGTTAATTACTGCTGTATTGCAATAGTGTGTTGGTACTTGTACCCCAACAAATAGGCCAGTGAAAAAGTTGAAAGACTGGGAGAATAAAGTGTGAGATAGGGGCAGAAAAGATAGAAAGATGGATTATTTAAAGTCTTTTCTTTGTTCGGCAGAAATGGTCTGTCCAATGTTTTAGAAAGGTTTTTTTTTTCCCCTCTGGTGTCAAAAACTTATTAGGAGTTCTTTTAAAAAAGAATCTTTATAACCCTTGGTTTATAATTTTCAATGCTGTCTCTCAATATAAAAGACTGTTAGTGTCAAGCTTGACTTTTTTTTGTTTAGAGGGTAGCCTGTATCCAACCTTCATATATTGAAACTTTTGAGCTCAATACTTCCTACCCATACATACTGACATGACATTTTAAGGGTTAATGTCTCTTTGAGTGAGAATGTCGTTAATAATCTCTGGTGCTACCATTGGGTCTTCATTGATGAGAATTAGTAAGCTAGTTTTAATGTCCTCTATTATTTTTCAGCTATGCTGTATAGCCAGGTTAGCAGACCTTCTACGCCTATCTACTTTCTACAGAGATGTAATTAATTAATCATGTGGTTTATTCATATCTTATTTGAAATAAAACTTTTAGCCTGTCTTGCACTGTTGATGTTTAAGAAATCTTGAAGGATATTAGAAAAGTGATAGATTTTCTGAAGGCAAGGCAGTGGGGTATTTTTCAACCTCGCTGAACTGAACCAGTATGGACTATATTTTCTGAGAGCCTTTCATTGCATGAATGTAATCCTGCAGTCTCACCAGGCCTGGGTAAATGTCCATCCTTCATGTGCTTAACTGTGATAGACTTCTCAACCTTTGGATACTCCTCTATCCCTTTTTATAATCTGGATATTATCCACCAAGTGAAGAATTTTTCTTTGTGTTCATTAAAATGTTCTTCAAACAGATTAAGGCCACAGTGAACAGCAGTAACCTTTAATAATGACTGGCATAATATATTCTTGTTCTGAATGGAATTTAATTCGAGTTTTTTCTTGGGACATAAGTATATGTTTTGTGCCTTTAAGCAGCCTGAATGTGTCAAGCTTTTTCCTATGTCATCAGTTGCTCAGCTGATGCCTGTAGGCTTCAGTAGGTCAAAAAGCTTCTGGGAAAACTGACAGTGCTTGTACCATTGGGGTCACTCAGCACAGCAGTGCTGGAGTGCTGCTCCCCACAGATCAGCTTATGGTGTTGATTTGGATTGCCTAGATGGCTCCAGCTATAATTTGACAGAAGTCACAGCAGTGTGGTGCTAGTTACTTGCCTTCAGTCACTCGTGTAGGGCTTCTGTTCAGGCTGTGATATGAACAGCTGAGGATGGACAGGGCAGGAAAGACTAAGCACCTGTAAGGCGTAACATAGTGAAACAAATGGCTTGGCTCCGATCTAGTTCACTGTGTTATGTCTCTGCTCATCGGAGCTCTGAGCAGAGTTGCATGTAATCACTTTTCAGCCCATGTTGAACCTACATTCTTAAAAGAAAAAGATATGTCCGTGGACTGACAACTTACAAGAAAAGGTACAAAAATGAAATGACATTTAGGGAAGGAAGACTCTCACAGTTGAGATGAAGTGCAGTGTGCCCAGAGGTGCTGATTAAGATGAATGGGCTCTGGAGACAGGACAGTTCCTGGAACCTCCATCACTGCACTGCCAGAGTGAGCAAGCTGCACGTTGTGCCCACTGACTACTGTTGACTCACAAAGTCACTTTCAGCTGATGCTGGCAGTGGCTACTGCTGCTGCTGTTCTTTTAAATGAGTATTTCGATTGCAGATGAGTCTTGTATCCCAGTCTCAGGTCAGACAGAAGTATCTTTATTGTTTTGAGGGGAGCACTGGTGCAAAGGGAATCTGATTCCTAGCTAAATGCAGACTCCCTAGGTGAGATATGAAGAGTTGCTTTCTTCTTGTTTTCTTCATTTCTGTGGTATCTATATTATTTTGCAGTATCTACAATAGCCCTAGCACCACCTACTTCTCAGCACCCCCTTCCATCACCTCAAGGGGCTGCTACTTCCTTGTATCTGCTGGCACGTGCAGTCTCTTCAAACTCAGTTTCTTCAAAATAGTGTTAGCTTCTACTTGTAACAGTAGACTTTCTAACCGTGATCATTTTAATAGAGACTGGATAGATGGAGCTCCTAGAGCATCTCTGCTGGGAGTGAGGAGAGCTGAGTAGCAGCTTGTACTGACACACTGTTCACTTCCCACACAGCTGTAGCCAAAATGGTGTATGTGGTCCTAACTTAGGAGACTCTTTCTGCTTTGAAAAGTGTCCAGTCAAAGTTAGCAGGGATGATGCTCAGAAAGAGATGATGCTTCAGAAAGCTGATGTTGTGTAGAAGTAAATGATTCATTACACAAAGTGAGCTTATCTTTTTGTCCTGGTGGACAGTAGACCAGCCATGAGTCAGCAGTGTGCTCCTGGGGCCAAGAAGGCCAATGATCTCCTGAGGTGCATTAAAAAGAGCACAGTCAGCAGGTTGAGGGAGGTGATACTCCCCCTTTACTCTGCCCTGGTGAGGTCACATCTGGAATGCCATGTCCAATTCTAGACTCCCAGTTCAGAAAAGACAGAGAGCTCCTAGGAAGAGTCCAGTGGAGGGCAATAAAGATGATTAAGGGCCTGGAGCATCTCCCATATGAGGAATGGCTGAGTAACCTGAGGTTGTTCAGCCTAGAGAAGAGAGGACTGAGAGGGGATCTTGTCACTATTTATAAATATTTAAAGTGCCAGAGTCAGGTTCACTGGGGAGGATTTCTTTCATTGGCAAGCAACAATGGAAGAAGGAGCAATGGACACAAACTGGAACACAGGAAGCTCCGTACTAACACAAGGAAGAACGTCTTCACTGTGAGAGTGACAGAGCAACTGGAACAGGTTGCCCAGAGAGGTGGTGGAATCTCCTTCTATGGAGATAGTTAAGACCTATCTGGATGATTTCCTGTGTGACTTGTTGTAGGGAGCCTGCTTTAGCAGGGGGTTGGACTGTGATCTCTAGGGGTCCCCTCCAACCCCTAAAATTCTGTGATTCTGTCATTCTCCTGTGGTAGGTAACAAAGGCTACTTCCATCACTTCCATTTGCCGTTGTTCAGTATGCCATGTGAATTATACCTCTACACAGTGCATCTTTATGTTGTTGTTACTGTGCACTTTTCAGTTTACTGAGGCAGTCATCATCCCTGTGTATCTTTCTTGTGCACATAACTGATTGTTCCTGAGAGACAGGTAGCTTGTCCTGAAGCTTTAGAAGATTATGAATATAAAATTCACTTGCAGGTCCAAGGGAAATGTTTTATAAATTAAACCTTCTCTATCTATATTCTTTTTTCCATGCTTTGGAAAATAGATCGTTTCCTGTGTAAGCCAACTATTTCAACCAATTTGATCTTACTACATTCACAGCAAAAAATGAGTCTGTCTAATCCATCATTAGTATGCTATTCTATATAATTTATATTTATCTTCTTAGTCTATGATTAGCTTTATTTTCAATAAAAAAATAAATGGATTCACTAGGTGCTACATTTTCAGATATTTTTCATCAAGATTAGGTAACTCCAAACTTAAATGGTTATTCATTTATTATGCTTACTTTCTAATAGTGCATCTATTAAAGGCAAATGCACAGCCATTAGTATGTAAATTCAACTTGGATGTCTGAACAAGTGAGGTACAGCCTCAACTGTGATTTATTGTCTAATTAGTTTTACTGTAATTGAAGATGTAAAGTGTGTGTGTATACGCATGTGGAGGTACAACAGAATAGGTGATGGTATAGCATAAATATTTTATTGGCATGACTTTGGGAAAGTTGAATTTCCCTATGAGTGACTTATGTAGATCATCTTAAATGTATGTTGATAAAACCTTTACGGTGCCATGTAGCATCTTGAGTTTGTCTGTAAACTCTACAGAACATTGTGATACTTCTTTTTCGGGTTTTGATAGGCAAGGAAGGGAGGCAAAAATACTTTCTTTACTGGGAGGCCCTGTACTGATCTGCATGATTGGATTAGAAGCTGCTTGATCATCAAGTCTTCTCTGATCAGAGTGTGGTATCTTGTATCATTTATAGCCAGTACTGGTATTGAAGCTCCAGGAACCTGAGCCCTCTGGCCTCAGTCAGGCAAAGTACTGAAGCACATGCTGAGCTTTTAACTTGTGAGTAATCCCATTTAAATCAGTGAGTTAGTTCCTGTTCTCAAAGTCGGGTATACCCTAAATGCTTTAGTAGGTTTGGGTCAGAGTTCTCTTACTTCCTAGGATCTAACCAAGAGTGATCAGTGCCTTGTAGGTTTGAAGACGAGAAAACTTTCAAAATGGCTGCTGTAGACAGTTGGAGTTCAGTGTACCGGTCAGTCTCCAGTCTGTTTTCTTGCTACAGCTTTGGGGCTCTTCCTTCAGGTGTAGAACTTTGCATTTATCCATGTTCAGATATTGTAAGGTCACAGCGGTCTCATTCCTCCAGGCTGCTTAGGTCCCTCTGGATGGCAGTCTGGTTACTGAGTGTATCAGCTCCCACTATTTGGTGTCATTCTTCAGATTTTATGAGCAAGCACTGGATCACCACTCCCAGGTCACTGATAAAGATGTGGAACTGGACAGGTACCAGTATAGACACCTGCAATACTCTACTTATACTACAGGAAAGCCATTAAGAACTCATTAACCAATGCTGTCTGAGTCCCTCCATACAACTGGCTTTTTTTACACATCTCTTTATCCAGCCTTCCAGACAATAATGTTCTAACTTGGGTGCAAGAATTCTTTGAGGGACAATGCCAAAAACCTTTCTAAAATCAAGGTAAACAATCTACTGTTCTCTCTCTTTACTGGACCAGAAATCTCATCAGGGGAAGCATTCAGGTTGGTCAGGCATAACTAGGCTTTGGTAAATCCATGCTGACTAGTTCTAGTTACTTCCTCCTCCTCCATGTGTGCAGAAATGTGTTTCAAGAGGACCACTGCATGGTTTTCCCAGTGGCAAAGGTGAGGCTGGCCAGCCTTTGGTGCTCTGGTTTGCTTCTTGGCTTTTCTGAAGTCTGGCACAACTCTTGCATTTCTTTAGTCATTCAGCACCTCTCATGATCTCCAAAACCTTTCAAAGGTAATAAACCCCCTCTTGTGAGTGCACATCTATGCACTAGACTCAAACCTTTGATCAGTCTGGCTTCAAGCTTTGCTCAGTCTGACCTGTGGAGTACACCAATACAGTTTTTATGACATGGCAGATAACTTTAAAAGTTGAATTTATTTCTTTATTTCTGCAAATTCTCAACTATGTGGGAAGTCCAGGGCCTTATTAATAAATGTAGAGAGTGCCACGGAGGTTTTTGGAAGCTTGAAATATGAAATACTCATGTTTCCACTTGGAAGATGTCCTTTCTCTTGACTGTAGTTCCAATCAGACACAGCAGTTGAAACTCCTCTACATCTGAAAGATTTTGATCCTTTTGTGATTGGTATCTACCACCAGTTCCCAGAGCCTTGGTTCTCTCAGTGCAGGTTAAGAGGTGTAATTTTTTGTTCTTTCCTGTGTGCTCTTCTGCTTTGCTCTTCCATTTGCACTGCAGCAGCTATGTATATGACTACACTGAGAAGCAGTGGATCAATCACCTTTTTATCTCTGCTTCCTTAAAGCCTTACCAGTCCCCAGATCCACTTCATGGTGCTGCCCCATCTCCTCAGCACAGCTGAGGAGGCAGCATTTTTGCTTTTAGAGGCAGGATAAACAAGAAGTGACTTCAGAAAAGTGGAAAAAAAAAGAAATAAGGTTTCTATGCCACTAAATAGTGTGGCACAGCATTGTGGCGTTTAAGAGAAATGTCACAGATGAGCAGCCTGGATGGAAAGAGGAGTTTCTTCTACATGGGAATCTTCTGCCTTTTCACACAGAATCACAGAATCGCAAGGGTTGGAAGGGACCTCAAGAGATCCCCAAGTCTGACCTCCTGCTAAAGCAGGTTCCCCACAGTAGGTTGTACAGGTAGTTGTCCAGCCAGGTCTTGAGTATCTCCATTGAAGGAGACTCCACCACTTCTCTGGGCAACCTGTGCCAGTGCTCCATCACCCTTACCTTAAAGTTCTTCTGCACGTTAGTATGGAACTTCCTATATTCAAGTTTTAGGCCATTACTTCTTGTCGTATCACTGTGCACCACTGAGAAGAGCCTGGCCTCATCCATTTGCATCCCACCTCCCTTTAGATATTTATAAATGTTTATCAGATCCCCTCTCGGTCTTCTTTTACCTAGCTGAACAGACCCAGGTTACTCAGCCTTTCCTCATATGGGAGATGCTCCAGGCCCTGCATCATCTTTGTGGCCCTCTGCTAGACTCCTTCTAGGAGATCCCTGTCTTACTTGAACTGGAGAGCCCAGAACTGAAGACATTAGTCTAAATGTGGCCTCACCGGGACAAAATAGAGGGGGAGGATCACCTCCCTCAACCTGCTGGTCATGCTCTTGTTATTGCATCCTGGGATACCATTGGCCTTCTTGGCCACAGGCACACTCTGCTGGCTCAGAGATGCAAAACTGCATTTCTGGAGGGAAGAATGAGTCCAGAAGTAATTGAAAGGAATGTCAAGGACTAGAGAAGAAAGGACAGAGTAACTTGGGTGAACTCATGCAGCTGTTCTTGAGGGTTTTTTTGTTATTTCGGTTCCAGTGGTGACATCCTAAGTGAAACGCAATTGTGCAATAACCATGAGATCCAAAGGCAGCAGAATTTGTAAATATGTCCTGTGGATTTGAATCTGGCCTCTCCCTGTCTTCCCAAACCAAGTGTTTTAATTGTCCTTCTGGACAATTAATTTAAAAATACTGTCACATAAAAGAAGGAGCATAACCTGTTTAAGACAAGAAAGGAAAGAGTCAAGATCACAGTTTTTCAGCTTCTCTGTGCTCCTGAAAGCTGAAATGAGATGGCAGAAACCCAGCCTCTCAATTCTTTTTGGGTAATGTCCACAGCATATCCAATAAAAAGCTTTGGCACAAACAAAAGAAAAAATAGCACTTCAGGAACGTCCATTTCACATGTCAGTGAATGTAGAACATTTCATTTGCTTAGAGGATGCTTGCTGAGCACTTAGAAAATATGGTAATCGTAGCAGGGATGTTGTCAATACAAATTAAGGACTCCCAGTAGCTCAGAACAGACCATCAAGGATTTCCTTCCAATTTGATAAATAATAAATAAATTTAAAAACAGAAAGGAGCAACTGTAGCTTTTACTATTTTTGTGATGTCCCTACCACAAAAAAAAAAAAAAGCACCCTCGTAATAGGAGAAATTAATTTCCAGTTACCAGTATTGCTGCAGTGTAGTCAGTAGAATCATTTCGCTACATGCCAAAGCCAGTGCAACCCAGTATAAGTACACCTGATACTATTTAAATGATTGCTTAGCAAAGAGTGCTAAGCTTCCAAAAGCATGTGTTATTGTGGTTCCCTTTGATCTCTAAACCTCATATATTTGCTGTTTGACTGGTTTAGGCTCTTTAAAACAAATAGCTCACAAATGAGTAATTCTTCTACTGAATATATCAAGCGATCTTTATTGCATCCCAAATGATGAAGTATAATGGTTAGAAGGAGTGCTTAAATAAGCCATGAAACAGTTTCCAGACATGATATATATGCTGAAACCCACATTAAATTAATATTAGGTGAAGAAGGAGTAAACCTGGAAATCTGAAATAACAATAGAATTTGGATTGGTTATGTGAAGTTGTGACAGCCAGCTGCTGTTGGTTTCAGCACAAATCCACAGATGTTCGGTGCTTTCAATCTTACTGTCTGCAAAAGTATGTAGGTAATAAGGAGGGTAACCCATATGCTCTTGCCAATGTTTTTCTACTATTGGTTTAATTACAGTGCAATGAATAGAATTATTTCTGTGAGAATAGCACAGGAACTATCTTCACTTCAGTCTTTGGCCATGACCTGAGAAGTAAATCAATTTCCCTACTCAATAATTCTGTTTTTCCTGCTGTTTACAGTTGTCATATAGTTATCATGTTCCTCCTGCCTCAGAATGTTTTCTCCGATAGTGTCCTAGAACAGAAGGCTCTTCAGGACTGTGGCAGTGGCTTTGTGCTCTGTCTACGGAATGGCATGCTGTCAGCCCTGGGTAATTATCACAAAAACTGCCTGCGGCAGAGTTAGATATACCGATGCAAGTGTACATTATGATTTAATGAAAGAACAAGCTCCTGTTTTAATGTGTACCTAAGCACTTGTACTATGTAAGCACGTGGCTTCAAAGATTTAGAGGTCTTTACTAGTAATCATACACTACCAAATAAATGTTTAAAATATATATGCTTATCTTGGAATCAGCAGGAAATTATGCACTGTAATTCTTTTTCCCAATTTTGTATAAAAAGCTGTGTTTTGTCAAAGGTGATTTTTCTTTATAGCTGTTTTAGCACTTGTGCAAACATTCTCCATGCAAAAGATGTATCTTGTAAAGGGCTTTTGGTAAAGTCATCCCTAAAATCATGCTTAAACCCCTACAGCCATTGTCTGTGTCATGATTAACCATTGCAGCTGAACTGCAGAGCCACACTAGGAAATGAGGGCTGGGGAGAACATGTCTGGGTGCATGTGTGTGTATGCATGAACAGGAGCACCTTGCACAAGTTCGTAGTGTTAATAAAAACCCCGATTTTCAGCTACTACTTCTCTGACTAGAATATGAATTAAGCTACAGAGAATAGCCAGAGAACAGAAGGCACGGTTGGAAAAAACTGTATTGTTTTTATCACGCTTGTCCTGAACTGCTTTCATCTGCATGAGCCCTAGTAGCGACTACCTAGAACAGAAGGTGAAAAATAAGTAATGCTTTGGTGTGCATATGCTGCAGAGGATTTGTCTTGCTTTTGCAGTTTTTATAAAAATTAAATAATGAGGAGAAATGACCACTACTGGGGATTGCTTGCATCCTCCTGCCCATGCATTAAATGCATTTTGTATAACTATTGCCACACATAACCCCTTCTCCTAAATCAGGAGTAATTAACCCATTTTCTGATTCTTGTAAAAGAAGGAAAAGTGTTACCAAAATAGTCTTCTGCACATGGAGGTTTGGATGTGCACTTGACACTTTGACTGTTCTTTATGTTTTGTAATTGCACATTTAAATGCTTCCTATAGCTCTTGTCCTTTTTTGGCTTAGTCTCTTCTTGGTCTGTTGTAGCATCTTTGTAGCTCTGTTTCTGTGTTGTTACTCTTTAACAGGAATGTAACTTTGGAAACACTCAGGGTTTGCCTGAGAAGAAAAATAAAAGGCTTTTCTCTCTCTTTGGAGTATTGGGCAAGAGTCTTTCATTTCAGTTTCTCTCTACCTTACCTGCTGTTCTTTACAGTTAGATATTGTTTTAAGCGTTCTGCACTACCCTTGTGTTTTATTGCTGGTTTTGTACTTTGAGGGAATTTCGTAGGGGAAGAAGTATGAGGCATCATCATCACTTCTGGAAATCTCTCTGCTTTTTAGGAGGAAGAGAAAAAAATTGCAGCTTGTTAGGCAGGACAAAGGGGCCTTGCAAAGGTGTTGCATGTGCCTGTGAGATTTGTGATGCGTGTTTATTTTGGTTGCAAGCCATATTCTGGTGTTCTGGAGATTCTACTATTTAAGCAGCAACTTTTCAGAACTGGGAATTTAATGAGAAGAAAAGAAAATATAATCAGTGGCACATTATATGAGATTTCTTGTCTAAGCTGAAATAAAATGTTGGGTCCAATTTGTTTCTATTGTTATGCTATGTATTTGGAAGAAATACATCTTCATATTACTGCAGTCTCTTTCCAAATACTTGTATTTTTTATTTAGATAGAAATCTTTTATATGAACAGTTGATGTGTGCTGTATTTTACCCCACTGAGCTATTTATCTGAGCACTACTATTAAGCATTATGATGAAAAACCGTATAAACCAAACCAGCAGATAGGAGGAAACCTGACTTCTGAGCATGGGAAACACTGAATGCCAGCAGCAGTCAATGCCTTTTGCAGGAGTCGCAGGTGCACAGCACATCCAAGGAACAAATTTTAGTATCTGCTGAGAAGCTGAGTTTCTGCAGACTAACACCGTTTTATCGTCTGTTCCTTGCAGGCATGGTAGATAGTTCTTAGAAAAGTACAAGACTGGGACATGGAATCTTCATTCATTGTCGACTTGTTTTCTGTGGTCTGTGTCTTCTCTCCCCTTTTTATACCTGTTACAAAAAAAGAAGAGCCTGACAGAGTGATTATACCTGTGGGGTTGGAGATTTGGGTAGAAGGGGCAGACAGAATATGAACAGACTGCACACGAGGCAGTTGTAGGTGTCAATTATGAGACCTGCATTAATGCTGGCTCAGCAGCTGTCACCAGGTTATGTTCATAAGAGGTTATTTTCAGGACAATGGTAACAAATACATCTCCATCCAATTTTCTTGACAGAGTCTAGGTCCACAAAGAGATAATACTGTTTACCATTTTGAGAATTTCTAATCTACTGGATTCCTTCCCCACAACGCAACCTTGCTGATTTTCTGTAAAGAACACCACAACATGGGTTGTCCCATCTGCTTCTCTTTGTGTCGGAATGATTCTCTGATAGCAACTCCTCAGATGAAAAAGGGGTTCCATAAAAAGTTTTAATTTGCTTTTGATTGCCTTGCAGTGATGTATGTGTGTTTGAAATGGGAGAAGTTTAGCACCATGAAGCCTGTTTGCTCAGTAGGCCATCAGCTGGGAGCCAGTAGCCTCAGGAAAGAAGCATGAGCAGACTATGTATCTTTGCACAGTAAACCTAGAGCTGCTGCTATAGGAACGTTTAAGACTAATCTCTTCTTTGCCCTGCTGTTTTCAAGTGGGGTTGTAAGAAGTTGCGAAGATGTGAGAGTGAATAGTAGAGAGACATTCAGACATTCCCTTACAGTGCTTCTCCCTGTGAATCTTACCTTTTCTATGGGAATGAGAAAATATTTCTGAGCACTCAAGCACAGAGCAGATTGTCCATCCCCAGTACTCAAAAATTATCCGTATTTATCTTTTTGGAGTTTTTCACAATCAGATTGCGAGTGGCAAGGCATATCCACATACCCAAGTGCATGGATGTCTTGAAATATCTCTGTGCTGTATGCACCGTAAGGCTGTGATAATCCTGCTTTTCATAGAGTTAGGTCAATTCTATTTTTTATGTCCTTCCTGCACTCCTTCAATTCCTTATTATCATATAAAAATAGCCTTCTCTGTGTCAATAGAGGTAGTTCCTTTGTACCTGGATAACATCACAGAAGACATACATTTCTTCTCAGTTTTATAACTGAAAGGTCTACATAAAGTATATTTTTGCACTCAGAGTATTGTATTACAGCTTTAATCTTGAAGCCTTGTCCATGACACATTTAAATGAGCTTGGCTCTGAAATGGAATGCTTGCTGCATAAAACAACGCTGTTATTAAGAAAGCACTGTCCCTTTCCAGTGGCACTCAGAGGTGTAATAAGCAGCAGTAATTCTGGAAGAAGTTGCTTAACCTAAAAGCTTTCTATGTATATGTTTTGGTACAGCATCGCTACTCTTCCTAGTGCTTGGAAGAGGAATAGCAGCAGTGTCAGGGCACTGGGAACAAAAGATGGGCGGGGCAATTTCAAACACATCGGCTCGTTGGTCTAGGGGTATGATTCTCGCTTCGGGTGCGAGAGGTCCCGGGTTCAAATCCCGGACGAGCCCTTCTTTGGCAAAGTTGACTAGAGAAACTTGCCTTTTTTGAGCAAGACTTCAGAAAGGAGGAGCCTGTGAGCTCATCACAGAGCCCGGGGAGAAAAGATCGTGGAACAGAACTTCCTGGAAGTCATGTTAAGACACATGAGGGATGAGCAGGTATCTGAGACAAGCCAGCACGGCTTCACCAAGGGAAGGTCGTGCCTGACCAATCTGGTGACCTTCTATGATGGAGTGACAGCATCAGGTGGATAAGGGATAGAATCTGATGTCATCTACCTGGATGTCTGCAAGGCCTTTGACATATGGTCCCTCACCACATCCTTAGCTCTAAAACGGAGGGAGATGGACTCCTCCCTGATTGAAGGTTGAGACTTCACTAAAAAGCCAGTCTGTGCTCCATGGCACCTCCCTGCTTCTTTTTTCCCACGAGAATTTTCCTTTATTTCTGTAATTCTGTCACTTTTTCCCTCAGGAATGAGAGAAGTAAAGGCAAAGAGTGTTTTGCCAAGGTGAGGCACCACAGTTATTTGTAACCCAATGCTGTTTTATTATGGAGGCTGCTGCTGACAAACAAGTGAGCCTTTCTTCCAGACACATGATTATTTTTCCCAAGGTATTGATCTCTAGGGCAGAATGTGACATCCATCCCCCTTTCTTTGCCTCCATGAAGGAATGTGAACTACAGTAGCCAGAGTGGAGAACTGGGATACTGTTTGATTGATCTGAGCTGTGGCTGTGGGTTGGCAAGTCCAGTCAGCTGCAGTACTGTTAGGCAAATGCTCCTTGTGGCAGATGTAGCTTTCACTTGGGCTCACTTCTGAAAGAAAAGAGCAGGATCTGAACTGGGGCTCCTGAATGCATCTTAGAAATCAAACATTTTTGGTCAGCTACAACAAATTAAAACCTCTCTTGGAATGAGAAGGAACCAGGCTGGTTAGAAAGTGAATAGGGAGGAAAATGGAGACAGCTGTGGGAATGTTGGGGAAATCCTTCCTCTTTCCCCGTGCTCCATAGACACTAGGAGATCTGACTGTGTGGTGTTGTTGCTATGCCCAGATGCAAATGTCATGTGGAATGTAATGTGGTGTACGCATGGTTCTGTTTAGTAGCTCAACTTCTTTACGCTGTCCTTAATAATTGTTTTAAAATGAAAAATAATTAGTGTAGGAAAATGAAGGATACTTGGTTTAATAACATTGTAGTTAGCAGAATGCCACGAAAGAAGCAATTTCCTTAAAGACAGAAGACCAGATACCCTGTATCTAACCATCTAGCTCAAGTATGCTGTCTGTTGTGGCAGACAGCAGAGCAAGTATGAAAACAGTGTGATCCTCCTGTAATTTCACTGATCCATTTTACAGCAATGAGAGAATTGCTGAACCAAAAATGCAGTTGGATCACTGCTTAATGGTTACTAGAGGACCTATCCACCATGAATTTTAGTCCCTTCTAGTTTTTCCCCTCACTCTCTTATAACAGATGCTTAGTCATACTCTGCACAGGGTGGAAAAAGTGCACCTTTTAGTGCAGTTAAAAGCTGATTCCTTCTTTGCATTCTCTTCTTTCGCTCTTGCTTCTGTGAAGAATAGAAGCAATCAGTTTCGACACTGAATAAATTCATGGTGGGAAGTTACTTGGGGCAGTCGAGGCACTCACGTGATCTTCAAACTAAGGACTGAGCATTCTCATCCATGTATGAAGGAAGCCTCTCCCACTTAGAAAAAGATCCCTGCTTACAAGCAGAGTGCCTGAAATCAAGAGGAAAGGTGATTTGCCATGGACACTGGAAGTTCCTGTACCTTTACGTGAGCTTGCAGAGACAAACAGCTCTGTCCAGGGAGCAGGCTGCTGTCTGAAGAGGGCTGATCCTACTATGCAGTCACTGCCTCTGTGCACTGAGAAGCATCACTGGAGGCTCTTCTGCAGCTCCCCACAGGACAGAGCAGCGCATCACTCCCAAACTCATCCATTCACATTGCTTTTAAAAATTCAATCCTACAGCATATCTGCTTATCAGCATTTATAAAAACTCTCTATTGAAACTTCTCTGTTTTCTCCTTTGGATGTGTGTGCGTGCGAGCTCCGGTACATACATGAATATATGGATATGTGTGTGGGTGTACACATGTATGAATATAGAGAACTTACTATATATAACTAAGAAAAAAAATAATTTGGTGAAGGAAAAGGGAGAATACTTATCCTATTGGAACACTGTGACTGCAAATTTTAAGCCATGACAGCCAAGAAATTCAAAATTATGTTTCCTGCAGCAACTCTAATTTGTCTACGCTGGTAATAAATACAGAAGTGTAAATCTATGAGCATACACACTAATACAGAAAACTTCATTATGTGAGGGGGCTAAGTTGCAGTTGTAAATTTGCAGCTTCAGATTTCATGCCTGTTGCGTGTTTAAATTTCCTGCAATAACCCTGAACGTTGGTTCAGCCTGGAATACATTAAGAAAGGTTTAGTTATTACAAGAATGTAGCTTTCATTTCAATGAGAATATTACATTGCATTAAAATTCTGTGTGGATTATATTCTTATTCCTCCACAACATGGGCGATGCGGGACTTACAGTTTGGCAGCTTTGATGCTAAGTCATATTTTTCTGACTCGACTGGTGATGGCTGGCTTTTTAATAGCTTGGCTGTTGCGGAGTTGCTAACCCAGTTTTTGGTATATATCCTTGTTAACCTTGCATTTGTGTCACAGCTGTCAAAGCGCAGCTTTTTCCTCTGTTGTGTTTGTAGTTTCCTTGTTGTGTCACCCCAACTGCACCCAAGTGAACAAACACATCACAAAACTTCTCAGCTTGTTGCACTCATGATTCCTGTGTCTGGGAAAACACCATTTCTGCTAATGCCAAATATTTGTGGAAATCCCTGAGGGCCTTCCTGTTTTTCAGGGCTCTAGGCTGAAGGCATTCTGTGGCCTTGTGCTGGCTGGTTTGCATGCACTGATCATGCACTATCTCCAGCCTTTTCCTCAAGAGATGAGGGCTTTGGCCTTGGTATACTCTCTGCTGTGCAGCTGTGGAGTGTCCGAGTGTGGCTCATAACTGGTAAGCATGCATCATTGAGAGTGGATCATCGTAAGCTTCCATTGAACAGAATAATAGGATCACAGAGTTGTAGGGGTTGGAAGGAAACTCTGGAGATCATCAAGTCCAACCCTCTGCTAAAGCGCATTCCCTACAGTAGGTTACACAGCAAAGTGTCCAGACAGATCTTGAACATCTCCAGAGAAGGAGATTCCACAGCCTCTCTGGGCAGCCTGTTCCAGTGCTCTGACACTCTAAACAGTGAAGAAGTTCTTCCTTATGTTTCAGTAGAAACGAAATTCCTGTGTTTCAGTTTCTTCCTGCCACCCTTTGTTCTATCGCTGTATGCCACCAAAAAGAGTCCGCTCCCATACGTTTGGCTCCTTCACAGCGATGAGATCCCCTCTCAGACTTCTCTTTCCACAGCCCTGAGTCTCTCAGCCTTTCTTCATACAGGAGATGCTCCAGGTCACTCATCATCTTTGTTGCCCTCCACTAGACTCTTTCTAGGAGGTCCTTGTCTTTTTTGAACTGGAGAGCCTTGGACATTTCAATGTTTAAAAAACCCAACAGCCTAATTCAGTGTTCCTGAATGCTATCACCTAGAGTGACTGAAAAATGCTCTGTCATCATTTACAATCTTCCCTACATTGTGGCCTAACTGGAGACCTACAGACAGTGTAATCACTGGGAGAGCACTCTTGTCTTCTGAGACTGTCAAAAGATGTATTAGATAGTGCACTGCAGTATTTGAAGTGGAAAGTAAGGTCAGCATTAAAATAGCACAGTAGTGACAAAACTGTGATAGGACCGAAGTAATGGAGCTGAGTTGCCTGTGCATCAGCAGTGCTGTCCAGCAGGGCTGACCGGCGCCTAGCAGCAGCTTCATGCAAGTGGGATCGGTTCCGCCTTCTGAATCTCTTTTGGGTTACTTGGTAATCTTTTAAAACACGCACAGGAAAAAAAAAGAAGAAAAAACCTAAGGGGGTGACCTGCTGTGCCACAGTAGATGTTTGCTGGAATGTCTCAGTGCAAACGTAGCAACTTCATCTTCACCTGCCAGCTGGAAATGCTTGTCCTATGCTTTTCACGTTTTAAGGGTGGCTAATAAACAATTATGTAGCTCTACAACAAACAGATCAATACATTTGAGAGCTAGGAGTTTTATCGTTATACTGACTTTAGTGTTGATGCAATGCTTGCTGCAGTGATATTGACTGTTGCCAGGTGGTGAAAGTATAATATAGGATTATTGCCTTGTCTTTTACCATAAGAGATTTTTTTTTGTATTAGAAGGCTCTGATTAGTATCTAATAATAAAAAAGTTGCACTTACTGCTTTAAGCATTCATTCTTCCAGTTCTACATAATGCCCCCAAGGCATGCACAAGCATGCACTCGTGCACACACAAAATTACAGTTGTGTCTCAAAGTTAGTAACTCAGTGGATTAACTCAATGAAACAGTTTTCCTACAGATTTAATTATCTAGAAGGTGGGCCAGATCCTGCAGGTTATTACATCTCTGAGTAACTTTACTCATATTGAATTTGATTACACTGTTAGTCTAATCAGACTTCAGGTAACTTTACCAGATTTGACTACATTGGATCCCTGTGTACGCCACATTTTGAGTAGAAATAAGAGTGCTGTTTTCATGTATATGACATAAGCCTGCTGCTTTTGAAATTGATTCCTACTACTTGCTCACTATGAACTGGTGATACTCTGCTCCTCTTGAGTTTTAGGGTATTGCTGACTTACTTGAACATTTAATTATTTTTCTCTAGCGTCTTTGAATCTGTGGGAATGAAAGAAGTCACTAACCCCAATGGCGTGAGTGGTCAGTCGTGCTTAGGTCTGTGAGCCACAATTTCTGTTTAAAAAACTTAATGCTGGCAAGCTGGGAATTTTCAGTTAGTCCCTGCAAGCTCTGAGATGTGCTCAGTAGGTTGCTGAAATACAGCAGTGGTAAATGTTGTGGTAGACTGGGATGAGATTAGAATATAGAGTATATAGAGTATAGGTGTATCTACTGCAGGATCATAACTTCATTTACATTAAGACACATAGCAGGTCATTGACTGAGAAGTTTCTTCAGCATTTATAGCTGTGACTTTGGTGTAGCAGAGGACATGTTTACATTCAATTCATTAGCTTCTGGTATTTCATTGAGAGCTCTTGTATGATGGCTTTTTGAGGAGAGTTTTTTTATTTGATGTACAGGAAATGAATTCATTTGACAATTTAATTCCTTTAACAAGTTGAATAATCATTTGTGATTCACAATGTAATTCACAGGAGGGGCTATTAATTTAGAAATTGCACTATATTCTTTATCATATATTTCCTGTCTGGTTTACACAGTATGGAACAGGATTTGTGTAAATCAGCATGCTGTAACTTTGACTTTCTTAACAGATTTACTTAGGATTTCACTGTTCCATCATAAAACATTCCCAGGCATGGAATACATTTTTGAGTGGACCAAAGTATACACATCAGCTGTCCTAAATGTATAAACAAAATAAGAAATGCTATTTTCATCTCCTGCAGCACCCCAAAATTTTTGCAAAAATAGTTCATTCAAATTTAGTGCATTAATGAAAAGCAGAATTAAGGTATTTCATGACCTATAGGGCACGAAAGAAGAGCAATACCATTTGCTTTTCCCTTACAGGAGAAAACATCTCATCGAAGGCAAACCTGAAACCCACTGACTCCAAGAATGTTTCATCAAAACTGAGAATTGTCATGTTTTCTTCTGCAAAGAAGTTGTTTCACCACTGTAACCACAAGATGAGGCCTTTCTGTCTAGAGAAAAGATGCTATGGTTTTGCCATTATGTTCAGGAGACTGTTGTGGTGTTTGTGAAATTAATAGTTATGCTAATAGCAGTACTTTTTTTTGCTGTAGATATTTAGTTGTCTATAAAACCCACTGGGAAATGGACTGATCCTTCTTTTTAAGCCAAAGTAAAGGATGATTGTAACCTTGTAATGAACAGGCGCCTGTTTATAAGATTTTTTTAGCATGAAATTGGACAAATGATAAACGTATTTAATAATTATATAAAATACGTAGAAATGTTATACATGAAAATTTATGAAAACCTGAAAAATGCTTTTAAAAAGTGCAATTTTACCCAAAGAGTAATCATGTTGAAATGAACTCCTTGTTTTAAGCAGCTCTAATCCAGAAGCGTGTTCAGGATCATAAATGTTGATTTTAACAAACAAGTTGTTTATTTCATTCCTTCCTCTTAAAATCTCAGAGCCAAAATATCTAGAAAAAAAAATAATAATTTGGTTCTTGCTCACAGTTTGCAGAAATAATGCTTTTCCTATCTGCAAATCTGCATTTTTACTTGAGTGCCCTTATAAGTTCAACCGTGTTTTTAAAAAAATGAAGTTGAGAGGGAGGACTGAAGATGTCATCTTTGTTGTCTACCTGGAAAATGTTGGCTAGTAATGAGGATGATTAAACAGGATAGGAAATGGCAGCCAGAAGTCATTTTCCTCTGAATGAATCAAAGTCATTATGAGATCTCCAGAAGACATTTCCTAGTACAAAATCTTGCATCTCAGTTGTTTACAAGGTCAGTTTGCACTTCAAAAGACATTTCAGAAGGCTTTCAAAATGTACGCTGTGTGTATTATATCAGATCAAAACGGAGTTGTAGAGATTCCTGCCAAGGCCAGCTACTTAAAAAAAGCATGTTTTTTTAATTTTTCTAGCCACTCAGCAGATACCCACCTTTGATCAATGACATCTCCTTTTGGCTGCCTACTGAGACGTACTCTAAGAATGATTTCTATGACTTGGCCCGAACTGTTGGTGGAGACCTGATAGAAAAAGTTGTCCTACTGGATGAATATACCCATCCAAAGTAAGTAAAACCTTTAACATATTTTTCCTGTAGTCGGAATAAGAATATTTTAATTCTGTACACCAAGAAATTCTTGATTCTTACAGTGTCTATGCATTTTGGTTTTTTGTTCCAAAACATTTTTACAATGCTTTCAGCAATAAATGCTTTTGTTTAAAAACAATGTCTTTGAATTTCATTTTTGCATTACTACTGTGCTTATGGTATTCAGACTGCAATCCCAATGTGTTGTGCCTGAGTGGTCACAACACTGGTGAACAGTAGTGAGCCTTCCTCACTACATCTGCCAATGCACTACACTCTTACCTATAATATGTCTGACTTCCCAGTCATGTTTTTTTGCATAATGGCTAGGATTGCCCCCCTATTCTCTTCCTTTCTTGTTCTAGTTCAGATGCACTAGTAGACCTTTACTATAAATGTCAGGGATAATATTGATTTGTTGCAAAATACTACTGTTGGTGTTCAATGGGCAGAAAAAGTATATTTTATTCCTTATTCTGATGCTTTGTTTATGCTATTGAACAGTCTCTCAGGCTTGAAAATACCTTCTTGTTTATGTAACAGTACTGGCACAGCTGTTCTGGGTGTGCAGGTTGCTTGTCCAACTGATAGTATCACTTGTGTCAAAAATTGTCAAATATCAGCTATTCCATATGCACTGTTTTTCAGTTTCTTCTTTCCAAATCAAGAAGTAAATATACTTCTCGGTATCCAACTGGGTTTTAAAATAATTTCTCCTCTTTGAGGGTGGGTTGTTTATTTGTTTTATTTTGGTTTTGGGTTTGTTTTTTTTTTGCTATAGAAAGGCAGGAAACAACTCTAACTAGAGCATTATTTGAAAATGATAGGAAATGGTTTGTCTTGTGCTCCAACATCCATAGATTATTTCTTCCTACATTCAGGTATTTGACCTATTCTTATGAATTTGGTGTGTTAACAGTAATGATATAGTAGAATTAACATCAAAGTGATCTGTAGAATTTGGGATGTCGGACCCATTTTTGGAACTAGTACTTTCTGCTTGCTCTGAATATTTACTGTACATACAACATCTCTGTTCCACTTTCAGTCTACTCTCTTCCTGGTGATACCAAACGTGTTCATCTTTGTTGTTACATCTTCTCTTGGGGGAAAAGCTTGCATGTAGCATGAGCACCTCAGCCAAGGATAAGGATTGGGCGACATCTTGTTCTCTGTGGCCTCTCATAGAGACAGTATTATTCTGTCCTTAGTCCTGCAGCTGGTTTCAGGAATCTGCTTTTACAGGGAAAGCTTCAGCAGCAAAGCTGCATCAGTCACGACTCAGCTCATGAGTTGTACTCCTCTTCTTTAATTTGAATAATATCTTCCATTTTAGTAGAGTGGTAAAGTGGGGACAGGATTCAGTACTCTGAATTTCTAGTGTATGTGTTCTCTTTTCTGATATACTTTGACATATACCTGAATATATACCAGGGAGGACAGTTCATCAATGCAAGATCTTTTCTTCCTCTGCAAGGAATGTATCTCTGCTTTCCCCTGTGATTTATGCAAATGGATGGGAAAGGATGACTCCTCACTGAGAATTTTCACACAAATTTAGGAGTTTCCTAGTACTGCCCCTAGAGCAATTAAACCCTTACTCAGCAGACGTCCAAATATGTATTGATACTATGGGGTAGAAACATTTATCACCTTCAAGTCTGAAGAATTTGAGCAAGCGTCACTAAAGGATTGTTGGTACGTGATGTGGTCCCCTCAATATGTCACTGAGGGATTGTTGGTAAGTGATGCAGTCCCTCCAGTTTATTCAAATGCAGTAACGGTGAAAAGAAATCTTTTAAAATGCTCCATTATAAAAGCAACAACAACAGCAGTCTAAGGAGATTATCTACCTCATTAAAAAGGAAAAAAAAAAATGCAGATAAAGAGTACCTTAGCCATAATGGTTACTTTGCCCTTTCTTCTTAGAACAGGGTGTGTGCAAATATGAAACTTTTGCGATTGATGACATTGTAATGACAGCATTTCGTCTGTTCTCCAAAGCCTTTGGAAGACTGACTCTTTGAAAAAGAAGCGTGTTCTGCTTAGTCTTAATTCCAAGATAATTGCCTTGTTAAGGAATGGTACAGTGGCTTCTTTAATTCTGTTTTGCAGAAAAGCCTCTGGGCAGAGAAATTAACATAAAAGAGATAATCAGTGTTGCTATGGATCTGAATGTTATGGATCTAGATGCATGTAATCATGATTTTGAATTTCTAGTGATTTTGGTGTGGAGGGTGGGAGAAAAGCGTATAGGATAGGGAAGCCAGCAGTGCTACTGTCTTGGATGTTAGTTACTTATAAGCAGCATGATATGTTCATGTATGTAGTTAATCATTACTGGAATTTAAAATTCAGACTTTACATCCTTTAAAAATACCAGTTTTGTGCAAATAGAAGCAAAAGGGAGATGAATTAGGACATCTAGTAGTCTTATTTTCCTTCTTAATCTGCCTTTCTTAGCTTTAGGACCATAAAGAAAATGCTATACAAATAAAACTAATTTAGAACACAGAAAGATGTCTTTTAATTAAGATTCTTGACAGAGGCTGTCTCTGTGATGCTGTGTAGTTATCTACAGACTTTTCTGTGGTTCAGAAACCTAAGAGAAAAAAGTATTAGACGAGTAGTAATTTAAACAAGGAATAGATGACTGGGAAAAAGATATATGAATATATACATTTCTTGATTATCTACTTCTGTAAGGTGTTGATGTTCAGCTATCTTCCAGGAAAGCATAGGCAATTAAAGATATAGCAGGAAGTATTCTCCCTGATGAAAAGCACAAATTTAGGAGAAAGCCAAATTGCTGTGGTAGGTTAATTAAGAACTGTTCCAGCCTAAGTGCATCTTAGATAAACTTAAGTAAACAAGACACAGCATTAAGGTGAACTGAGTAATGCGAGATATGTGAGCAAGGCTTCCCAGAAAATAAATTTTTGGTTCAGTTTAGACTGCAAATGTTTTTGTTTTTGTTTCCTTGACAGCTGAAACTAATTGTGATAGATGCCAGCCTGGTAGGGCTAGATTAATTGTGAAATGTTACAAGCAGAAAATTAGTTCACTTTGAGGTGAAAAAACTAGTTTTTCCTATTAGAAGGTAATATACTAGCATTTGGTAGGAGATGTAGACATTTCTGTGTTTACCTCTTTTGAATTTTGTTGTTCCTCCCTCTATATTCCTGTTGACCAATGCAACAAGTAGATAGTGCAAAGCAATTCAAGGTCCTCTGTTCCAAGCAGAGAACTGTGTTTATATAACTAAATTGAGGTAGGTGACTTTTATGTAAAGTCATTCTGAAAACTAAGGTAACTGTCAGGATGCTCAGCAAGAGTCCTGTGATTCACAGAACTCTTCAGTTTCATCTCAGCTATTCCAACCACATATGTTCCTTTTGATTGAAAAGTTTTGAACTAATAGGAGAATGTGAACCTCTCAGGTGTCTGCAATCCCATATGTCCCACCCTGTTACAAATGTGTTTGTGAGGTATCACAGAAGAGGAGATGGTCCTATGGATTGCAGCAGCTAAACAGTCTTTGGGATTCCAGGGAACTGGTCAGGGAACCTACTGACCTGCCAGATCTGGGAAATGTGATAATAGGAGTTACTTGAGTAGGAGAGGAGCAGAACCTATGAGATGTGGCTCATACATTCAGAGCATGAATCTGAGAAAGGGAGTGAGTTATACATGAGACTGGTCAGGTCAGAGGATAATCCCATCTGTTGCTGATACCTTCTCATCTCTCCTTGGGTAAAAGACCATCACAGAGCAGCATGACCCAATGTGTATGAGAAAGTAAGATCCATTATCACCTGATTTTTAAGGTATCCCTGGAATATCAATGCTGTACCAGGCTGAGACCACAGTTGATGTAACTTCAGTCATTGTGAATAATGCACAATATGGCTGCATCGCACCAGATATCCAGGCATATAGAGAATGTATTAATGGATATAAAGAACAAGTTGTGGCTTTGCTGAAATGCCCTGGAAATGAGTGAAATTGTGGCAAGAACAGTAACGGAGTCTCTGTAAAACAAGCTGAATCGAGAAGAAATGTCCTGTAGCAGTGAGCAAAATATTTTCCACTGTTCACCTTGCAAATTTAAGATCTCCTTTACTTGAAACAATAGCTGCAAACATTTGGATGTTCATATATTTGGTCAGTGAAACGTATTTGTCTGTGCATGTTTTGTAAAATCAGCTCACTTTGATTTGCCTCGAGTTGTCAGTTCCTGAGTGCTATGGGACCCATGTGTGACCAGCCACCGGAAGGTAACGGCACTGTTCCTGCTACCTGGCTGAATTTGTTTCTTTCAAATCCTCAGAGATCTTCCAGGACCTTTAGGCATTACTGTGCAAATACACAATGAATAAGGTTTTGTGACTGACATTTTTCGCTTTGGAACATTCTGGTGAACAAACATTTGTGAAAACGAAGAGAATACTTTGGTCTATATTGATACTGGAAGGAGAAAAATCAGTCAATTTTTCCCTTATTTTCACTTACTTTTTTGGAATGGCAGATCTTCTACTACTTATCACATATTTCTAATCAATATGAGTGCCCTTCAGAAGTTAAATCAGAAAATAGTCCCCTTCACAGTGGTCAAGACTTTCAGAAAGGGAACAGTCTTCACAGAGAAACAGAAGACTGGCTGGATGATAATCAAAAGATAGAGGAGTGTTTGCTTCTTATGAGTAAGCAAAACAACTGACATCAAGAGAATTCCGGCACAAGCACTGTGCTGCATTTCTGAGACATTAAAATAAGTCTTGCGGTCATGCGCACATGAAATTGCAGGGGTAGTAAAGAATAAAGATAGTAAAGGGAGTTACATCAGGCTGGTGACCAGTCACTAGTGAGGTTCCCTAGGGCTCCATTTTAGGATCTGTTCTCTTCAGTGTTTTTATAAATGATCTGGATACAGGATTTGAACTCACATGGAGTTTGTGGGTGACAGTAAATTGGGAAGAACTGTTGACTCCCTCTAGGGCAGAGAGGCCTTGCAAAGAGATCTTGATGAATGAGAGAGCTGGGCAATTGCCAGCCACTTGAAGTTTAGCAAGAGTAGGTGCCAGATTCTGCACCTGGGACAGGGCAGCCCTGGCTGTATGTACAGACTAGGGGACAAGAGGCTGGAGAACAGTCCTGCAAGTGTTTTCTTCAGCTCAGCATGCTTCATCTCTTTCTCTTTGGTACCTTGCATAATCCTGTCGAGTGTGGCAGGCTCACATCCCTGTTCTGAAAAAGTGTTTTTTGAGTTCTGCTGAGAGGTGGTTTTCCTACCAGGCTGAGACCTGATTCTTTAAAATTTCCTTCTAACGTGTCTTTTTTTTGTAGAAGGAGAAGGGAAGGAAGGAAGGAAGGATATGCCTCCACGGTTTCCTTTGTAAGGGAGATCTGGAGATTGGCTGAAAAAAAGTATACAAAACTGTAATCAAGAAATGCAGTGTGTCCTCACTGGTACTGGAGAGGTAAATTTTTAATCAGGACAACTAAAAATACACTGAAAAAGCAATGTGGGAGACAGTAAGAGGTGGGTGGAATTGATTTGCTGTGTTTTGACGGCTACATTGTTAAAAATATAAGTGGAGGATAGGTAAGAAAACATTTATTCTTGCTTTTGAGTGAGTTACTTGTGCACTTCTGCAGTGAGATCTGCACATTTGTAACAGTCTGTTAAATGAAGTAGGGGGAAGTGTGTTGACTGCTGTGATGCTGTTAGGTAGGTGTGCTGTGGCCTGGTATTGAGAAACTTTATGAGGACTCCAGCGACCTGTCTGTTCTTTTCCAGATAATAGAAGGAACAGATCTGACAGGGAAAAGTCAGATCCTGCTGACTGTTCTATCAAAGCACAGAATCATAGTACAGTCAATGTAATAACATTGTTTTCCTTTTTGTTGCCAGATTTATTGCACCTTCCCTTATCAAAGTACATATGAAATTAAATACTTCTAGATCTGCTTAATTTCATAGGATCGTAGAATGGCTTGGGCTGGAAAGGACCTCAAAGTCTGCCCAGTTCCAGCCCCCTGCTGTGGACAGGGCTGCCACCCACCAGATGGGGCTGCCCAGGGCCCCATCCAAACTGGCCTTGAACGCCTCCAGTGATGGGGCAACCACAGCTTCTTCTCTCATCCACACCTCCTTATCCCTGCAGGCCACCCCTCTTTTGTTGCAGCCCAGGATACAGTTAGCCTTCTGAGCTCCAAGCTCACACTGGTGGCTCATGTCCAGTTTTTTTGTCCAACAGAGCTCCCATGTCCTTCTCCACAGGGCTGCTCTCAAGGAGCTCTTTCCTCAGTCTGAACTCTTATCTGGGATTGTCCCAACCCAAGCGGAACACCTTGTACTTGGCCTTGTTAAATCTTATTAGGTTCTTGTGGGCCCATTTCTTGAAGACTTTTCTTTCATGGTTTTGTCTTTCTTCTGGAGCAGATGAATTAGGCAGAATAATTCTGAAGTGCTGCTTGCTGCTAGTATTACGCAAATTAAAACAATCACTTTAGTCCCAGAACGCCTTGTTGTTCTTCAGCCTGAGCACTTTACAATTTGCTGTGGGATTCGAGATTATCTTTAACTGCTGAACTGGCAAAGTCCCAGCAGCAGCTCCTGTACAAAAAAGCCACAGAAGCTGCTTTTGACAATAGCTGTCAGAGGACTGGTTTGCTATTAATGAACTGTGTTCTCCAGCTCTGGAATTTTTTCTCTCATTTGATGAAATGAATGGAAGTCGTGAAGTCAATTACTGTTTATGGGAGACTCTGTTTCTGGTTATGGATTGACTTCTTAGCTTTTATTCAGCTGTCACAGGAGATCGTGAACGTATTGTGGCTAGTTAAAGCCACACTACATTAGTGCCCCCCAGTCCCTCTTCTTTTTTTCTTGGCACAACCAGGAAAAGTAAATGAGAACTTTGATTGTAATTTCTTTTACCTTAGCGATTTCAACTTAGAAAACATGTCTATGATGGAGGCTGCATGCTTTTGAGAGCATTTCACTCCTGACCTGCATGTGTCAGGCATTCCCCTGTGCCCCAGGCCAACCTGATGGATAGTCAGTGGTATTTGCTTGACTTGCATTCAGGGTGGCTCCAACCACTTCTTCCTCTTCACTGTCTTTTCTTCTTTGAAAAACAGCTGTATAGAAATAGCAGCTCCATTCTCACAGTAGCTCCTGCTTAGGGGTGGTCAGGGACTTTCTGACCAAATTTGTTCAGAGCAAATGCTGGTCTGCCCTGACAGAGATACTTTTTGAAGATAAATGAGTTCTGGTCATGTCCAACCAGAGCCCAGACAGTCAACCACCTGAGTGATGAGGTGGTGCAGTTGTCGTCCTACTTCCCTAGAGGTTTAAAGGAGCTCAGACTTGTGCTTGGTACAAGGTAGCTCTGCTGTGCTGGTTGCTACATGGCTCTGGGGTGTCTTGCGCTTCTCACATTATAGCAGCCTTGATGCCTTGCTGCCCCCTGCCAGGACTGTGACTGAGTTCAGCTTTTCCAGATATCATGTGTAGTAGTGGAAGCATTCACTCAGCACAGAGCAGCCATCTGCTTGGCTTTGTTTTTGAGGAAACCGAACTAAAAATCTTCTAATTCTTCCTCCTCCTCTGTAAAAACATTCCATATTGAAATTAATATAGAGAATTAACTGAATGAATTGACACATATTTTTAAAAGACTTTTTCAAGTGTTTTAGACATTCTGCATTTCAACCAGTTCTGTTCCTTTTCTTTATTGTATCTCCTAGGTGAAGTCAGAGATAGGAAATGTGAGCATACGCTGTTACAACACAAGCCAGAACATATTGTTTGATATGGAAGTATACTTTTTCAGTGCTATGTTTAGTATGTGTACATGTGTAGACTTGGAATCCGTCTGCGTATTTTTTTTAAGCATCCTCTTCGAAGGTTTTTAAATGCTTGGCCTACAGCTTTTGAATTCCACTGTGGATTCAGATGCCTAATTTCCTCAGGTTGCTTCAGAAGTCCCGCAAATAGCTGTTCCCTGCCTAAATCTGGAAGTGTAATAATGAGCTATCAGAGGAGTGAGAGAGGGACAGAGGAGTCTGTCCTTTAGAAACAGCATGTCCTTGAACTGTTCATCATCTGCTTGTTCTGGACGCATCTCTTGTTTCATCTGCCAAAAAGATGGACTTCAGAAATGCCAGTAAATGCCTTATCTTTTGTTTTACCAGAAGGAAAAACGAAATAAAATCTTGCCTTATATGATAAAGTGAGAGTTATTTGACTTACGGCTTTTTTCACCTCTTGTGTCTGCCCATTCAGGCCTCTGATTCCAGTGTTTGTCTGAAGAATGTTTTGTGGGGAAAGAAATGAATAATCAGCCAATCACAATAGAAAGATTGTACCTTTCCTCCTTTTCTCAGTATTCAGACTAGGACCATACAAATAGCCATTAATGGCTCACTGTTGAAATCTGAGATTTCCTTCAGACCACTGCATTCAAATCAATGTGGGGCAGACAGTGTTTGTTTTGCTGTACAGTCCTGACTCTTTAGAGACTTCACTGAGAAAATTGTCTTCACTAACTGAAAATAATTTACTATTAATGAGCTTTAGTGGGAGCCCCATTATTCTTCTTTAGTAGGATGCTGGTGGCTAGCACGCAGACTTGTGGGAGGATTGGTATCAAGAAAGGAGAAAGATGAGGTAACCACAGGTTTCCATTAGAGCAGGGGGAACACAGTCCTGAAGTGTGATGTATCACCAGTGATATTCCATAAGAAATGTAATCACCCTTCACGGGTAATGAGAAGAGAGGAAAACTTAAGTACATGAGCCACATGGAAGACAAATGTCAACTCCCTTATGTATTCAGGCAGATACAGAGGATAGCTTTGCTATAGAAAAGGGATAGCTGGAGTCACAATGAATCTTTCTAAGAGGCTGCTCGGCTGAAGAGCTTAACCTTTTTTCATCATGTCAACCTGGAGTCAGCCGTTCAGCACCAGGTCTCAGATGCCGCTCAGAAGTCTGTGCCACGGTTCCCAGAGCACTTCACAGGAGGCATCACAGGAGTTAGCACAGTGATTTATTGACCAGCAGTGGGCTGCTGAAAAATGGCTAAACAAGTCAGCTGCCAGAGGATGCAGAGAGGTTAGGAATAGGCTTGTGAGTACTTGTACGTTCAGAAAAGACCTAGTGATTCACTGTCCTTGCAGACAGAGAGGTTGAGACTATTTCTGTGCAAAACTGTTTTTCATGGTACATAATTGTGAGCTTATTAGAGCCTGAGAAGCATTACAATGGCTCTGAGTACGTCAGAGATAGAGTGAAAGCTTTTGTAATCACATTTGTTTGATGTTAAATATGGCATTCTCTGAGGAGCTTGAAATCAGTTTAATCTCACAGTGCTTTTGAAAGTGCTCTACTCAGCAGCATGAGCGGAAGAAAAATTCAGGTGTCAAGAGACAGTCCTTTTTTTCACCTAGTGCTGTGACCGCTTCTTTGTATCACTCATTGAAAGAATTTTCTCCACCTTATCTATTGCTCTATTTCCATCTGCCTGTGCTTAGATGTTCTTTACTCCATTCTGCTCTCTGCCTTGAGAGCAGGATGCAATATCCCTCTGTTTTTCTTGAGCTCTGCCCCATCTGTTTTCCCTGATTAACACCTTAGTTGGTCATCCTTCCTCAGCAGGCTGAGAAGCTAAGGAGAGTGAGTCTCGTCAAAACCACTGACACTGGTTCCTTCCTATAGGTTTTGCACCACTTCTCCTTAGTCAGCTTTTAAGTGATGTTTAGTATGAAAATGTTATATTTTTATTTCCTGTAGCGTGCAAGCAGTGTGAAGAATGCTTCTGTAGCTAATCCTGATTTTTTTTTTCTCAAGTTCTCTTGAATTCTTCATGGAGGTCTGTTTAGGAAGGTAGAACTAGTACCATGGGCTTATGTCTTGCAAGCCTCATTAGAGTCACAGGAGACTGTCAAAGTGCTGAGACAGATAGCCACCAAGCATTTCTTAGGCTTATGAAGGACCCTGTTGTCCTCTGCATGTTGAGAATTGCACATGTGGTGCCTGTAGGAAATACAGATGTTGGCACTCATCTCTTGGACAGACCATCATAAAACTGTGTAGAGGCTGATAATAGAGTGGCCAGGTCTGTAATTGTTAGGGTATATTCAGCAAGCATATATTCTGTAATGATACCATAATGAGAGACAAGAAGAAAAGTATTTTTAAGCCCCTCTTCACTTTGTGGTATTGCTGTGCAGAGTAGAGATAGATTTAGCAATAAGTAATTAATCCTGCTCTTTGTATTTTATGGATCCAGAGCACATTTTTGTAGGAAAGAACCCAAACCATGTTATAGCTAGAAAGGATTTCTTACAGTTGAGTCGATGTATTAAGCAGTTCACAGGTTAGTTGTCTCCTTGCTGGAAAATGTCAGCATTTAAGCTGAAGAAACAACATTTTCTTTAATTTCAGAACAAATAAATGTCATCATTCCTGGAGCAGATCACAGTATCTTCACATTGTTCTGTATTTTAACCTATCAGTTAACTTTAAATAGTTGATGAAAAATGTTGCCAACTTCTATCAAGAGCTGAGCATCATCTTATCTGGGTAAAATGAACAGAAATTCATGGAATTGTGGACTCTGTAAGTTGCATATATGATAGAGATGCACCTGAGCTGCAGAGCTTACATCTTGATGGTGGCTGCTGGTGCTCCTGAATACCTCCAGAATTCAGGTTTCTGTCTTGCTTTTCTCAAATGCTGTCCTTGTATCTTTAATATTAACACTAACACCATGCAAATGATCTATCATTTATCAGGCATCAGACAGAAGTGCAAGGGAAAGGTACCTTTTAAAAAACATTCTGAGGATGAAGAAAAGATTAGTTTAGTATTTTTGTGTCCATTAGTACATGTGCGGGATGGATGGATGAGTTGTAAGAAAATGAGTGACTGTTCATGCTTCGTAACATTTCAATACTTTGTGCTCATACTTTGTGAACGAACATCAGAAAGGAGATAGATGAAGACTGATTTAATGGAGCTCTGTGTCTTTTTTCATACTTATATATGTAAAGGTCTCATGGTTCTCATCAGAAATACCGGCTTTCTCATCTCACAGACTGGTGAAACAGGAGGCCAAAAAATTGTGTCTGAAGTTACAGTGGGATGGCACACACAGGAAATTCATCAGTTTGGGTCATAATGTTACTCTCAGTTGTGTTGAATAGGTGGGATGTATACTGAGCAATTTAAAATCAACGAGGATGTCACAGCTCATTCAAGTTCTTCTTGAAGTAAATTAATGGCTAGACTCAATTTATCAAAGCCAACTGTGAGCTGTATCACTTAGGCAGACATTTTTCTTAGTGTTTCCTACTGCAGATGTTTGTGGGTTTGGTTTTATAAAGTGAGTCCTCACTTTTCAGAGCTTCTGAGTGTTAGCAGTTCCCACTGTGTGCTCCAAATGCTTTCAAAATGATGCCCTTGTTGTCATTCATGGAATGACAGCATAGAAAGCCAGAAATTTTTGCAAATTAATGGGGCACTTTGAAAAATCAACTTAGAGTTTGTGTTTTGTTAACTGTTTTTGATCATCATAATAATTCTCCTCATCGGAGTGTCTCTTAAAGAGTTGGAGATACACGAGTATTTCAGTGCACAGCTTTTGGAGGAAGATGATGCTCTGAATCGCAGAGAAAAAAAGTCATTGAACAAAAAGTGATTTCATTTGAAAAAAAAAGTAAAGAGAGGTTTAAATGAGAGATGTTAAAATAAAAAAAAAAAGGGAAAGTGATAAAATAAACCAGTGGGACCAACTTTCTCCATTGCATTAGTCCAAGGGGAAGTATTTAAAAAGCTAACTAGAATGTGCAGCATGATGTGAAGTAAGTCTGCAGTACTGGGTGTCTTTCAGTCAAATAAACCTCTGTGGTTACACAAAAATTGCAAAGGCTGTCAATTCTCTTCCTTTAAAACATAAGTGACATCTGCTTGGGGTCATGATGAAATCCCAGTATGAATTATGAACCTGCAGTATTTATAAAAACCACTGTTGTATTGCATAGAGCTCTGAAACATCTGTTACTAGACAATTCTATCAGCAGGATACTGGATTAAATGGTGTCTTCATAATACCTTAGTATGGCAATATCTATTTCCTGTATGTTTAAATGTGTACAATATCTGCACATTTTTAAGCTCTGCATTTTAAACAGCAGTTTCCTCTCTGGACCTCAGTAGATCCTTCTGGGCTCTTACAGTTCATTTTCTAAATATGAATTACAGTTGTGAAGTTGAATGTTAACCTAGTAGATCATTGTAATAGCCATTTGGGGCTACAAAGGTGACATGTGTTTATGCAATTCTAAAGTGGTAGATATTTAACATTACAAATTTAAGGTCTTTTATGATTACTAACCCAATTCCTTGTGCTGACTTTCAGGTAAATCCAGTTTCAGCTCAGTGGAGAACATTTTAGGGATAAGTTTCTAATCTGATTTGGTACGAGTAGATTAACTACTTCCCTGTTGTATAACTGTCCAACTTGTATAAATATATGGAGTTTTCAGTCTCCTGTCTTTGAAATATTCCTGGAACCTAGGGTTATTTGCTGTTTAATCTTCCCTCTAACACACAAGGTCAATTCATTTATATACAATGTACTCCCTCTGGAGAAAAGAACATTTCTGTGTACTAGAAGCAGAAATATCAACCTAGGCAAATACTGGATGGAAAATCAATGCACAACATTGAAACAGTATCTATTTTGAAGTTTTTTTCTGTGTAATTAGTATTTCTTCCCTCATTTACTTTTTTTTTCTATGTTCGGTTTCAATGTCTGTTCTCTTCCTGTTACATTTCTCATTTGCAATAATTCTAGCAGCTCACAGAATGCAGGATGTATGATGGTTGATTTCTAGCTGAAGCAGCAAAATCCATATGTGGAAGAAATTGAAGCAAGCAGGTTGTCCTGTTACTGGTGGCATTCTATTTTAAGGATCCAAAAGTCCAAATTATGTTACCCACTAACATAAGCTAGCTGAAGACTCAAAGTGATTCGGAGTATCAAAGTGCTTATTTCAAGACTTTTCAAGATTTTCAACTTGCAGTTTTGTTTTGAGTTTGACAGCGTGCTCACAGGGTGAAATTTCTTGACTTAAAGACCACAGTTCTGACACTATCGAATTCTACATGGAGCAATGGCCAGACCAGGAAAGTGAAGGTGAAAAAATTAGACAGGGAAAAAGCACCGTAATTAAAACAGGCTGGTATCTTCATACATGGCTATCAGCGTTTCTGGAAAACTGAATTAAGAGGCTGTAAAGGGCCACAGTTCTCAGAAGTCAGTGTTCAGCACTTCTGCAAATAAGACCTGCTTCATATTTCTGAAACTTAGACCAAAAAAGAATTCACTAAACACCCCCCCCCCCTTTTTTTTTTAATCTTGGCTGAGAGTTTTTAAAAAGTGCATAAGAGAAATAGCTGCAGCCACAACTCCTGCATGCTATTTTGCTACGTAGTTAGATTTTCAAATGTGTTCACAGTGCCAGCACTTTCCCTGCAGGGCAGGTGCCTACCCAGGTATTCCGTTTTGTGCATCATATCCCTCTCTGATGGAGGAACTTGCAGTTGGTGAGCAGTCTCATGGAGCAGCATGCTGGACACCAAGAATGTGCTCTTTCTCAGAGGATATAAATCTTGGTCCTTAAGAGTTCTGCTATGGATTTTGGCGTGACAGTGCTTTACTCCAGAAACCTGAAAGTTGCTGGGTCTGGAGATTGTAGCAGTTTCAAATTAACATGTGTTTGTTTCTGATTCCCCTTTCATTTAATGATAATTTTTGGCAGGGATCCTCTTTCTAAAATAAAAATAGATCTGCTTTGACTTGCAAATTCAAACTAATTGGACTAACTTTTTAGTCCTGCTACGGAGAATTTCTACTGTTTGCTTGTTCTTATTGTAATTATGAATAAAAAGAAGCATTGTCAACAGAAGAATATGTAAGCACATATTCTGTGATAACCAAGTAGCCAAAACAATTGAAAGTTTGATGGATAAGAGCTAAAATTCATGATTGCTTAGAATACCAGATGAAGGAAATGCTCTTAAAGGGTTCTGAAGAACACTTGTTTGTTGGTGTGTTTGCATAGCATACTGCCAGAGGAGTGCAGCAGCACCTTAGAGAGATGCTACCATCATGACTGATAGCGGTTTTAACAAAAAAACCTGTGTCCTTAGCTCAAAGCTTACATGTACTTTATTACTTTCATTAACAAACTTCCTTGATAATCAGGTCAGGCATGCATTAAGTAATGGCTTTCAAAGCACAACAGCAGAGAAAAATATCATGTAGATAGCGAATAAGCTCTTTTAAAGTGTATATTGTAGATTGTAAATGAGTAAGTTGTGTGTAAACCATCATCTGTGCTGCATCACTGTTCCAATATATTGGTTTGTTCCAACGCCGTCCACCAGTTACAGATGAGCAGGTAATTTCGGTGCTAAAACACATGATAACTACAATAAGTAAACTTGAAAATAAAATATGCTGTCAGCAAGACACTTACAAGTGACTAGTGGAAAAGTTTGTAATTTCTCTGTGGCGCTTAACTGCATTTTCTTCACATGGATGTTTGGCACAAGGTGAGCTTACCGAGTGTCATCCCAAAAAGTTGTTTTGAAAATGCAGTCTGAAATTGTCACTAATTGATTTTTTTTCCTACTAATAAGAAAGGAGAAATTCTCATGGTGGAGAATGTCACAATGTTTGTTGAAGAAAGCTGTTCTGTGAGTCGCACTGAAACTCCCTACTGGTTTCAATAAAGCTGGAAGGGTGACATACAAAATAGGACTTCAGCTCACTGAAGTCAGTAGAAACCATCCCATTGCCTTCAGTAGAATTAGGTTTGGGTCCTGTGAGTTTCCTTTGCTCATTAAAATCCAATCTGTCTGCAGATAACACAGAGTCATTTCTCTTCCAGGAACTTGGCCCTTATTGCCAGTGAATTCAGTTCTCCATTGAGAAATACAATCGCTGCTGTTAGAAATACATTTGTTATTCAGGATATTTGTTCATTCTGATATTTGTTCAGTGGGGTAAAGTAGTAGTTAATAATGAGATCTGCATTACAGTTGCATTCAGAAGTCCTTCTGGTATTCTGGTATTTTGGAACTTCAGAAGGCACATGAATGTTGTACTATTACACTTGCAGCCTACTTAGCCACATTTTTACTCATTGTGAAAACTGATCATTTCTTACTGAAAAATCAACCATCGCCAATTTTAAGGGCAAATAAAAATGCAGATTCATTATCAGATTTTCTCCTTTTGAAGCACCAGGTCAGCCAGCAATGGAACAGGAAAGAACAAATAAGTTTATAACTAAGAATATGTTTTGCTTAGCTGTGTCTGCAGATATGACAATGTCAAGTCTCGCAACCATGCAACTGGGACAGAAAGGAGGTAATAGTCATTGCTTTGCATTTAACTTTGCAGAGTTGAACTTTCAGTTCTTACTGCAATCATACCAGGTTTGTCTGGCTAAGAGGGAGATTACTTCACATGTTATTTGGTTCATTGTCTACCTTTCACAAGCATTTGGGTGTACTAACAGGGCTATCAATATTTCCATTATTGAAGGGTGCCCTCTTTACAAAGAATCCTATTACTTTTAGGAGACTGTCTTCAAAATGATAATATGTGCTTATGTAGTGTCACAAAGATGGGATCAAGGTGTACTGTACTTGTCTATGTTCTCATCTACTGCCTGTTTCTGGATCTCCAAAAAATAACAAGATTGTAACTTCTACATGGAGTTAAAGTTATAAGAATAGAATGAAAAACAAACTGTCAGAAGATCAAAATGTGTGGACTAGTTTGCTTAAGCATTACGAACTAGAACTGAAGTTACAAAGAGTTTGCCTTAACCACAGAAGTTTGTCATTTCCAATCCAGGATACATGATAAAAGCACAAACATTCCGTGAAAGATATGCTGCGCATCCTTCCAGATCTAAAATCTGACATTCACCTATTATTGTTTCCATGGGATAGTTCTCATAGTAGAACAGCCCTAGAAACAAGTGCTGAAGTAATCCCATGAAGGTCCCATCGAGTTGTATGTTTTCTTGCCAACATTAGTGAGTCTAGGATGCTACAGAGGGACATGCATTTCCTAAGCTTTTAAGAAATGGTCTCTCCATTCCAGAATGTCTTCTTAATCTTCATTTGTTAATCACTGCTTATAGTTGAACTGTGGGAATTATTTATATACCTACACACTTGTGTCTTAATCTTGTTGGTTGTTGGCATCAATAGTATTTTGTGACAATTAGTTCCACAAATTATCCATTCATTATTTTTTATAGCAAAGTTTCAATTGGGAATGTGGTTTAGTTCTGTTTGACTTTGTGTTAGAAAGAAAAAATATTTCCTAATTAACTTTTTCTATATTGTGTACATTTATTCCATCCTCTTGTCATGTTTCAAATAAACATCTCCCATCTGATCAGTCATTCCTAATTCAGTTGTGCGTCTTTGTCCCTAGGACCCTTTATTACTTTTTTATACTTTTTAGTTGTGGAGATCAGTCAGACTGTATCCAAGGTGAGCATACGACATTGACTTTTATGTTGGCATTGTAATATTTTAAGAGTTTATTTTTTCTCTTGTTCCTTTGGGAGGATTCTAGCTTTGTTTGCCCTGTTCATGCTGAGCACATTTCTTGATCTTTCGGGGGATGGTGCGATGGGTTCTCCCACAACAAACTATTAGATTGCTGGATTTTATTTCTGCCCATTTTTTTAAGCATTAGATTTCGCAGTTTGGTTATTTACCCTACTTTTCCTACAAGTATTTCTTGTGTATTCTTAGTGAAAGAATAGACTAGATGTTGGGATACAAAGATGGAAAGAAAATACAAAGCCACTGTTAATCTTGGCTAGTGCTACCTCTAATTGCTTTTTCATTTATAAAATGAAAAATATGTATACTATACTTTGAAATCTCAATTGTGGCAGGGGTAGAACTGGAAAGGCTATTTCTCTCACGTTTTGTCTACATGTGTGTAAATATGCATATTTTTTTCCTTCTGCTTGTTTCAGTGATATGTGAGCAACAGGCTGAGAAACACTGTGAGCACCAGTACATGATACTGGTAGCAAAGCCGTAAGAAAATATATTAACCTGAAGTTTTTTATGAGAAACTCCTGCTATCTTGTTAAGGAAACCTAAGACTTCTGGATTTGGATCCCACGAGTTTATAATTCCAAGGCCTTCCTGAAACTATTGTTCTGCAGCCCTACCCAGTGAGTGACAGACAACTAAGAGGCCAGAGTCGAACGTGCAGAGGTGACTAAACAGTTTATCTTAATTTTAAAACAATTAGCTCTGCCAGCTAAGTGCTCTTCTTCTAATGAAGGATTAGAAAACATGCTATTAATTCTGCTCCTGCTTTCTGGAGGGCTTCACTTTCAGCCACATTGAGAGTTGAGCTCCTGCCTTCTGACAGCGTGTGGCCTGTTTCTGAGCCTGTGAAGTGGCTCATCTGAGCTGCAGCTGAATCTTCAGTCTTCTGGCTCTCTCAATTCTTAGCAGTGCTGGGATGAGCCCATTTTGCGGTGCTTCCCTGCGCTGTGCATTAAATAGAGGGTATACTTCCTTCTTGCTGAAAATGTCTGTGCTTTTTAGGGTCTTCTTTCTCAGCATTGGCATTCTCCTGTTTGTCTGTCTAGCCCCCTTCCCTCTCTCTCCCCCCCAGTTTTGGTTTTCAATTATTTTTGTTTGTGTTGAACTTCTGCCTGCTCAGCTGCAGCAGAGCTCAGCGTTGGCAGCCCGCCTTGCGTTGTCCAATTCTACAACTTCTGCTGCTTAGCAGCATGTTGGAAATGCTTTGAAATAAATCCATGTTGGATCGAAAGCAGCATCTTTGTTGTTACCCCCTCAGAATAATTTGGTGCTATAATTGGAATTCGCATTTGAAATAAATAAACATGATTTCTGATCTATAGGCAGATCTGGATGCGTAGTCAGAGAGAGATGCGTGCATACGGACTTCTGAACAGGGATGCATTAATTTGCAGAGCATGCATGGCATTTCTCATGCCTCAGGCAGGTTCACACTGGAGAGGGAGGGCTGGAGGGCAGCCCCACTGAATCCCCTCTGGGCCTCTGTGTCAGTGGGATTGTTTGATGTGAACGTGCTAAGGAACAGGAAGACTTGGATCCACTGTGCTACTGCCACTTTCCCAGTCCACAAATGGCAGCCCCAACTGAGGTCAGGGACTTTCCTGCTCCCTTTTGAGTGAAGGCTGAGTGCTGCACAGTCAGCATTTCAGCAGGGGTATGCTGGAAGTTCAGAGGAGCACGACAGGGATAATCAGAGCAAGGGAATGGCTGAGAGAGCTGGGTCTGGTAGAGATTACTTAGTGAAGGAATATGATGAAGATCTGGAAAATTGTGTGTGGGTTGTAGGGGATGGACAAAGAAGGATGTTTCATTGCTGCTTCTAGTACAGAAAGCAGCACACCTTGAGTGGAACTGCTGGGAACCAGCTTCACAGCAAGAAGGATGAGATCCAAGCAGCTGTGGAACTCATTGCAGGAGGGCGATATCTGTGCCGCAAGTTCATATGGGGAGGCTGGATGAAATAAAGGAGAGAAATGTACTGAGACATAAAAAAAAAAATAAATGCATAGAAGTGACATCCATCTCATGAATGTTTGTGTTGAAAGTGGAATGGAGCCCAGGGGAGTGTTAGAGGTTTGTGCTACTGTATATACACGTTGACTCATTTTTGTAACTTGAGGTATCCACTTACCAAGTCTGTTTAATTGTATCTGCGTTTGTGGGTGGGTGGATATTTTTTGCTGGGGACCAAAGAGACCTGTTTTGATCTTTGGTGTGGCTCAAAAGAGTTGTTCGTGTGTTCTCACATGAACACATATGAGTTCTTACTCAGTAATTTGAGATTATTTTTTCAAGGCTTTGAAATCTGGGTGTTTTTTCTGCAACCAATCATTCCAGCTATTGCCATTTTTTCCTTGGTCTCCATATTTTAAATCAGTTGTTTAACCAGGTCTCCTGAAACCTGGTTGCATTAAAATCTGGTGCTGTAAAGGGACTGCTTAAACTCACTTTGTGCTCCTTTAATTGAGAAATGCCTGGGACACAGAGCCTTGAAATTGTTCTTTCAAGCCAAGAACATGGTTGCTGCTTGTCTATCACCGTGGTAATGGTTCCAAGCATTTTTGTGTATTCAATCAAGAGACGGCCCACTGAGACCAGAAAATCAAGGGTGAGAAGGTAGTGGTGAGATAAAAGTGAGGCAGGGAAGACCTGCAGCATAGCTAATTTGCAATTAGCATTTTCCCGCTTTGCTGTTGTCTGCCTGTCCTGCAATTGCAAAGGAGGCAGAAAAAAATTGGAGTGAAAGAATGCTAAGGATGGCCATAGAAAGGCATCAGGGTGACAAACAGACAGACTTGTCTGTGGTGCCTGCAGAGGAGGAGCAGGTCATGCCCTGTGAGCATCTGCGGAAAGAGTCATTTAGCACAGCTTGATGGGAATTGGGTAATGGCAGTATGTTTGGAGATTAGGTGGAGGAGTAAATGATGGATGAACTGCATAGCCCAAAAAATACTGTATACAGCTGTCATGCCTGTGTTCTCAAGATCAATAACTGTCGTAACAGTGAGTGGTTGTCCCTAAACTATCCCCTTTTCTTCCCTGCCACTTAACTCCCCACTGCACTACTGTTGCTCAGTGATGCAGTAGCACCTATGAAAAAAAGATGAAATGGCATAGATTGTGTTTTAAACATGGCTGGAAATTTGTACTATTTTTAAAAGGATCACTTTCCATTGCTGTTTTCTTCTAAACATCCAAATAGATTTGTTCCTTTCCTGAACACAATAAAACGAGTGAACCAATGTTTATTTTTAGAATTATATTATTTTTAGAATGGTGATGCCTCTTTTTGAACTGGAAGATGAGCTATACTTGAGACCTTGCTGGGCTTTTTGTCCTAGAGAGGTACCCCAGGATCTGTGCCAGACTTTTCTTCCTGCAGTGGTCTGCATAGGAAACCAAAGAGCCCCTTTTGATGCCTGGAGAATCTGGGGGATATGTTTTTGAAAACACACAATACTGTGTGAGTGCAAATTATCCACTCATGGACCTAAGAGAAAATATGGCTGAAGGAGACTTTTCTGTACAGCTCTTATAAAATGGTCTGGAGCAAATAACCTTTTCAAGTAGAACTTACACAGCAAAATACAGACTTGTAAATGATGACTTTAAATTTTATAGTAAACTTTTGTATTACATTTTTTTATTAAATTGTGGACTCTTTAACATGATTATCTTCAAATGCTGATGCATTTCTAAAACTTGATTATTTTTGCGCCTAATAAAATTCCAGAGAATACGAGATTATTTCTTAGTGCTTAGAATTGTATTGCCTTGTATTGCCTTTACAGTAAGTTGTTTAAACTATTCAAACTGATTATGCAAGTTGCCTTTCTACTTACTCCTTCAAACCTAAATAAAATTCCTCTCTTTAGAGGGTGTGTTGCTGCAAGAGACACCTGCTTGTGCCTCTGCCAGCCTTTCTCTTGCCCTCATGCTACAGACTAGCTCAATTTTGGTTCTTAAGTGATCCACACTTCACAAGTAGCCAAAGCCAGGGCAAAGGTGGCATTCAGCTGGGGCATCAGAGTGCTGCCTTATGTCTTAAGAAAAAGGCTTTATGGTGATGCAGGGTCTGCTGAGTAAATCCATTTCCCTTGCTGTGAGAAACTGGTCATGCCAGCCAAAGGTATGGCTTAACTCCTTATATACACAGACTCAGGTGGAAGGGACATCAGCGGTCTGTAGCCCTGCCTTCCAGTGGAAGCAGGGAAGATGCTGACTTCAGACTGGATTCCTAGGATTTGGAAATCTCTAAGGATGGAGATTGCACAGCTTGTCCAGGCATCCTGCTCCACTCCTTGACCATTCTTCCAGTGAAAAACCTTTTGTTTATATCCAGTCTGCCCCTCACTTAGTTGTGACAGTATTGTCAGTCACCCCCCTGTCTTGCACTCCTGTGAAGAGGCTGTCTTTTCGATAACCTCCTTGTAGGTACTGGAAGGCAGCCGTTTGGTCTCCCAGAGCCTCTTGCCCTACCACAGCCTGTCCTCACTGAGCAGACCTCTGCTCCAGCCTCCATTCAAGCACCATCATTGCCTTTGCCATGGGTATCCATTTTGTCTTTAGTTCTACTTTTTGCTTTTTATGCTGATATATGTGTCCAACTATTTGAGGGTTTTAGAATAACCCTGTCACGGCAGACTGCACAATCAGAGATTTTTCCAAACTGTGGCTAGCTAGACCCAGCAAGTTGAACTGGACCACAAGCCACACCTGCACAGTGGCACCTTCCTAATGAGAAGGAGCGCTGAATGAAAACCTAAAAGTGTATTAGTTTAATGAAACGTGAATGAAATTCTCTGTCAGAACACAATCCAGGTTTTGGAAGAATTCATTTGCTTTGGCCACTGGCTCACTGTATCCTGGTTTCGCCATAGCTGAAGAGCATGATGGTGAATAAAACAAAACAGGAGCCCAGCTGACTTAAAAATGAGAGATTGAAGCTTCATACAAAGCTGAAAGCAAATGTGTTTAACGATTTCCTTGTAAGGTCGCAGGTTTCTTCAGGGACTAGAAGGATGTAGATGGGTCAGGAAATCCATAATGCAAAATCTCTGGCAGCTGAAACAGGGTAACGGTAAACAAGGTGACAATGCCAGTGTAGCCCTGTGGAGGAAATGTCTTAACATTTCGAATAATGTAATTTTCTTTAATTGTGAAATCAAAGTATACCAAATCAAGTGTGCAAAAGGACTCAATAAATTTAATCATGAAATGCTAAATTATGGCTAGATGGTAAGATTAATTTTCAGTTTCAATTTTGATGACACAGGTGAGTCTGCTGGTTATGATGCATCAGCTAATTCCTTATCGAAGTGATAGTCTTAGTGACACCTGATTTCTTGTGTTTTCTACTAGAAAAATGTTATGTGCAAGAAAAAAATCATTTTTGCAATTTTGTAGATTCCCATTAGCAGACAAGTGTGTATTTGAATCCAATCAGGAAATGATCTTGTAAAGCTGGCCTCTTTTATTGTGGAATGTTGTATTTCCTAGTTATTTTAAGCTCAATTGGGATTGTGCCAGAAATACAATTGCCTCTACTGTCATTTTATTTTATCTTTTCCAAGTATCTGTGCATAGAAGTGTTTTAATGGGAGTGCTTGCTTGTGATGTTTTGTCTTCAGAAATTTATTCCCTAGGGAAACTTGTTAGTCTTTTAAAATGACATTACAGCTTGTTCAATAGTCAGCCTGGGAGATAGGGGAAACCTGGGAGGAAGGTTGGAAGGAGGAGAGACCTTTCAAGTAGTAATTTACTATCTGCATGGGGAGTGCAGAGTTAATAGAAAACCATATAGTATTCTACCAGTGCTAATAATGTATAACATTTATCTTGGCTTGCATTTTTGCAGTACTGTACTAGTCAGTCCTCACAACATCCTGTGAGAGAGAAGTGTTGATATTACTCTAATCCCCATAGTGCATTAAATGAGAATTTCAGATGGAGAGCACAACGAGAGGTAGAAATACCATGTTTCTAACTCCAAATCCTGTAGCAGATTGTGTTGATGACCCCATCCTTCTTTCCTATTCCATTTCTTATACTTTACCTTTGCAAAAAAATGTTTCTTTTCAGTCTGATTTTGATATTTTCCTGTTTTGCTGTAAATGTACTCTTTGTTTCCCATATGTGGCAATACAATTGATTGCTTCATGAAAGAAGAGTGTGTGTGTGTGAGTCCATGTGTCTGTCTGCCCATATGAGGAAGGGAGATGGAAACTATCGTGTTTCTCTACAGCAGAAATTCCAGACTTTCTGGATTGCTGTTCAGATTTTGGTGCAGTTTTCTTCTCTCAGGCTTATGACCAAACCCACTGTTGCAGCCTCAAATGTAGCACAGGCTATTGAACCCATCCACACAATCACAGAATATCCCGGATTGGAAGGGGCACATAAGGATCATCGAGTCCATCTCCTGGCTCCACACAGGCCATATGTGTGAGAGCTTTGCCAGATGTTTCTTGGACTCTGGAAAGCTCAGAGCCATGACCACTTCCCTGGGGAGCCTGTTCCAGGACCCAACCACCCTCTGGTGTAGGACCTTTTCCTTACTCCCAGCCCAACCCTCATGTGTCACAGCTTCATGCCTTTCCCTTGGGTTCTATCGTTGGTCAGCAGAGAGCAGAGCTCAGCACTGCCCTTCTGCTCCCTGTGAGGAGCTGCAGCCACCATGAGGCCTCCGCTCAACTCCTCTGCTCTGGGCTGAACAAACCAAGGGACCTCAGCCACTCCTCATATGTCTTCCCTTCGAGACCCTTCACTATGTTTGTAGACCCTCCTTTGGGCACTCTTGGATAGATTTATGTCTTTTTGCATCCACAACTGCACACAGCACTGAGGGTGAGGCCACGTAGGACAGTCACTTCCCTCGATTGGCTAGCAGTGCTGTGCTTGATGCGCCCCAACACCTGACCAATCTGAAATTTGGTTGTGTAGACAGTGTAGATAGCAAAAGATTGAAATATGCTTACTATTCTATCAAAAATTAATGATGATTGCATTAGTAATAACGCAAACAGACTTTATTGTGAAAGGCCTTGGTCTTGCAAGAAGTTCAGCTGCTCCAACACAGAAGCACTGTGGAAAGTCCTTTAGTAGCATGGGGGGAAGCAGGAGCCTTAAGCATATTTAAAGAGAGCATTTTACTTGGTTCCCACGATGCTGGAGTTTCTCTGATGCCTTTTTTATCGAATATATTCTGAATCTACCTAGGTGTATCTTTTTTTCTGTGAGCCACATAGACTGTTCTTTCATGCAGCAAATGTTTGACTTAAAGTGCTCACATACTTGATGGATATATTGCGTATGAAGCAACCTGTCAGACTATTGAAATATAATCTTTTCCATTATATACTGCCTTATTTAATCACTTTCTAACAAACAGATATAGCTTGAAAAGGATGAATGAAATCCTTTTTAAAATTCTTCATGTATTTTTCCTGCTGTCTTGCTGGCACAGTGTGTCTCTGCTGCCAGCTCATGCTTTTATTTCTCATCCTGGCTTCCCCTTCCTCTCTCCTATGGTGGGTTTGTTTACTCAGGCTCTTCATCTATCAAAAATTCTCTCACATGGCTTTTTCCCTCACAACCTTTATCTTCAGACCTTACATTAAAGCAGGTATGTCCAACCCACAGCCTATGGGCTGCACACAGCCCAGGATGGCTAGCATTGTGGCCTGTGCCCTTCCCCATGCAGTCATGGCAGCCTGACCCAGCCATAGGCCCGTACCCATCACTCAGCAACAACCAAACATTGTTGTGCTGTTATCACCACCTCAGCTGAAACCAGGGGAGGACACAGTGCAGTGCTAACTCTGCCTCTCACGCCTGCCACACACTGTCAAATCAAAACCTGTGTGTGCTGCACGTTATATGCACTTGTGCCTCTTGGTGAGTAAAACATAGTGACTGCTGTTGATATTTCGACCTACCTAATGTCGTCTCAAAAGAAAGCAGAATCCCAAAAAAAAGAAAAATTGTGGATGAAGAAGGAGTATGCAGTGAAAAATGGATAGATGAGTACTTCTTTGTCAAGGCAAATAATATGGCACTATGCTTAATTTGTGAGGAAACTGTCTGTTTTCAGAGATTACAGTTTGAAAATACATGATATGCAGAAACATGCTGTGATATTTCATGCAGATCAAGGAATGCTTCGTAAAGACAAAATAGCAGAACTGAAAAAAAGTCTGTCATCAACAATTTTTTCTTTAAAAAAGCTAAAAACTCTTAACGCTATTGTAAAATCTAGTAGCAAATTTTAATGGAAAAAAAACTATTTACTAATGGCGAGTTTATTATGCAGTGTATGGAAAGCGTGGAAGATACAGTGTGTCCTCATAAAAGACAAACAAACAGATTTTTCTGCAATCAGTTTGTCTCACCAGACTATAGCTGGATGAGCTGAAGAAATAGGAAAGTCTGTCAAAAGATATTTGGAGAGTAAAGCTGCTAATTTCAAATGTTATGCTTTGGCGATAGATGAAAGTAGTGATGCTATAGATAGCAGACAGCTCAACTTGCCATTTTTATTAGAGGTATTGATAACAAATATAATCTTACGAAAGAAATGGCTTCTCTGGTGCCATTACAAGACACAACTAAATCTCTTGATTTGTGTGAAGCAGTAAAAGCTACATTAAAGTGATTTTCCTTAACTTCTGTCAACATATCTGGTATAGCTGATGGCGCCCTAGTGATGCCTGGCAAAAAAGAGTGACTTATAAAATTAATAGAAGATGATGCAGTTGGTGTCAGCAACTCACATTTGATGAAATATCACTGCATTGTACATCAAGAAAGTGTATATGTGAAAGCTTTAAGAATAGGTATTGTCATGCAAATATCCGTCAAAGCTGTGAATTTCATTAAGTCCAAAGGGTTGAATCACCGCCAATTCCAGGAGTTTTTTAAAAGTATGGATGTTGATTATGGGGACATCATTCTCTAAAGGAAAGTGGATAAGTTGGGGTAAAATGCTACAAAGATTTTATGATATGCAAAATGAAATCTAGCGATGTATGAAATCAAAATGAAAATTTGTGCCAGAACATGAAGATGAAAAATGGCTCACAGATATAGCATTTTTGGTGGATTCAACTGCTCATTTAAATGAGTTAAATGTGTGCCTTCGAGGTGAAAATCAACTTATCTGTGCTGTGTTTCATACCGTAACAGTATTATGAAATGAACTTAAATTGTGGTAAGCTCAAATTATTGCAAATAATTGTATGCATTTTGATACACTGCCTAAATGCAGTCCTGTGAACAATGAAAAATTTGCAGCTGTGCTTTCCATTTTGATAAAGGAGTTTGAGAACAGGTTTCAAGATTTCTGAAGAAATCATCAATTTTTTGGTATATTTGTGACCCCGTTTTCAGTTGACATAAATAAAGTACCTGCAAATTTGCAAATGGAATGTATAGAATGCAATCAGATATTTAACTCAGAAATTTGATCATGTCTCTTCATGTGACGTTCATAAGACTTGTCTTACAAGAGCTCACTAAGAATTGCAGCCACTGCCATTGAACCAGACTGATGCATTAGTTTCACAAAAATAAGGTTAAATATCCCACTTTTATGCTTTATCTTTTTATTGCTCTCTCTTATGTTTTAATTAAAAAAAAATAGAAAAAAAAATTTTGTTACTTATGTACATTTACTGTACTATATATTTTATATGTAGCCCAAGACAATTCCTCTTCACTCAGTGCAGCCCAGGCAAGCCAAAAGGTTGGACATCCATGCTTTAAAGATCTTTTTCTGTTGGTGTTTTTATTTGCAAGCAGTGGTATTTAATAAAGACATATAAACAAAAAAAAACCACTTTATTTCATGAATTTGGGAACAAATTACACTCCCAGGTATGATTCTGTGATTACTGATGTTACTTTGAATGAGACTTTGGTTCTTTTTTATAATACTTGTAAGAGATCTCTTTCTCTTCTCACTTGGGTACCTTTAGTAGTTGAGTAGTGATGTGATGAGTCATTTAATTGTTAATCCATTGCGGAGTGGCAGCCAGCTCTCTCCAGACCAGATTATAAATTTGGAACTGTTTTACTTCAGGACTTGCACTGCTGGAAAGAATCTGTAGTGCAGACTTCAAGGAATGGGACTTCCATTACTGTGATTTCCCTGCAACACCTCCCTTTCTTGGGCAGATGGCCGGGGAGATAAGAGTTGTTCCCCACAGTTCCTATGCAATGAATCTCCCAGTCTCAAAGAAAACCAAAAAAAGTTCTGTACACCTTACAGTCTTCTGCAGGGGTTTGGGTCTCTAAGGCTTCTTTCAATATCATGATTGGTTAACATCCAGGTTTGTTTCCCAGCCTATCTTACCAATAGATTTTTTTTTTCCTAGAGTTCTTTTACTATGGCCATCCAAACTTAGCATGTGTTTTATGTAAGTCTTGCCAACTTCAAAATTCCAAGTGTGAAAGTACAGAATCAGTTTTCTAAAAACTTGGCTCGATGTTTGTCTGATTTGTGTTCCATAAAAATAGCTGAATATGAAGTTTCTAACTTCAGCCTTTTTTTTCCCTTGAGGTGTTAGACAGCAAAAAATTTCATCAGTTCTTGTAGAGAATCTTTGTTGACAAAGGTGCAATCAAAATTGGATTCTTCCTGTCACACTCCTGCCCATTTTGTAAAGACAAAGATCATTATCATGCAGCTGGTTAATGGCATGTATTCCTTCAGCAAGCGTCAAATGTATGCCTTTCTTCATTATTTTAAACTAAGACTCTTTCAATATGGTAAATTTAACTTCCACTTGGAAGTGATACCAATTAGTTTCAGGAGTTTCTTAACAAAAATTGCAGCAGACAGTCTAGTAAGAATTAGGTGAGCCTTCATTTGACAAGCAATATATAATAAGCTTTCCATTTTATATCTGCTTCTGGCTTGGAAATGCTTCATCAGGTAATTACAATCTGTTTTCTCTACCAAATCACCTATTAAAAATTGTAAATAATGTAAGCTTTGAGAAGAAGCAAGGCATGAAGCAGTGGCCTTCTTACATTCTCACCTAAGCCAACTTTCTTCCTCCTTAGCTAGCAGAGATGTATGCATGCAGCACTTCTTTGTGGTTACTATCTGAAGGGCTCTGAGATAGAAGCTGCAGCACTCCTCTGCTTGGGGCTGCTGCCGCTTCCTTTCCAGTTGCCAACTGTGAGTTCCAAGGGGGTGAGGAATGATGCCTGCATGAAGTGGAGCTCTGCAAGCGTAAAACTTTGTGTCTGCAGAGGACTGTAGGCTCAGGCACTACAATTACATACACGCTGTGGCTCCAGTCTGTAGACTTCTACACTTGCTTGCCTCTAGTGCTGAGTACTTTCTTGGGTGTACTTACAGACTGGTGTTAAGCAGTTTAGTTTTGCGAAAATTGAGCATATAGATGATGTTTCACATGTGGTTTAACAGTACAGCATTCGTAATTTGCCCTGATTTCAGAAGTCTATAAATAAAGCAGCTCAAAGGTCCACAGCTAGTAATATCAGGATGCCTGCATAGGCCTGTGCAGCAGAATGACCTGTACGTTGAAAATCTGATTACCATGCATTAGGTGATTCAGTGCATCGTTTTACAGGAAGCATTTTAGAACATACAGAAATATCTGAGCTGGAACTTCACTTCTAGATATGAAAATCTTATTTTGCTGAATTGTCTGTTGAATTCTTTAAAAGCACTTAATCTGATTTAGTCTGCATTTAGTCTTCATTAACGAGGGGAGCTCTTATTAACCCAAGGATCCCATTAAAAATTACATAATCCAGCTGGCCTGAATGATCAAATCTTGGGACACTGACATTGGGATATTCTGCATGCCTCATTCATATATATCTGTGTTTTCCTTCTGTTGGCTTTGACATACTTGCAGGTGGCCAAACATGGTCTGAGTGTTACGGCAGATCAGTCAGCTTAGATAGACGTTTACCTGTCATGAAACCCAAATCACACTACTTGTTTGCATGAAGAAGTGGTCTGTCTCAAAAGTGCATTTCAGCCTACTGAAGTTAAAATCTGTAACATGAAAAATGAAGGAAATGGAATATAGATGTAGGTGCATGTGGACACATATTCAGAAGAATCCAGAATTAAATTTTATCTAACTAATGTGTAAGAGGCACTGTCTGTAACTATATTGCATTTACATCCAAAGTAGTATCTGGAGAGGAAAAGGAATGGAATGGTTACTCAGGGGCATGGGATAGAGATCAGGTCTGCTGTTTAATTTCATGCAGGTTTGTTTGTATGTTGCCAGCTGCTAGACTTGTATATTGTTGTCTACTGTTCCCTTGTGGTCCCATCTATAGTCAAACCCATTTGTGGTGGTGTTGGATCAATGCAGCTTCTAGAATGGAGCAAGGAGTAAACTGGCAATGTGTGTAACAGAGCTTGTGTGGGGATACAAGAACAGGCGCCTGAGTGGGATGAAGGTAATGTACACTAGAAAGTCTGTTGAGGCTAATGAAGAAGGAACGTGATGTTATTTTCAAACTGACTGTGTTACAGCTGCCCTCAGCAGAACATAAATAATCCATTGCTGGCACATGGAGTTGCCAAGTTGAGTTTATGGCAAGTCATCATTACTAGAGGAAATCTGGGAGAAAATATCTGCTTTCTTACTGCTCTTATCTTTCATGAGAGTACGAGCTTAAGTCTGTGGAATAGTGGTCACTCCAGCTGTGATTGCATGGACATTTCAGTGTGGGTCTCAGAATTACAGTTCAGACTGCAAAAGTATTTTCCTCCTCCAAGAGGTGTGTTAGAATGTTATAGTCTCCCAGAAATTATGCAGAGTAGTTTGCAAATTGTTGACTCTTCTATACAGTGACCAGAGTAGTATTGCAGAATGGTTATCCCGCTACGGAGCTCTGTACACTTTTAATTAATAAAGCCTTTGCTGCATGCGAAGAAAGAAATGGCTTTTTTTCTAGAAGAGAAATTAGGCTACCTAATGTGATTTAAAGCACTGTGGTCTAGGATTAGATCTGAAGGTTCAAGGGAGCACTGGGGTATGTTCAAGCAGAGGCAAACTGTACTTGACTATCTAATGGTAGGTTTTATCCTAATCTGAGAAGATATTTTATATTGGAACATATTGTCTCAGTGTTCAGGCCTGCCTTTCCAGACAGAATTGACCTAGCATAAGAGCAGGTAAAATTACAATTATAATGTTCTTTGCCTGGTTTGGTACTGCAATTGTAGCAGAAGTGACTTAGTTTTCCTGACCTAGTATCTAGGTAGGATTAGCAGTTTTATATTGAATAGTAAGATACTGTTTAGTATTGGGCAACTCTACTTCTCTGGTTTTACAGAAATTCTAACCAAGAGGGAATGGAAGCTTAAAGTGCTGAGTATTTTAACTGTGCCACTAGGGCACAGTTATCAAATCTGTCACAGCATTGTCAGCACCTAGGAGGTTGCTCCACTGTGCTCCATTGTGTTCTGCATTGTGTGCAGCTCCCCTGCTAGTGTAGATTCTCTATCATTGTGTCTGGAAAACTTTCCTCTTTCCATAGCCTATTCCAACAAGATTAATAAGGGGAGAGAGCACAGCTTGGATTTCCTCAGATCTGGTGATTCCTGGTTGCTGGAGCAAGTTAGAGAAGCATCCATGGTGCTGTAGCATATATTGAGAGACTGGATCCAGGCAGAGTCAAGCCGTGACAGGATGTATGCCCAAGTGCCAGTGCTGGCCCCTTGTCCCTCAGCGGGGCAACTCTGAGTCATTTTGCAGTAAGTATAGCAGAAGACCTACACTAATGGTACTGGAATCCAGGTGATCATCTAGTTAGATACCTGATAAACAGAACACTCACAGACCACACCTGGTTGCTGATGTAAATAGTAAGTCTTATGGCTTCTTTCTAAGTAGTTAGAAATACATTACCTCTTTTAATCAGTAAATGGAAAGGTAAATCTGAGGATTGTGAAAGCTTAAAAAAGTGAAGAAAAGCAGCAGTTCCTAGTGGAATCTGAGACTTCTACACACTTGTGTCTGTGTGTATTAATAGTCCATTTTCATATGCAGAAATGTAATTGAAGTGTTGCATGTTTAAACATCCTCATACCAGCCAGTATTTTTGGGAAGTACTGCCTTCACTATAAGCAAAATGAATTTTGAGCAATACAACATGGATATACCTTTTATTTTCAGTTGTTACCGTATAAAAATCATGTAGACACAAGCTGTTGGTAGCACTTCAAATTCAGTGCAGAAGTCCACTATTCTCTAAAACAGTCATATGAACAAAAGACTTTACTTCCATCTTAGAAGAGATGAATACACCAGTGTGGGGTTTGTAAATGTTCTTGCAAGATGATCTAAAGATGTTATTGTCTTAGACCCAGCCCCTTTGTATGCTGATCTCCTAATAGCTGAATGATTTATGGAGAAAATTTCATTTGGCTTTTATGTCGTGAGCAACAGAAGAATCATTGCTTCTAAAGTGTTGCTGTTTAGTGAGATATTAATGGAGGGATAATCCATTTACATTTTTACAGCGGAAGTTTTGTAATGCTTTTGGGATTCATTTATTTTTTGCATTTGCGGAATAGCCGCTGCTGAAATAAGTTGAAGTAATTTGCTGTGGGAGAATACAGTAGTTTGTCAAAAATATAGAATTCAGTGCTCCATACCAAAGTCCTGCTACTGAAGTAAGCAGCTTCTTCTTAAAGAAGTTTCGAATAATTTTTCATAGACACTTTCCAAAGTGGATCAGAGTTGTAAATTCCATGTGCTGTGTATTCAGTAAGCACTGTGTATGCATTTTAACTACGTGGATTTTGTTGATCTGCAGTGGGTAGTGAGATGCATAAGTACAGGTGGCATTTCAGTTTATATTTATCTTCTCAACAGCAATTGTTTGCTAGTTCTGCCTTATTCGATCTAAATTCTCTTCTAGGTGATCAGTGGTTTGGTGTACTCTGCCTCCTGCTTCCACTATACGATCTTGCTAGACAAAGCCCTGAGATTCACATTACTTTGTGCAAAGGGGGCAGTGTGGAATACAATTTTCATTTTCAAATGAGTATTGTATTACTCTACTCCCTGTCCTGGCACTGCAGGAACTGGACAGTGATTATTTGAACAGTAGACAGAGACCTGCGTATGTTTTCAGCTGCTGAGATAACCCTTGCAGAAAAATTGGGGCAAGCAGCAAGGGAATAAAGAAAGTCTGACAATGCACATCTGGTCAGGCAGCGGATTGGTAGCCAGAGGTGGTCAACATCAGAAAAACACATACAGTCAAAAATGTGCTGCAGCAGACCAAGTACTTGGGTGCTTCAGCACTTGTAATGAAAGAAGGCAGAGCAGAAAAAAAGTCTCCTGTTGAACTTACCCCATTAATGAAGTCTTAAAGCGTTCTGTATCTTCTGGATCCTTTCAAGTATGGAAGCATTATAAGTGATCTTAATTTGACTCGTTTGGTCTGCTCTGCACATTGCCTGGCTGCATATATTTATTGACTGTTGGCCTGCATGGTCTGTTTGTGTAGACATGTGTATGTATGTGTAAATTGCAAACAAAAGCAAATGATTTCTTGATTCCCTTTTTTGTATTCAGCTGCAGTATCTGTAGGAATTGGACAGCTGACATGATGTTTGCTGGCGTCATGCATGGTGTAGTTTTGAGTGAACTCTCAGCCCTGCTGCTCAGGGAGCTCTCATGGCTTCCCTGGAACATGCCACTCGCTTTTGGATCAATGAGTGAATAGAAAACACATGATAAAATTACACTTTGCAGACCTACCTGTACAGCGTGGGATTGTGACTGGCACCTGTAGCAGCAAAGGCTTCTGAAACTGTGACAGAGGAGGCAAAAACTCTATTCAAGTCTGCTCTGTTTTGATGCAGTCCTTGAAATACTGGGCACCATGCTTCCCTCTCTGAAAAGGGAATCCAAAGCTAGTGCAAGCCTACAGATATTTCTTTTTCCTTTGTTAATTAGATCAGGAGCAAAACAAATCTTGTGTGACCAGTTTTTCTTAAAAGCTGGTATAAGCAGCGACAAATTGGTAAGGTTCCTGCATCCAGTTTGAATTAGATGGAGAAGGGGAAAGGGAGAGTGTGTTTTAAAATAAGCTTAGCAGAGGAAAAAAAATCTGCCACCCGAACCTGGATGTTTTCTGAAAGGTGACATTTTGGTGAAACCCATCAGGTCAGTGATTTCAAAGCAGGCTACCGCTGGGTGTGCACTGTTGTCTGTGCTGTGAATGGAGATCAGATGAGACCCCACAATGGGGTTTTTGTACTTCAGGCTTATGAAATACACTGTTAAGAGCGACTGTAGGATGGAAAATGTTCTGAAGCCTCCTGACATAATCAGAAAAACTTTTCTAACAAGGAAGCATAGCTGGCACTGTAGAGAATGGGGCTGTACTGTACTGAGCTTCTCTCATGAGTAGCTGGAGTGTGCACACAGCCCCAGCAGGTGAGAGATGGTGAGAAGGCTGCAGAGGTCAGTAGAGAGAGGGTATTACTGGTGCATCTGTCTTATAATGCACTCTTCATAAACTGGAAGTATGTTTGGAAGAGAAAAATTGCAACAGCCTATATTACTTGTGTGATTATGTTCTTTTTAACTGCAAAATTTAGCTAAGAGAAGTATGTTCTTGAAAAACACTCCTGTAGCAGCAACTGCAGGAAGCTGTGATGGCTTTCAGTGTACAAAGGAATAAGACATGAAACAAAATTAAGATTAATCAGCTTTCAATTATCCTTTGAAGTGTCTTTAAATCCTTGTTTTAATATCATACTCACATTGAACCTGATTTACATTCACTTGCAAACTTCAAATATAAAGTGCCAGGCAAATTTTAGGGTGAATTGTAGATGGGAGGTCATATGTCCCTGAATGTATCATTCATTTTCACATTTAATACTTGCTCAGAAATGGAGCCAAAACATTATCTTGAACGCCTGAACAAATTTTGTGGATTAAAAAAATGGTTTTAGCCAAATGGATTGTAGAGAATCTGTACTGAGTTAGATATTATTTATGGGGAAGCATGACAGTGTTAACCCTAGTTTTTCTGTGGGGAGAATTTATGTGTAAATGTTTTTTTTAATTTGAAGCTCAGAATTCAAATCAAGGTCCTTTTGCTAAAAAGTAGTTTTCAGTGGGGAAATAAAATATTTAAGAAAAATCTGAGTGATAACATAAAACAAACTGAAAGCTTAGCTGAGGTTGCACAACTGACTCTAGATTCCGCTATGCCACCTGCAGAAAAAACGCCAGTCACACTGTTGTTAGGACAACCTATTCTGAATCCAAAACTTTCTAAAGCTTTGCTTTTTCGTCTTAGTTTCCTCTGTCCATCCTGGACTCAGAGAAGACCTTCAGGTATGAGCTGTATTTAAGCAAGTGAATTCAGCGGAGTGAGTTAATCTGAAATGACTCTGGGAGGAATGATAAAAGCAATTGTAACAATCTCAACGTAAAAGAAACCAGAAGGAAGCAAAATAAATAACTTTCTGCAGGGAGCTCAATAATGAGTAGGACTCATGTTTTCTGAAGGCCCCACGAACCAGTTCATAACTTAACTTGTTAAATACTCCTCGCACTAAAAAGACTGATTTCTTCTTTCTCCAGAAGGCCAAAGAGCAGCAGATTTCTGACAATTAAGACCTTTAAAAAAAAGTCAGTTTTGACGTCCAAATCAAAGATATGCAGGGAATCTGTTAATTAGTCTGACAGTCTTGTGATGAAACGCTTCAGCTTTGGGTCTTGATGTTAAGAGACATTTCAGCTTCTGTCTTTGGTCAGCTGAAGAAGATAGATTTCTACTTTTCTGGGTCTGATATCTTGAACTTGCAGGAAGTATGTGTGATTCATTTTTCAGTCTTCTTCTGTTGCCCCGTGCAATGTTCTTCCTTGTAGGCCTGTGGAAAAGAAAAGAAAGACATCTGCCAGATGCTGTCCTCTAAAGGGGAATTGTGGTCAAATCCTGATCTTTAGAAGACAGTTGCTGTATAGCAACAAATATGAGACATTAGGTAATTTGTTCTCATTGAAGATAAGGCTTTAAATCCACTGGATTAACCTGTGATGGTAAATTGTGATAAGGCTGCTAATGTAAAAGAACATAACTGCAGCCATTAGTGTCACTTTGGTCCATTATATATGGACCAAATATATATCCAATATATATATATTATATATATCATATGGGTAAGAACTTTTTCTTGTCTCACTGGTGCTGTACATCAGATCTGGAGATAGATGAGCAGAGAAAAAATAAATTGTACTTTTTAGTGTACGTGGTCCCTTTCCCCCCAAAAGATTCACCAATAGCTCAAGCACAACATTACCTACACCCGAGGTGTTTGTTTCATTTTGATCAGGCTGCCTCTCTCCTGTTCTGCTTTGCATTTGATGAAACTTCTGCATGTGCCTCCAGGATGACATAAGGAGAAACTGACATCGGTGAGAGGCCATGGTGTAATGACTGGGATTGAGTCTCCTCACTTTGCTAACCCTTGGAAGGTTATGAAAGAACTTGGCCATATTTTAAGCTCACTTTTTTGTCTTATTGCTTAATTGTGATATCAAAACCTTTTCTGAGAGAACTTATTTGGTGATAAACTATTTAAGAATACCAGGGTTTACTAATGATTGTTAGAAGTGTTTACTAGCCTTAACACTACAAAAGTTTATGGGGAATTGTGATGCATTCTGATGAGGTGACTAGTGTTGGGATGAGAGGGGATGGTCTTAGGTTGCACTGGGGGGGGTTCAGGTTAGATATTAGGAAAAATTTCTTCTCTGAAAGAGTGGTGAGGCACTGGCACAGGCTGCCCAGAGAGGTGGTGGAGTCACCGTCCCTGGAGGTGTTAAGAAACGTGCAGATATGGTACTGAGGGACATTGTTTAGTGGGCGTAGTGGGGATGGGTTGGTAGCTGGACTGGAAGAACTTAGTGGTATTTTCCAGCCTTAATGATTTTATGATTCTAATGAGTGTATTATATTAACAAGATGCTTCATACTTTAATGGACTTTTTCTGTCTGGCAGTTGAGGTGCTGTTATGCTAGTTACTCAATTTTATGAAGTTAAACAATAAACATTAAAGTAAAACCTCAGGAAAATTGCCAGACTGCAAAATAGATCTGTCCCTTGGCAGATTTCATCTACTCTCATTTTCAAAATGTTTTTCTTTTCATTTAGTAACACGCATTTTGCTATTTTGAGCAGGGGAGGAGAGACTTTATTTTGAGCCTCAAGGTCCAAAGGCACAGAAAGGAGTGATCTATTTTCTCCAGGGGGTGACAAGCTTTGTTTTCAATTAAGACAAGCAGTTGCAGTCTGAGAGCTGTTGCTGATACTGCGCTTGAAGTCTTTAAGGCTGAGCCATAGTGAAGTTGAACTGGGAAGTAAACTTGGAATGGCTAAATTCAAAGTAAATACATAGCCCAGATGTCAGCTCATTAATTCCTTTCATTTTCACCTGACCTATGGCCACAAAATTATTTTTCTACGTGTTAACTTTTGGAAAACCCTAAGCTGTGTGATTAATGTGAGTCTGTCAAAGGTCTAGAAAGGCATAGGTAGTTCTCAGGAAGGAACAAGACCTCCCTTCTCCAAGGTGGAATATAAATCATGTGGACAAGGAGGGCAGGCAGGCTCCACATTACAGTAAGCATAAAATTTGTAGGCAGAAACCTCTCCTGCCCTGCATAACAGTTACCACTTGAGCTAAAAGCCCCAGGCACAAAAGGCTTAGTTTCATGGCACAGATGGCATTTCATCTGTACAGACAGCTGGGCTGTTTCACCCTTGGACCTGTACTATGGGAGGTCTTCAAAAAGGGTTAAGAGCAAGAGGGTTTGGGCTTAGCTGTTTAGTATATGCACTCCTCCTGGTTGCTTGTTTGCCAAATACTCAGTACCAATGTGTTTCTTTTGACATCTTTGCTTTGCTTCCACAGTAGGAGTGCTAGTAGTCAAGTTTTGACCCTTTAAAAATTATGTTGCTGTATATACTTTTTATTTGAAAATAACACTTTAAAAAAATACTGAAAGAACCTTTGAGAAAGGGATAGTAACCATCCTTGTGGATGGGAGCATTTCTTTTCCCCAGTCATGTTTTGGGGATGGACCAATGCAGCAAACTGAGTATCAAACCAGCTCTGTAACTGGTGGCTCTAGAGACAGAAGCACCCCAAACAGCGCAAATGTTCAGATCACCATGGAGGTGATAGAGGCGATGCCCAGGCCCGCTAAGGGCCACCAGGCTGCCTGCATAGGTGGCTCTACACGGAGCCAGCTCAGACCTGCAAAGCCTCGCTCATGCCCAGGGCTGCCTGCGAGTGGCTGAGTTGGCCCTGCAAGCAGCAAAGTCGCATTCAGCAGTTTTGTTTCTGAGCAGATGAATCTGGCAGGGCCTGAGCTGCTGATGTGAGGCCAGCTCTGATGTCTCACCACCTGTGGCACGATTAACTTGCAACCCCGCTTCTTCTTGGGATCTCCCAACTACAGCCGTACCATCTGCCCTCTCAGCTCTTGAACTCAGAAAAATGCTAAATACCATGTCTGTCTGTATGACACAGCACAGGCATTTTCTGCAGTCCTGATTAATTGCTCTCGGGGGTCACAATCTTGTTTCATGCACAGAAGGCCGGTACTTATCTCTGCCTTTTGTTTCTGACTTATTTTACCTATTTAGAAGTGCTGGTTTTTGCTCCCTGTGGGTGAGGAGAATCCCTCCAGCTCCAGGCCCTCAGGCTGGAGCTTGTTGAGGGCTGCAAAGATGAGGAGAAGGATCCTGACTAAGTGGAAGAGGGAATCCCAGTATCAAAAACTGGTTTACTATGTTGACAGTGGTAGGGGCAATTCTGCTGATCTACAGTTAACAGCAGATCTCAGCAGAAACTACAAACCAGCATTTTAAAAGAGTTTGAAGCAGTGATAGGAGAGACTGTATTAAAGACTTCAATGCATTTGCTGCAGGATTTTTCACCCTCAGATAAAAGAAGGTGAAGTATAATGAGTGCTGAGTAGAGCAATCTTAGCTATATCCAAAGCCTTTTGAGGAATAAAAGCAAATTAAAATAATAACAATAAAACCCGTATGCCTAAAATAAAAGAGCCAGCATTGCCTGTGAACACTCCCCAGTTCTTTGGGCTTGTTCTTGTGCTGTTTTTTTTCTTCCTTCCCTTGTTTTCCTTACTCCCTTGCATCAGGCAGGGCTTGATACCATCACCTTGTTGTCATATCTGCTTGGGGAAACAAATTTGTCACAGCAGTTTCCTGTCAATACCCTGTCTTCAGTTAGCAGCATGTGCCTAGCTCAAGCACTGTGGGACGATGTTGCTTTTGCTGATAAAAACCCACTCTTTTCATTATCTATTGAAGAGTGAACCACACGCTGGCATTGCACAGATTTGGAAACCAAGTGTGCTGTCAGATAAAGAATTTGTAGCAATTGTTTGAAGTCACAGTTTCAGCATATGCATAGATTTTAAAACCAGACATTTCTTGGGATTTCTGTAAAGCAGAAAATAATTAACATTCAGAATAAATTCTCTGTTGTTCTCTGGTTTTCAACCCTATTTTTTTATTGGTTGTTTTTATATATATATATTTTAATATATATAATGTATGTACATTGGATTAATATCCTCAATGCAGTGTTTTACCTGTACATAGGAGAGGCCCAAAAAATGCGGAAGAGGCCCCTCTTTACTTTGCTCTCAACCTGTTGTGTCGATCTCATAGGGATTTTATGTTGCTTGATGTACTGATGGTGTCAGACAGGGTAATGGTGTGAGATGACTGGTTGTATCAGAGATGTTTGGTAACCAAGACAGTTAGCAGGAAGGTCTGTGGTTCTGAGGTAGGAATTTAAGATAGAACTGAATCATCACTAGGTCAAATGATAGCACTGTTTAGGTGATGTATCCTAACAGAAACAGGTACTTCAGAAGGTGTAAATTACAAGAACTAAGCAAATGAGCATGTTTGTCTAATTAGTTAAGGAAAATCATTGCATAGCTATAGTGTGGAAAAGGTGAATGTAACCTTGGAAATAGCTTCACTAAGCATTGTATCAGAGGTTACAAATGACAGCTTTGCTTTCACCAGTATGTGGAAAGCAATGATTCATTAAATCCTAGAGCAAATACTGCATGTGAGAGTATGGAGGCCAAAGATGATAATATGCATTTGTCTGCATATATGGATCCACATAAATCTTTCTGGTCATTTTATGTCTGCCAAGTTTAAAATGGAATTAATTTGGTACAAATACTGTATGTATTGAACCATTCAGCTCAGTTTTGTGCCATGTGGAAAATTCTTGAAATGAAATGATGACTTCCAATTTAGCTGGAAATTCAGGTTTTTTAATACAAACTATCAACTATTTTTCCATTTGTATTTTTTTGAAAGAGAAATGTCATTTTAGAACAATAAAGAGGCTGAACAGAGGGTGGATAAACTGTGCCCGTGAGTACATCTTCTGAATGAATATCCTCAAAGATTTGTTGACTGTATTGAAACTGATGGTTGGTAATAGCTATGAAGGAGGCTGTGTGCCACACTAGAGACCAGTAGTAGGCCATAGTACTGTGGGAATTTGAAGGACCTTCAGCCTGTGTCAGGCTAGACAATTCAGGAGGCAGTCAAAATGACATACTTGACATGGTCAATACCAACTCCCCAATCTTCAGAATCTACCTCCAGGAGTCGGCTTTGATGCAATTCATAGAATATGTTGTGTTGGAAAGGACCAACAAGAATGGTTGAGCCCAACTCCTAGCTTCACACAGGGTCACCCAAAATTCAAAACTTATGCCTGAGTGTGTTGTTCAAATGCTCCTGCTGGGCTGAAGGATCATGAATGACTACAGTGTATCAGTACATGAATGAGACAAAAAATGAAGAATCATAGAATGGCTTAGGTTGAAAGGGATTATAAAGATTATCTAGTTTCAACCTCCCCACCGTGGGCAGGGCTGTCACCCCCTAGATCAGGCTGCCTTGGGCCTCATTCAACCTGGCCTTGAATACCTTCACAGCTTCTCTGGGCAATCTCTTCCAGTGCCTCACCATCCTGAATGTAAAGAATTTCTTCCTAACGTCTCACTTGAATCTCCCCTCTTTTAGTTTAAAGCCATTCCCCCTTGTGCTATCACTATTAGATCATATAAGAAGTCACTCCCCCTCCTCCTTATAATCTCCCCTCAAGTAATGGAAGGCTGCCGTGAGGTCTCCCTGGAGCCTTCTCTTCTCCAGGTTGAACACGCCCAGCTCCCTCAATCTTTCTTCTTATGAGAGGTACTCTATCTTTCTGATCATCTTTTAGACCACTTCTGGACCCGTTCCAGCAGCTCCGCACCCTTCCTGTGCTGGGGGTCCAGATCTGGACACAGTACTCCAGACAACTCCACTGTCAGTCTCCTGACAGACCCATCTTTTCCTATTGCTGGACTATGATCAAAGCTTTAAGAAGTGACTTTTGTATATTTGACATGACCCCTTCGCTCACTCTACATCATGGAGACAGAATCTGAGCAGGTATGTTTGCTAAAAGTTTTAACCTACTGCGAAAAAATGGATGAAGGATAAGTCTCTTCACTGTCAACCATAATAAAATTGAGCGTACAGTTCTTTCAAGTAGACAATCAGGTGGTGATTGCACTGCTGCCACTCTAAGGCATCCCAGCTCACGATGTTCCCTTTCATTTCAGAATGCACATAGTTGCACAAGCAATAGCTTGAAGAAGTGCAGTCCAGGAACACCCTAGCTAGTAGTGACCTGGCTGTCATGAGACTGCCTCTAGCATCTAACATTCACTATCTTTTAATTTACGCCATGATTTGTGTGTCTAACAGTCATGAATCCATTTGTAAAATTTGTATTATTACCCAAGCTGATGGGTAATAACGTATTGCACAGCAACGCCTGAAGAGAAGCCAAGACTAAGGTCCATTTATGACAGAAGTTATGGTAAAAAATAAAGTGTGCCTTAAAGACCTTCCTAAAGACCACACACATGAGAAGACAAACACTAAAATTACTTGAAGTGCTCTGAGGAAGAGGGAAGTTGAGGTGAAGAGAACGCAGAGAATGAAGGAGCACAGGAGCCAACAAGTTCAGAGTGAGGTGGTCTAACTACAGCTATAGAAAAATTTCTGAATTCCCTAAGGGCCTTTGCTTAATATCTTGTGCAGTTGTTTCTACTGGATTGATGCATTGACAGTCTGTCCAGAAATACCATGTTGGTCTTAACTTTTGCACGAATTAATGCTTTAGAAGTGGCCTATTTTATACTTCCTCTTACAGAGCAGAATGCGCTCCCTCAGCCACTTCTGCATCTCTTTCCTCTGGCCTGGGTTGGTATTTGTGAGCTGATAACAACGTTTGCCTCACCAGTGCATTGACCTTGACTTGATGATCCAGTGAATTTAGTTTTGATGTGGCAAGGGCTGTAGTGGTGGCACAGCTGTGGGAGGACAAGCTGGAGTCTGTTTCTTTGTACACTGTCAGTAGTACCATCTTCTAGTGGCAGAGTTGTTGGGAAAGATGTGTGAAAAGACAACACAGATGTTAGAGGCTCCAGGAGAAGTCTGGCATTCAGCAAAATGTCTTTCCTTGAAAACTGACAAATTAATCAATGATGGAATCAAAACTGGAATCCTGCAGTGTCACTTCAGAGTTGGTGGTAGGAGCAAAGCAGCACTTTAACACTTTGCCTGAAGAGAGTGAAAAAAAAAACACCACATTGCAAATTAAAAGAAGAAACGTTCATCCTGTAATTGCCTGACACAATGTTCTGGTCTACAATAAACTGTCTGTTGCAGTTTTCAGACTTTAGAAATGAGTTTGCGAAGTTCAGTTTTAGGCTTGTATGTGAAGTGGCCTGGTATTCGAGACTGCCAAGTGCTGAAAGTCGTACAGGTCAAGTTGGGTTGAGAATATAATCTGAAAACAAAGTAACAAGGTAAATAGGAGTTTCATACTTTTGATTAGCAGTAGGGATGTACAAGAAGAAGAAAGCAGTCCCCTCTCTTTCAAAGCTCACTCTGAGATTCTGGAGCCTCTTTTAAAATAAAACAAAAAGTCAGATAGTTTTATCACTTTTAAAATGGAGAGCTTTGATTTTGAAGCCTTTAAGATGTGGCCAGAAGGACCCAGGATGCCATTTCAAGCATTGAGGTAATTCCAAGTTTTAATGTTAACCTGTCCATCTTAATATGGTACTACTGACCTGTCTCACATTTTGGGGAACAATAACTTAGTTTGCACTGCACTTTGAACATGTAAAATATGTCTCATGTCAGGTAACGTCTGCATCAGAAGATTCAAAAAGTGCTGAACACTGTTTAGAGTTTGTATTCTTTTTAATTCATTTGGCAGCAGCTTTCCAGTTTACCACCGTGCTATGATAGGTTCATTTTAGGACTAGGAGAAGAGCAGGCTGCTTTGAGATGTTTTCTCTCAAGCCATTTTTTTTTCTTGCCATAGCTTTAAGTGATAAATTGATTTTGAACATGATAAAAATTACTGCAGCTATTGAGTAGAAGTATGAAATGCTGTTCTTAATTCCATAAGCTCCTTGAGAAAAACTTACTGTAACAGGTAAAATTAAAAGCTTTTTGAGACCTGAACTATCTTTTCCTAGCATTTTGAGGAGCAGTCGTGCTTCTCAAACGATCATCTGGGTACTGTTTTTGGCTTCCAGGGACAGAGAAAAATAAAAGAAAGTAAATAAACAAGGCTGCTAAGTTGTTAGGAAAGACTGTAGAAGAACAAAAGGGATGTCCTAGAGGTAAGTTTGTGCAAAACCCTGTTGTGCTCTGAAAAAACAAGGAGTGTAAATTCCAGAGTTTGTTGAAAGACCAGTGGACTGACCTAATGCCTGAGAACTACCTCCTTCAAAAAAGCCTGGCCCACTGATTAGGGCCAATTTCTTTCGCATATAAAACTAAAACATGGCAGACAAGCCATCTTCTTAATATCTTAATATCTTCTTAAACCTCTTTCACAATAGCATGTAGTTGAATACCACCTCTAAACTCAGAGACTGCCTTGGCTTCTTTATTAAGATGATTGACCCAATGTCAGTGGATAAGATTTTTTCAGCAATCCATTGTGTGAGTGGTTGTCTGGTCTCCATGTCTGAGTGTAACAGTTTCTTTCCAGATCAAAGCACTTCTAGCAATTGAGATGTTTTGAAGTACACTCTTTCTCGTGGGGGTAGCTGACCAATCTGTTCTTTTTCCATCACTTTGCGAGTCCCAGACATTTATAGTTGTTTACTTTGAGCTGATTCTCTTTTGTAGTGAACTTTTCTGCAAGTAAGGGGCCCACCCTGCCCATATTCCACTGTGTCGGTAACATGACTCTTCGATTCTGACTTTGTCATACTTGAGGATGTTTTAAAAGGTTTATTATTCAAACATTTGATTTCCAGAACCAATAAATAAATAGATAAATAGATAAATAAATGAAGGGATCTGAGAGCAGAGAAGGTTTACTACTCGAACATCTTTCCAGAACTATCTATGACCTCTCAACTTACAAACTTGAACTGGTGCTCCCGTCCCCACTGTCTACAGTGGGTCCAGTGCTGGGGTGCCCTGTGAGAGCTGCAGGTGCAATTGGGGCAATACAGGGCTGCCCAGGACTACCAGTCAAGTCACATCAGCACAGCTGCTGCCAGCGTGGCTGTTGCAATGGATGAAGTAAGGAAAGCCCAAGGAGCCTGCTGCTCTGGTGCTTGTGGGCGCTGGGGAAGCTCCTACTGTGGTGGGCCAGTTGTACCACGTGAGGTGGAGAAGCAGAAGTGGCAGCAGGGTCTGACAGGGTTAGAGCAGCACCTGCTTGGGTGGTGGCTTTCTTAGGGTGCTTGAGTGGTGGGGGCCCCAAGTATGCCACTGTCTTTCTGCCTTCGTCCTTTTGCACTGCCAGCAGGCTCCTGTCTTGCCCAGCAGCCACTCCCTGCATGAACTGGGCACCTGGTCTGCTACTCTAGTGTTTCTCGTTAAGTCTCCCTGCCGGGCAGGGGCAACCACCTCTTGTCTTTTGAGGGCAACTCTTCACTTGCAGTGTTAAGCATCATCTCTCTTGAAGCATGGGTGATAGCAGAAGAGTAAATAAAAATTACAGAAGAGAAGAGTTAGTTGCTATCAATTTGGGATTGAAAGACAGCGAGATACAGGAAGTAAGACTTTTAATAGCTAAAGACAAAATGGATATTAAAAAGGTCTGTCAGATAAACCCTACAACTCAGGCTGCCTAACAAAAGATATGTTGCAAATGTATTGAAATAAATAAGAGTTATCATATCCTGATTTATCTTTCCATTCCATGGGTTCAAACTCAGATATAATCCAAAACTATTTTATCCATATTTCTACTACTCAGCAACACTACCTCTAAAATACCTGGAAACATACAAGAGAAAGAAATGAAGATCAGAACATTTACTGTTATCCTCATCTCCTCTGTTACCAACTTATTTTATTGGAACGTCCATCCCTCCCACCAGAATATTGTGAGAGTTGGTTTATGTGTGGAGCAACTGACATGTCTTTCAATGAGCAGCAACTGAGGGAGGTCTTTTGCAGTCACAGTGTATTTTGGTGAATCTGTACAGATTAAGTTGGTGAATAAAAGTTTTCATATTTTCAGTCCAAAAACCTTTCAAAGGTCCTTTACTTCCCAGCACTTCAACCTTACACATTTCTTCATCTATTCCAACACAGTTTCCACCGTGATCCCACCAAATCATCTTAAATTGGTCACTTTCAACCACTAGCCAGAGTTTCTGTGGAAAGCTGAAAGCTGAGGAGGTACTGGCTTTGCTCTCCTCAGATGAAATATGATGTAAGCATTTGGTTTCCTCTTCATCAGAAAAAGTTAGTGAATCCTTTTCTTCCTTTATCCATCCTTGAGCAGCATCACAAAATGTTCCTCAGTCCTGTGCTGGAGGATCAGGAGAAGTGGAACCTGAAGGCTCAACCAGCTGCTGTGGATCAGATACAGAAGATGTTTCTCATTCAGGTGGTTCACTTTCAATTTCTCCTGTCTCAGTTTGATGGATGTTTTCACATAAAGACATTTCTGCAATGAGCCAGTCTTCACCCTGCCAGTCAGCAAGTGAAATCCAGTGGAACTGTTCGGGATTCTACTGGGAGATGCTAAAGTGTCACCATGACACCCATGTGTCATCACAGTGACATTGCTGTGTGGTGTCTGAGCAATTCTGTGATTCTGTGTGGCCTGCAACTCATCATGAGGGGAGTGGAGGGGCAGCACTGAGCTCTGCTCTCTGGTGACAGCAACAGGGTCCGAGGGAACAGCACGGGGCTGTGTCAGGGGAGGGTCAGGATGGATATCAGGAAAAGATTCTTCACCAGAGGGTGTTCAGGCCCTGGAACAGGCTGCCCAGGGCAGTCGTCACAGCCCTGAGATGCCAGAGTTCAAGAAGCATGTGGACAGCACTGTCAGGCATAGAGTTTGGAGTTTGGATGGTTCTCTGTAGAGCCAGGAGTTGGACTTGATGGTCCATATGGGTCCCTTCCAACTTGGGTTCTTCTGATGGAGTTCTGTGATTCTAACACATATACCATGATTTCAGGCTACCCCAGGCTTCTAGTGTAGATTTTAATATGTTCAAAAAATGACAGTGGCTGTTGTCTGCCTTGGGATAATGTGTAGTTGTCTGTATGTATGCATTGTGTGTCAGCACTTGTAGCATTCTGCTGGCATTTCTTCAACAGCATTCTATTTGTCTCCATTTAAGACCATTCCAGACAATTTTCATAGCCAAAGACATGATCTTTGTTAAATAGATACAGAGAAGAGTATTCTGCTATTGTCAGCAGTCAAATTAAAAGAGAGAAAAGATTTTGTGAAAGTAAACTTAGGCTTTACAGTGGTATTTTATCTCTGTTGCACGTGCAAATACTCCAATCCTCTGTCCACAGGTTCTATCAGCTACCCAGTAAATCTCTTCTACCTAAAGTAGGGATCTTTCAAATAAAGAAAGGCTTTCGAACTACTTCTTTCCATCTTCTTCCTCTGGGATATAGGCAAAGCTTCAAACTCATGCAACTACCCTTAAAATGTCACAAAAACAGATCACCTAGGACACGAGTGAAGGAAAATCTAGGCAGAATGAGTGTTCTAGTGTTCTAGAAGTCACCTTTACTGCACTAGTGTGCAACACAAATTTTCCCTTCCTCCAGTGTAGTACTTGGAAGAGGTGCTGCTATAACTGAGCGTGATGATGCTCCAGTTATTTATGTGCTTATTTAATTCCCTGCATGCTATCATTTGTGTCGTACAGCCAGTAGATAAGCCAATTTTACAAGGTACACCGAGGTTATATTTGTCTATGTGATGCTTGTTCACAAGCCCTATTATTTGCCTTCTTTGTTGTTGTTGTGACACTTCTGTCATATTTTTGGACTAATATGATAGTCATAGGTTTTTTTTTTAACCTGAAGGCTTGTAGAGAATTTTAGTTCCTGTAGAAAAAGATGCAAATCAGGACATGTATATTTGAATGGGCAGTAGTCACTGTATGTTACAACTCATGTAGGTGTTTCTACTCATTTAGGAGCTAGTCAGTCTAGATTACTACTCACATGTCTGCCAGAAAGAACCTCTTTTTATCTTTGGATGTATTCTCTCCTTGACAGCTGTTCTAGCATGACAGAAAATGCCATTGCCAAGAGAAATCCACGTCCCCTTTCCACTGAACCAGTGTGATATGATACTCAGTCTAAATAAATGCCAATGGCAAAATAAATCTTCCAGGGGAAACTGAAACATCTTCTTGAATCCAGAAAGTAGTAGCTCCACAGAGGTTGGATAGAAGATCAGCAAAGCAGCTGTCAGTGTTTCGAACACGTTTTTCAATGGGAGAGTCAAGTAATGAGATGGGAACACATGCAGAATGTCTGCTCTTGTTCCAATTTCTGATGGAAGTTCTGCAGGATTTGGCTTGCAGCTGATACCATTTGTCTTCTCCTGTAAGGATTAATTTTTTTGTGTGTATCTTTGAGACTGCTTAGTTTCCATGGGCTATTGCAGGCCAGAAGATTTCTTCCTCTGTTCCTGTGTTCATTTGGCAAACTAAGCTAGAGGGTTGCAGGGTCTGATGTGGGTTTGTGCAGCAGAATCCAGTTTCTTCATTCAGACTGTGTATGTTTGTTTATTGAAAATGCTTTGGGGGGTCTTGGAAATTCTAACTGACAGATGGACAGATGTCTAAATTTTACACTGCAGTACAAATGAGGAAGTCCTGCACAGTCATCAGCTAGAAGGAATGGCAAGGTCTTTATGGCCCCAAATTGCTATACTAATTGCTACTCTTTCCCCTCAATTCTATTCCACTACTTTGGGTGACAGAACTTCTGCCCAATCTGAGTTAATTCATCTGTGAAATAGGGCTAATCAGATTTGCCTACCTTATAGAGATTAATTTATTAAGTTTATATTGCAAAACAGTGCAAAGGCATAAAACGTTATGGAAATGTTGAGTGGTAGCCATGTTATATTAATTTTGTTTATTGAGTCTCATCACAGATAATGTCAATGCACTTCTGCAAATTATGGAAGCACAAGCTAATCAAAATATTGGCTTTTCTAATTCTGTTTTTATTTTGCAATGTTTTTGCTATTTTTCCAAATCAATATGAACGGAGTAAATAAATGAATGGCATATATTTTGTTTAGCAGTGTATCTTAAAATCTGCTCTGGAAGATGGCTTCATGTTTTTCTTCTTCCAATCCTGTGATCACTTCCCAGTTTTAACTCCAATGTCCCATGCTGCGTCCCACTCTACTTGTGTTTTTCTTTAAGATTCAGCTGCACTTAAACTTCTTTGGCTCACGATTTACACTTGCTGTGTGTACCACAATAATTTTCAATGAGTTTTATTTGAATTTCAATGTGTCTTATCATTCTCACTGGTAGATACAGGTTTTGAACTGGCAGTTCATGTGTGTGGACCCTACAGGGAAAAAGGAAGCCCTTCTAGTTCCTCTACCAGGTGTACTGTGTACAGGACTGAAAGTTCTGCTCTGCTGTTCCCCAGAGTTCCCCAGTGCTTTTTTAAGACTTGTCACAGAACTTCCATTAAGATCACTTGCTGGAAATGTCTGCTAATTGTTCCTATACACACTTAGAGGGTACTGCAGTCTTCATTGTGTATTATTTAAAGTAGACAGAGAAAGGATGTTTTCAGGGGACCCAAGTGTCGTGTTGGGAAAACTGCTGGAGGATACAGAAGGTTATAGCAGCCAGAGCCATCCCGTAAGTAATCTCTCCAGGTGATCCTTGAGTCCGAGAGGTGGATTGTCCAAGAGAGAAAGACATTAACAGTACCAACAGAGGACGTGAAATCCAGTGCACGGAGAGTGTTTTTCTTGGTCTCCAGTGTAGTGGCAGAATGTAATTATGTGTTCCTGTAATCAGATTGTTTTCAAGCAGACCTGATTTGAAGTTAAAGAGAAAGTAGATAGAAAAATAAATACAGTGCTTGTATGTGAATGGTGCGTTCTACCAGGAAACTGTAATTGGAGAGGAGTGGTATTGTATAGCATAGGTGTTTTCATTCTATTTCTACAGAAAAGCCTCCTTTGTAGAAGTGTGCTGGGTTTTTGCATACCTCTGGGAATGTATGTGTTACAAGCTATATGCCAGGGACCAGCGAGTACACCGTGCATATGGCATCAGGAACTCTTAGGCCTGAAATGTCCAGCATCTCCCAAGGCTGACACCCAGTAATCCCAGGTGGATTGGCTTGGCCAAGGAGAACCTATTCCAGAACTAAGGAAGTTAATCTGGCTCCTGATCTGCTTGAACTGTTGTGGTCAAAATGTTGATTATTATAGGATCAGTATGGAACCAGTGGAACTTGGCTGATTTTGGTGGACTGTTTCAGTGGGTGTTGGTCAAAGTTTGACCCTTTTCCCTGAAGTGGATTCTTCTTTCAGTGGTGCTGTCTCAGGGTTCTTGGAATACAAACTTTCCAATGACCCTCAGTAATGTTCTCTTAATCTAGGGAGGTCCTGCAGTATTGGTTATTAGTGTATTTTCAATATAAAGGAGCAATTTCAAATCCATTTTTAAAAGGCTGCCGTGGGTTTCTCCTGGGACTTGTGTAGTTAAGTTCTTAATAACTCATTTGTTGGGCTATTCATTCTCAGGGAGTTGAATGTTCTCCACGTGGGCTCAGGCTCTGCGTACTAGCCCCGCATGGACCAAGACTTCACATCATGCTATTGGCCATCACATATTCATTCTGCACAGCTTTTACCGAGTATTTGTTTGCATGTTTTTGAATGGCTCTTCAGCTGAATTGGAATCCTCTCCCCTGTCACAAAGTACCTCAAAATGATAGCTAGTTCCTCATACCTGTAAAGTTACAGTGAAGGGTGTCAGTATAGTACCAAGCCCACAGTAAATTCCTGCTTTAAGCCAGCAACAACCTCATTGGCTACGAAGTGAACTCAAGAAATCCAAAGTAATGCATTTTTGAGATAGAATGTTCAGCATCACTGGTTAGGTGAAAGTGATAAGATTTCACAAAATCCTTGTAGAATTGTAAATGCCTCTACCAGGCAAAACATTAATATTGGCAGTGTTTATTACAGCTGAATAAAACATGGTGTTTTCAGATCATGGGGAGTCATGTAAAGCTTGTTCCCATTCACATGGGTCTACATCTCCTGGGTCTTGTGCAAAGAAGGAAACCCAAAAAAGATGAGAGGAAATTTCTACTGGAACCTTTGTATTGGGGTTTTATTTATTGTGATCCCTAAATATCTTTGCTGATTTAAATGTATTTATATATAAGCCATAGACTTCTTTAAATATTCATTTATTTTGGTTTTATGATTTCCACATGATCATAAACACCACATTGTCTCAAAAAGTTACATGAATTTATTAAAAAGTTGCCAAAAGTTTTTGGTTGTTTTTTTTTTTTCACTACAGAATTCATTGGGATTTTGAGTTAGTAAATAGCACCTGAGCTAAGCGATTTTTCTGTTTGACGTACTTGTTTCACACAGATTCACTGCAGGTAACTGCACTGCGTGTCTTACTAGCTTAGAAGCAAATGATGTAATCAAGGAATGACAACATTTGAGATTTTCGGTGAACTTTTCTGATGCGACTTTACCCTCAGCTTGGATCAGTGATGATGTTTGTGTTTCTGAGCTCAGCCAGAGGCACTCACACATTTCACTGCAGCTGGGCCTAGAAAGCAGACCTGGTGTTCTGAAGCATTCAGAGGTCCTCCTGAAAGCCGTATCCATCATCAGCATTAGCCAGTGTTACGTGGATTTTTCCAACAAAACCTATCCCATTTCATGTTATCTGTAATAAAGCTGCATTTCTTGCAGGACAGGCAAGAGAATTGCAGACAGCTATGTCCCTCAGTGTCTGCCCTGCACTGTAGAAGTTTTGGCAGGAGAATAATTTATTAAGCTTCAGTGTGTGACTGTGGAATAACAAATGACTTTCTCAAAACAATTACTGGCAAAAGAATTTGAAGCTATTTGATAAAACAAATATGGAGTGTGAATGATGCTTCCGCTGTGGTGACATGAAGTAGGTCGGTGTGTGTTGAGCAGGCCATAAAAATTCCTAACTTCAGCTTGAATTATGAAGAAAGAATCATAGAACCATAGGATGGTTTGGGTCGGAAGGGGCCTCAAAGCCCACCCAGCTCCAGCCCTGCGTCGTGGGCAGGGCTGCCCCCCACCAGCTCAGGCTGCCCAGGGCCCCATCCAACCTGCCCTTGAACATCTCCAGGCATGGGGCACCCACAGCTTCTCTGGGCAGCTGTGCCACTGCCTTGCCACACTCACAGTGAAAAATTTCCTCCTAACATCTCACCTAAATCTCCCCTCTTTTAGTTTAAAGCCATTCCCCCTTGTCCTGTCACTATCAGATTGTGTAAAAAAGTCAGTCCCCTTCCTGTTTATAAGCTCCCTTCAGGTACTGGAAAGAAAGCTCCAGCACAGATGTAGTGTGTTTTTATAGAAGGCACATCTTCTAAATAGAGGGAAGCCGAAGTTTAGTGCTTAGACAAGGACACAACATCAGATGTGAAAAATCACAGTTCCACCTATTTTTATTTCAATAACATTAAAGAGCAAGGGGGGGGAAAGAAAGAAATCTACTTCTGTGCTGTGAGAGTAGCTTTGACTGATGACTAAGTGCCAGCCTGGGGAATTACAGCAGCTGTGTGTGACATACTTTAGTATTCCTGAATTTCGAAGGAACTGCAGAGTTTGGCCTGCAGGTGCCAGCTTGGTCCATTTCTAAAATTTACCTGAGGAGATGTCATGTATTGTCTTCAAAAGCACGGTCCCTCTTGCTTTTATAGAAGAGGCTGAGTCACGCTGGCTACTACAAGTAGAATAAAATATTGCAAGGCGAGATTTCCTCAGGCCCAATGGAAATTGTAGCTTCTGCATTAATGAACATTGCCTCTCCCTGTCACTCTGTCTTGCTGCTCGTGGGCTCTGAGGATGCTAGGTGATCACCTGGTTGAGACAGTCTGTTGCTCCAGGGCAACCCAACTGCAAATAGCCATGCTGCTGAGAGCATCAGGCTGCGGGACTGGAAATAATCAATCAGGTTTCTGGTTTCACCTCTAGTATCAGCCTGTTGCAGGGCTCTGGAGGTGTCTTTGGTGCCTGTGTCTTCATACACCCCATTAATCATGGGGAGAGCTTTTAGAGACAGTACCACATGAGTGTGAACACTTTCCCTGCCTCAGATTCATGTTTCACGCATGGCCTCTGCTTACAGAAGGAAGAGCGTGACAGGGCCCTTGAACAAGTGGACATACATACAAGCAGTGCTAGTAAGACAGTTGAAAGCACAGAGACCCACTGAATTTTTGTAAGCCATCATGAAGAGAGTCTTTAAGGATGCCTTGGCTATTTGGGAAGAGATATCTGATTTGTTCATGGGAGATTCAGTTCAGTCGGCATCTCAGCCAGTTTTAAATGACTCCTTTGTTCTAGCCTAGCCACCAAAGATTGTGGTCTATGTAGGTTGTTCTACCTATGAAGAAGTAGTATAAATTGTCTGAAGCTGAACACCGTGCTGTTGCAGTCGGATTACTTCTGTTCTAAGCCAAAGTCTAATAATGCTGGCTCAGAAATCTCTGCATTATCTTGCTGTCTGTAGTGTGGATATGCCATCTCTCAGAAGGACACCTGCAAACAGTGACTCTAGGAGGAGTAATAAAGCTTAAACATGTTTGAGAAGGAAAGATGTTGGAGCAATATGAGCCTTCAAATTGCAGCAAATTGCCAGGATCTTTGAAGGAATTTCAGGATGAATAAAGTGGATATGATGAAAATGAGAAAATATAATCCCTTGTGAAATTCAGCTCCCCTGCAACCTGCAAGTCCTTAAACCTTATTCTAGAAGGAGCTAAACTCATTGCAGAGAAGAGCATTGGGAACAATAAAATATTTTGGGGAATATGACTACAGTGTGATGACACATGTCAGAAAGCAATATTTCATAATTTTCGCAGATACTGATGAATTCTAAATGTACTTATTAACTCTAGGAACAAATAGTTGTTGATGACCTAGGAATTAGGATAAGTATAATTTATGACTTTGACAGAAAAATGGGTACTACATAAAACTGCAATTGCTTGCTTGCATAGGTAGTTCTGGAGAACTGCTCTCTCTTGCAGGAGAGAGCAGTCTTTTCAACTTAATGGCAGTCTTTAAGGAGGACTGTTGCTCAGCTGAAGATGAAGTCATATATCCTGCACTTCGATTTAATTTCCTGTCCATTTGATTGTTCCTTTTTCTCATTGAATGAAATGAAGTATTGAGTTGGCATGAAACATGGTTGTTTACGGCTGTAAATATTGTGATACTTTTGTATAAATTGTGGGCATGTCCTCTCTATGAATAAGTTGTGTTCAAATCTCGTTCTTGCATCTTGAAAAACATCAGGAAAAAATATCCAGGCAGCACAAGTTATCTGAGATGTGAAAACGCACAAGACGTGAGGATGAATGAAATGTATTAAAACTGCTTAGGTTGGGGAGGAAACAAATGACAGGTGGCATGATAAGGAATGTAAAAATAATGAATAATGCAGAGAAGGCTGGCTGTGTACTCATACTTACTGATTTGCAGAGGTAGCAAGAACATCCAATGCAATTAGAAGGCTCCTTGTTCAAAAGGATACCCCATCTCTGAAGGTGTTCAAGGCTAGGTTGGATGGAGCCCTGGGCATCCTGATCTAGGCCTGATTTAGTGGTTGGCAAACCCAAATCTGGGTCGGTATTTTTAGACTGGAATCCTGCACTGTCCCTTCCTTCTGAGAGCAGCATGCCATCAAGGACATGATAAGTTGAGATTTCCTTTTTTCCCTGAAGGGACTGCCGGTAAAGTTGGAAAGCATGATCCCCAGTGCAACAGAAAAAAGAGAAGTTTTGAAATATCTTCAAAAACTTTTTTATCCTCTCTCCAGGAGGACAAAGGTATTAATAGATCACAAAACAGTTTTCCTCATTTGATTACAAAGATAAAGCTTCTAGGTGCCTTTTTCCCCCTTTTTTTTTCCCTTCTCTAAAGATGAAAGTTGAATCTCCTGTTGGGGGTTCTCCTTGGTCCAGCTGGAACAAGGATTTGCCGCTGTTTCTATGTCATGCATCAAAAAGAGACTTATGGAAAAACTTCTAACATTTTGAATTTTTTTTTATCTTTCTTTCTGATGTGTATTAATATGGTGTTTTTTCAGTGTCATGAAAGTGATCAACAGAAAAGACTTTTCCCCCAGAGATTAAATGATACTGATGCAGTTCAGTGTTGACTAGCGTATAAATGTGACTGCAGAGTTCTCATAAACACTGACCTCATCAAAAGGGCATTCTTAATATCAGTGGCTTTAGCACCTCAGCATTTAAAATACGGCCTGCAGCTTTTCTCTGTTCCTTCTTTACCCCTTTGCTCCTTGTTGGGTTCATCAGATAATGAACAGGCTAATCAGAAATATCATCTCTAATTGAATTCAATAAATGTATTTGAACTGGCACAATTGCATCTTTGCAAAGAAAACTTTCCCCTAGGTGAGTGATATTTCTGATTTACAAATGAAAACATTCGAGTTTTTTACTGCATTAAATCATAGTTAAGTGAAACTGCCCAACAGGTTACCAGGTCCAGCTTCGGATCTGATCCTGTGAGTGGCTGCATATGTTCACCTCTTTGTGAACCTAGATGGAGATAAAAGTAATCATGAAGATCAGTCCAGATTCTTATGCAGAGTGTCTCCAGGGAAAGTAAATTCCACACTTACTCAAAGTAAGTCCTTCCTGAATATGAATATAATTGTATTTCATCACCTAAGCGTTTCACAAAGACATGCAGCATGGACGATGTTAGATAAGCTCTAAAATACTTGTAAATGCTGATAGATGAATGCCTCCCTTGTGCAGAAGGTAAGCCCAACATGTGACACAGTAAATGTCCTGGAAAATATATGTTGTAATAGTAGATTTTTTTTTAATTTTATTAGTTACTCAACAAAAAGCATTTCAAAACTGGTGAGTAATGAATGGTTTAACAGCTTCATTTGTAGCATACTTAATATACTACTTTTTCTGCTTTTCTATTGAATTAGTGCATTGGGTGATTTAGTGATTTCTGTTTAGATCTAGCCAGTGTCTGATAGGATTTACATCAAGGCAGTCATAAAATTAGAACAATAAATAAGTAGTCTGACAGATTCCTTCAATATTAGCTTAATTCTTGCTCCAAGTTATCAGGGGTAATATTTATTATATACCTAAAGGGCATGGAATTAAAAACTGTATGAATTAGCAGAGGAGTCAGTTAAAGTTGGTTTCATAGCCCCTGTGTTTCCTTGCATGGAGAAGCAGGGAGGTTTTGTCACTAAAGCCCATTGAACAGCATCAGGATAGATGTCAGGGAGGAGGAACAGTGTGCAGGTGCTGCACATCTGTGTAGATAAGTTCCTATGCATTCAGGCTGAAGTGGAAGGAAGAGCTGAAGTGTGGAAGGTTGTGCCCAGATTTACATTCCGTTGACAGTTCATTTCCCCTCTGTCTATACAACCAAGTGGAGGAACCTTCCAGTGATCTTTTAAAAAGAACAGATACAGTCTTTGCAAAGTGAATGTTGTGTAACAGTCTGGCTGAAGGAATCTCCTGCAAAGAAGGCATGACTGAAAGGTGCCTTCACTCCTATCTTGAGACTGGGCTTTTATAGATGTCCCTGTGGCACCTCATGGGTGCAGGGACCCTGGACTTATTCTGAGAAAGCTGGAGCTTAAATTTTGGCTTGGGATTTTGGCAGTTTTGCAGGAGGAAGGAAGATGTGTGAGTCTTGTTGCAGTCTGAGAGCTGGCCAAGTCACCATGCAAGAAGTTTTCTTCTATCTGTCTTTTGACACCAGATCTGCTTGCTTTGACCTGTGTTTCCTTGCCTGGTTAGGCACTGGCAGAAGAGCTGCAGTTCATGTTACAGTAGAACTCTGCAGGAGTGGCTCTTCTGTTCTTCATTTTGCTTTGTGCCTTTGAAGAGGAAGCTGTGGGCTCTCTGAAATGTCTGTCTCTGTGCCTTCTTTGCTGCCGTAATCTCAACTGTGTCTTGAGTAATATTAAAATGTTCATTCTGTGCTTGTCTTTCTCCAGTAGAGTTAACAGCCTGTGCAGAATGGAAAGCTCTGCAGTGCTTTGGGCAGACTCCTCTTCAGGAAAACCAATATAGGAAATCTCCAGGGCAGTTAATCAAAACAGATGTATGAAACCTTCATGGGGACACCTTTTTCCCAAAAATAGGCCCTTACACAGACATGTTCCTGTAAGCAAATTTTCCAGAGACATGTCTGACAAGCAATTCCTTTCTCCTTCCTCCATGTAATGAATATCTTCTGCTTTATCCAATTGGGATCAGCAGTTCCTGCTTTAAACGTGAACTTGGGCTTGTATTGCAGTAAAAGAATATTTTCCTTCTGAGCTGCAGGAAACACCTTATGCAGGCAGGAATTCTTAATGTGTCCCACAGTACCCACATTTGACATGTGTGCCTATAATAGGCGTAGCAGAAGTCATTCAAATGTCTTGAAGTGCGCCTTGCTTCTTTTATATCCGGATGTAGTATCATAGCTACAGAAGTCTCTCATTAACAGAACAGAAGTTCCTTAGGATGATAGGAAGAAGATGTATTAGTTGTCTTTAAGGTGTTGATCCTGTAGCAGTTTTTGCACCTTTCAAACATTTAATTCCTCATTACAAAGCATACTGCCTGCAGCACTATCCCACTATAAAGGAGGAAGAGGAGTGCTGTAAGGCTACCTGCTCTCTCAATACACCAAAAAGAAAAGGGTTCATGGAAGTAGTGAAGCCTGGTGGGCTTGCAGCTTTTGAAATCCATCAGCCATCCCTCCATTGACAGCAAAGAGAGGCTTGCAATAGTGCCCAATGCTTCTCTGTTGAGTAGGGAAGAACCCGGGTCCAAAACTCCCAAGATACTGGATCTGCTTCCGAATAAAGACTCAAACACATGTTGTTTACCAGCTTCAGGGAGTGCTTCAGGCAACATCTTTTCATGCCATCCCACAACTCCCTTTACCCAGCTCCACCTTCAAGTGCTGTGGAATAGCTCCTTTTTCTCTAAGATGAAGTCCGTGAAGATGCACTCCTACTTACACCTTCTACGAATTTTCTCTGTGATCGTGCAGTGTGTTATGTAAAGGGACAGATGGATGTGCCGCTTGCCTAGGTCTCCCGCTCCCCTCCGTATTCTGGATGTCAGCATCAGATTTTGGTTCTGCTTTTCATGGTAGTACTGAGCACCTCACAGACTTCAGTAAAGCCATGCTGAAGTAGGGTGATGCTCGTTTTGTGTGAAGTGTCAGAATTCAGCGCTTAGTAACCTTGCCCTCTAGAGAATACATGTTGGGCTTTTTTTTGCTTCCCACCTACCTTTCCTTTCCAAATTCCCCTATTCAGGGAATTTCACAAATAAATTACTGCTCCTCTAAACATAGATGAGCACAGAGAAGAGTAGGGTTTAAAAATAGTTTGACACTTGTAAAATGGATAATTTTCACAGCCAAAGTATTTTTGTCTCTGAGGAATACTCAGAGTGCATGGAAAATGTTTTTGCAACAAAAATTATTGGCAATTTTCAGCTAATATAAAAATATTGGAAGTACTTTTATTTCTGAGCTCTTATTTGAGTGCTGAGCTGCTGAATATAACAATATGTAGTTGTATTATAGAGCTTACGTACTAAATAACGCAGAATTGCATGTCAGTTAGAACTGTATTTCCACCTTTCCAATTATACGTACTTTGCTTTACAGTAGAGAGATCTACGTATCTGAAAGTTAAACCAAGATACGTCTTCGTTTTTCCCAAATTCGATTCCGGTGCTCACATGGATTCTTTGTGCTCTTATAAATATGTCAGGACTTGGCTTTGGAAAATCTCAGTTGTGTCTTGTGAAAGTCTTCTAAATGTAAATGGAAAGTATAAATCAAAGGCTTGCCCTGCTTTTGGGAAGCCAGTACATGAGCTAGTGTGAGGACAGGGAGCAGTCTAACACAGCAGCACAGAACTTGGAGTGAGCTGCAGGCTTTCCCAGGAAGCAGGGTAGATTTACTGTGTGTGGGCATCTCCATACTCACCTCCAAACAGTTGTTTAATCGTGGCTCTATTTTATGATCATTTGATGGCTACTGTATTTCTGAAGGGAAACACAGATTAATCAAACTACCTTACACCTTCAACCAGACAAATTTCTGAAACCTCTCAAATCTCTGCTTGCTCTCCATGAATCTCTGCTTCTGTGAGGAACATAAAAGTATGGACTTACAAAATGGATGCGTTGCAAGATGAACCATTTCGGTGTTCTCTCATTTCTTTTGTCTTCACTTGGAGACTGTTCTTTTCATACAAAAATAGTTGGTTACTGCCTTTCCATGTTGCAGGTAACCTTTGCAGCCATTACTACATCAAAGATTACCATTTAGGCTGATCATATCCATGTTTGGACTTAGTGTTTTCTCACCATCATAACTATGGTAAATGGAGGGAAACAGACTGTTTTTACCTATCAAGTTTGAAGGTGAGATATCGCATGCCAGTCCTTGCTCTCTTGCCCATTTAGTCCACTCACATGCTTCATAATAGGTTGTTTTATTCTTTATTGAAATATCTAATGAAAAGAAGATGTAAGCAGCTAAGTACTTCAGTAAATGTTGTCAGGCGTTTACACACAAGGTTTTGCCCTCCTTGGTTTCCGAGGTTCATGGCAGGAATTTTATCATAGCACGTGTTACCACTCTGCACTGCCAAATTAGTACTGGAAGTGATACTGTCTCCTGCAGGAGTTCAGCAGCCCTGGAGCGGGACCACTGATATACACAGAGGTGGTCCTGTACACAAGATCCAGGTACGTCAAATGTGTACATTGTGTTCTCCTAGGATTTCAGTACACTTAGTTTGAACAGGAGCTTTTACTGAGCTTCACTTAGGGAAGGCTAAGTGAAGTGCCTGTATTTCTCTTCACACGTTAAATGGTTCATTTAATGACAGTCAGCAAGTCCATGTGACTCACTGTCCTTCCCAGCCCCGCTTTCCCTTCTGATATGCTGCTGTATTCAGAGATGTCTGATGTTTGTCAGAGATGAACATGTTAGTTTAAGAAGGCCAGACAACTATAAATAAGCTAACTGGAATTGGTTCCATTTTTGTAGCTGAATGAATTGCCACCTCTGCTCATCTGCATAGTCTGAAAGTTTGCGCATTCTTAAATATACTTTATTGGAGCAGTTGAAGACAGTACATTTTACTGTATTGCTGGTATGGCTAGAAGCATGGACATAGTTTCAGCAGTTCAACTGATGAATGGTTGCTCAATAATTCACTGTAACTGTAATTCAAGTATCGCAGTCTGTGAGTACACTTAAATTTCATTTTGGCGTTGTCTGTGACTCTTCAGATGTTATTCTTGCTTTTGAGCAAAAGAAAGGTAGTTCTTTCTGTCTGTACATTGTTTCCTTGAACCTGCTTTCACTGCTGCTTTCCAAGACTTACAACCAAGTTTTTCCAGCCTCTGCTCACTGGAGAAGGCAGAATAATGCAGGTGTGCTTGTCCTGAATAGAAAGGGCAAAGCTAGTGAACATCACAGATAGCATGTGTGTGTACTTGGGTTTATAACACTAGCTGGGGAGTTTTCAAGAAGGCATAGGTTTATTTGGTTCATTTCTTGATTGAAACAAAACAAAAATGCCTATGATTTCAGCCTGGTCCAGTCATTCTTTTAGTTGTGACCTTTGCAAGCAGTGCAACACTTGGAGCTGGGATGTCACTACTCAGTGATGCAGGTGGTTTTTATACTTTAAGCCAAATTTAGCTGTTGTGATCATTTGCTATCAGAATTTCAGCACCAGACCGATCAAGGTCATCTAGATCAAGTCAATGCTTTGTGGCGCTCTGTTTGAGATTTATAATGGAGGAAAAATGTACTCTTTATCAGTGGCTCTTACAAGGTCTGGAGAGAAAAGTAGATGCCACATAAAATGTGATGTGAAGCTGAAAGAGAAATGCCAAGTGCAGACTCAGCAGAGAGGTGGAATTGTGAATCCTCATCAGGTCTGTCCTACGTTTCTATGATTTGTGCAGCATTTCCAGGGAGTGAAGAGGATGCAGTTCCTCTTTGCCCTGCTGCTCTGTGCTGCAGAGACTCTGTGCAGTGAGCCTTCATCCAGGAGAGCCAATGCTGCATCCCCGAAGATCAGCTGAGAGCAGTTCAGTGCTGATGCCTGGGATGTGCCAAGCACTGAGATACTGAATATTCAGGCTAAACTTGGTGGTTGAATGCAAGGGTGAGAAATCATAAAAAAAGGAGTTCTCTTTGCTGTCTCTGCTTCTCTCACAATATTTTTAAGATGGCTGAGTTGTGCCAAAAGATACAAGTCATCTTTGAAGCAATTTTTAGGTGTAAATGTGACATTTCCTCCACTAATCACACTTTCTTCATGTAAAAGATAATAGAGTTGTCTGACTAGCTCATCCCTGGTCTTTGCTGGAGTAATTACTCCAGAATGAATTATAGCCACAGTGGTGGGTTTGTAATTTCTGCTCTTTTTTGTGTAAAGTGCTCAGCTCATTTAGCGTCTCAGTTTGAACATGGAAATGTTCAAAGAGGTGAAGGATCAGTGATTTATATTTATACCCAGCATTCTTCTACGTGGTCCCCATTTTATTTTGAGTTGATTTCATAGCAGATACACCAGTCCTGTAAATCTACTGTATTTTTCCCAAAACGTTGAAAATTCATGCTAATTTCATCCCTACTATTTCTCAGTCACAGGACATCTGTAATTAAAAGTTAAATGATAAAGTACTGTTGGTACGGATGGTATGTAACCACAGCTGATTACTTTTTTATTATTCATTTCTTATTTTTGAAGATCCATGTAAATGTGTGCTCATTTCCATCTTCTTCTCTAACCAAAAGTAAGTCATTTAATGTCTCTAGCCATATGGATTTCATATACCATTCAGAGCAACCCAGTCCTGTATGGTAATGACTCAAAAACATACTGAATCCAGTTAGCAGCTTTGTAGATCATTACTCAAAGTATCTCACGGTTAAGTTTCATAACAGTCCCACTTATTATCTCATATCCTCCATGTAACTATTCATTAAAGGCAACTATGCCTTCAGTCAGCAAGTAAGTGATTCATGGTTATTTCTCTCAATCCCAACACCCTACTTCTGTCCAGCTCTGCTTCTTAGTTTGTGAAAGCCATACAGTCAGCTTGGGGTGATGTCTCACAATGTAGAGAAACAGTTGTAGGCAGTGATTGTGAACAGATTAATCTTTAATGAAAGCAACCTCTTGAACAGTGCTGCTGTATTTGATAATGTACCAAAAAATAGAGCGTACAAGTAGAAGTCTGTCTTTTCAGGACTTGCATTATGTTAACCAGAAGGGAGAACTTTGCCTACATAGAATCAAACTTGAGCTGGAGCAGGGGCCCTAGGAATGCTCCTACTTGTGTAAGGTCTGCTTAAACTATTGACATCAGGCTTAAATGGTGGCAAAAGAGTTCATGCTGTTGCAGAGTTCAGCTGGCATAGCTGTATTTGCTTACCTTTGCTCATGCAGTCTTGAACATGTTTACTCATTTCCTAACTGAACTTATGTATCATCAGTTTTAAGAAGAGGATCCGACTGACTGCTTCTGCTCATCAGTTTTAAAAACATTGCTATCCAGGGAGCCATCCCTCTTGTTTTGTAAAAACATCAGCTAAATCCTCGGTTGGCATAAAGGAGATGCCATTCCATTGCCTTCAATGGGAATAGGCCGGGATACTGCACTTAGCAGTGCCTGGGGACAGCCAGACATGTTTTTTTTCCTTTCCCTTGTATAAAAGTCCCATTTTGGACATACTATTTTTACATGAACTTTGTACATTGATGTACTTTAGTGATTATGTGGGATTACCAACTATTTCCACGTGCATTTCTCTTAGCAGCGTAAGGATTATGCAGTTCTCACTCCCTGCAGTGTGCTGCTACAATGGCTGGTGTGGCCATTCAGTGAACCAGATTGGGAATATAAGTCTTTCTTTTCTTTTTTCTACCTGTTCGTTCTTCAGCCACATCAGCTTCCATGCAGCCACTCAGACGGATGTGCTGGCTGAGAGCAGTAGGGCAAATCTGAGAAGCAGGGCAGCAGGATTTGTGCAAACGGACCTGCTGACGAATATGAAACCTCAGTTTCACGACTCACCCATGTGCTAGTGAAATGCTCACCCAATATTTGGGGAAAAGAAAATAGATACAGGCTCAAGCTTAAAAAAAATGAAAAAAAAATATATGAAGATTGATCCAACACAGTATGGATCTAAGAGTGAGCTCTGTAGGTGAATGCAGAGACTGATTCAGATTTTTTCATTGCTTTTATTCCATTAGTTCCTGTGGAGTTCCTGTGATTTGTTGGATATATAAAATCAGAACCAATCTCTCTTGGGATCTGAGAGACCAAGCTTGTCCCTGTCTGTGCAGGTGTGCTAGCAATATAAGTAAGCTCTACTCCATCTTGGAAAAGCTTATAAGCGTTTTGACTGTTGTGTAACTGTTCAAATTCCTTGCAAACTGTCCTTTGGGATGATACTCTGACTCCTGTGGTAGACTTATACAAATGAAAAGGGGAGATAACATTTCCTCCTATGGATGCTAATGCAAAATCACAATAGCATCAAGTATTATGATGCGGATTAAATCTTGTAGATGAAAAGTGCTTGGGTTTGGGGAGAGGGATCTGCCATATCTGTGCCCTTTTACCTACTTGATGCTCCTCAGCTGATACTGGGTTGTCCAAACTGTCTCTCTGGGTCTTCACTGTAGATAGAGATGACAGTGCAAAATGATGCACTGGGGAGATGGTATTGTGGTCTCCATCTTCTTTCTGTTAACAGCTACGGAGTTTCCTCTATCATCTCTTTCATTTGAAGCTGCTGTATTTTCTCACTGACTCCATGCATCCAGCACTGGTGCTTGTCTAGCCATTTCTGCAGAGAGAGGTGTCACTGACTGGGGAGAAGAATTTGTGCTTGTGAGTGCAGTACAGAGACAAGGTAGTTGGAGATGGTTCAGAAGGGAGCTTGTGTAACAATGCAACTATCTCAGCAGTATCCACGCCTAATGATTTTCATATTCTTTGGTACTGTGTTTCAAAATACAGTGCTACTGCTGTGTTTGAACATCAGCCATGCTGGCTGGATATCACAAGAATTAGGCAAAGTAGAGAGCAAGCTGCTGATCTTAAGTGTGACCTCCTGGTGACAGCTGGCAAGGTGACTGTTTGGGTAGCTGGCAACCTGCAGATGGACAGTCTCCTTCTCTTTTCATTACCATGATTCAAATGAGTAAGATGTGCTAGCAGAGATGATAGAGTTTGAGGTCAAGCCACCAAATAGCTGCATCTTATGTATAATAAATATCAGCGTCTTCCTAAGTAACTCTGAAGTTCGTAATGTGAGAGTAACTGAGCTAATTTCAGTCATCTAGCTGGAGCTGCTACAGTCTGGGTGCAGCACTATGCAACCTACAGTGATTTACCTACAAGTAAAGCAGATGTGTGGGACTGCGTGGAGGAGTCTGTGGCATGTATAAATCTTTCTGCTATGATTTAGGCTGTTGTGCCAAGAATTTGATCTTCTTTTGAGGAGAAAAGAGGGTATTCTTCCTAAGTGCTGTGTAAGAGCCTCTAGTTCAGGGAGCAACAGACTGCAGTACTTTCAAAGTGGTACATGCCCCCATTAAGCCATTCTTCGTTACTGTACAGGCATAAGTCATAAATAGTTTATTTGTTCCTTGGCAACTTCATATTTCATGGAGGAACAAAAGAACACATCTACAGTGGAACTCTTATGAGATCAACATTTAATCTCTGAAGAAGATTTAGTAAACATCAGGGTTACTGTTAAACCAGTGATCTTACCAGTCCAAACAAAATTGCAGAGGTTAGTAAAAGACTTTGGAGCAATGGCTATGAGTGTGTATATACACTTATATATGTGTATTCCTATACAGGTACGTGGAATTGTTTTTGTTTGTAGCAGAATCATGGCCTCTCATTCCCTTCTGCAAAAGGCAGTGTAGGTAGAGGAAATGAAAAACAGCTCTTTCCTTACATCTATTGTGTATGTGGGAAAGGAGTACAGTAAATGAATACGGAACAGCAGGAGTGAGTGAGAATGGGGAAACAGAATAATGTGTACAAACACAAGGAAAACATGGATGATTGCTGAGAGCATTATACTGTGGTTATGTAAACTGAGATTTCTATTACATTTCCATGTATTTCTATTCTGAGATTAGCTGATCTGCAGTATGTCCTTGCACATTGAATTTTCTCTCTATTTTTCAGCCTCTCTACCTGCAACAAGGCATGAGGTTAATCACCTTCTGTGTAGGAAGGCCATCATCCCCAGAGTAGCTGTCTTCATCAGGGTCTTCATGCAAGGACTGGTATCTCCTGTGGGTTGCAGATTTCCAACAGGCTTATTGGCAGTACTGTTTTTTGGAAGCAAGACTTTGTCATTCTCCTTCTAAACTGTCTGGACTTCAAAATGAACAGGTAGTTTAAAGCAAAGGGTTAAGTTCTTGATATAAAATCAGAAAAACTTACAAAAGAAAGTTTCAGTTCAACATATTAAGGATATACAGTATCTTCTCTGGCTGTTCCTTAGAGTTTTGTTAAGGCATCTCAGCCCTGAAGCAAAGGGACCGTCACCTGAGTGACATTCTCCCTTTGGGTTACTGTCTTAAGGAGTGGACTTCTCTCTTTTGCTGGTTTTATTTTTCCTTTGGCTTTAGGCACTGAAAGATAACTCAGCAGCATGTTGCTTTCTTATCTGCTGTATTTCAGCAATGACTGCAACACCAATGAAAGGGTTGCTGGCCTAGAGAGGTTACATCATTTCCATGTGATTCCATTTTCCCTCTCAGTCTGTCTGTCTCTCTCTTCTGTTCCCTCCAGAAGCTTTTCCATGTTTGTTTTATGTCCTGGGAATATAATGCTGATAAAACAGATCTCTTTTGCCACACACAGCAACTGTGATATGCATTTCCTACTTGCTTGGCTTCCTGAACCAGGCTTTTTCCCCCTATGTCCTTTTAATGCAATGGGATAAGCAAACACATGATGTGTGTTTGGTTGGAGCTGTCTTTGCTAATCAAGTAACTTGCTGCACTTCAAAGACTGTTACATTTTATGCTACAGAATTGAAGAGTATTGCCACCTAGTTCATCCTCCCACTCCAAAGCAGGATCAGCTCTACTTATAGCATTTCTGACAGACACTTGTATAACCAGTCCTTAAAGATTTCCAGCAGTGAATGACCCCACCGCCTTTCCAAGCAAGTTTACAAGCAGAACATCTCTGCAGTTTGAGCTCATTACCTTCTTCTCCTGCCTTCTATAAATGATGATGAACAGATTATTACCTAACTGAATTTTATGTATTTGAAGGGTGTTTTAATGCTCCTTCTTCTTTAGGCTGAGCAATCAGCATTCTCTCAGTCTTTCTTCATAATTTATGTTATCTAGACATCTGCTCATTCTCATTGCTCCCTGAAGATCTGCCGCCAGTTGTCTCACATCTTTCTTGAGGGTACTTCAGCTGAGTCAGCAGCAGCGTTGAGTAGAATGGAAGGATGTCAATCTGGCTGCCTTCCTGCACTTCATCCCAGAGTGATGTTTGCTTATGTGAAAGCACAATATCACCGATTCGCCTTTAGCTTGTCATTCCTTGTGGTCCGTATGTTGTCTATGCAGGACTCCTGTATACCCAGTTGTTTCTCATTCTCAGTGCGTGCAGCTGGTTGTTCCTGGCAAAATACAGAAGCTTGCACTTGTCCTGGTTGAATTCTGTCCTTCAGCTTTTCCAGTTTGTCAGAATTGTTCTAGTCTCGTCCCCAGATGCACTTGCTGTTTTACCCAGTTTAATGTAATTTGCTGGTTAACAAACACTTTTTCTGAATCACCTATTCCATTAATGAAAATATTCCATCATACAGAAGCCAGGATGAAGAACCCTACAAGAAGAATCCTTCAGATTTGGTTACAAACTATGGATGGCTGCTTCCAGAAGCAACAAATTATTGTCAGCTACTCCAGCTGTTTCACCTTTTGGTAGCAATCATGTGGATCACTGGTTTACTCATCTGCTTTTATGCAACTCCCTCCAAGGTCAAACATTTATGAAGACATATTTTGTACTACCTTATCTTATCAACTGGATCTAGTAGCTGATAACAGCTGTGAGATTTCTTCCACTTGTTCCTAAATATCTTAGAGCAAATTTCATCAGGCTTGGACAATTTAAGAACACTTGATTTAGCCTAGTGCTCACTGTGTATTTCCCATTCTGGGCTGAAATCTTATCTCTTCTTTGCTGATACCATTTTCCTGTAGTTAGAGGATCAGTTGCCCTTTTAAGACGTCTTAGCAAAGATGATATTTTGATCTTTCTAAGGTGATGTATCAGTGGCTTTCTTTTCTTCCTTGAGTAGCAGACCAATAATTTCATAGTATTTACTAATGAAACATCTCATTTTGTCCCCTGACCTATTAGTCTTTGTGCCCACATTGTGTTTTATCAAGGGATGCTCATATCATCTTCCCGTATGAGGTATTCAATGTGCAAGTGTCATATCATACTCATGTTTCCTTTCTTTTGTCCTTTCCCAAAGAGTAGGCATAATATTAACAATATAGATGCTAAGCATCAGTTAGAGCTTTCCAAACTAATGCTCATTTTGACAGCTGTAGAAGTTCTGTCCAGTACACCTGATTACTATGTGTTGTCATCATTTGGCTGGATTCAGTACAACTAACATTCGCCACCATCTTTCTATTCAAAAATGACCAGGCAAGCCTCATCTGTAAGACAAAGAGATTTTGTCTTACATGGTGGTGTAAGTGTATTGTCCGTGCAGATGGGACCCAGCAAAAGGGTTTGGGTTTTTTCATTTGTTTGTTTGTTTTTATTGTTTTGGTGGGTTTTTTGTTTTTTAAACCTATTTAACAGTCAGGTAGTTTTCCTTTGTGTTAACAGTAGTTCTGTCTGCTGGCCAATAGTCATCCTCACTGAGAGGACTTTATCTTAGTTGTCTTGCCAAGGCAGCAACTGTCAGAAAAGCAATAAAAAGAGGTTTCCTGTGACTGTCTGTGTGAAACCAAACCACCCTCAGGGAGGGAAAGTGGGGAATTTCTGTATCTTCAAAGCAAAACCAGTTAGCCAGATTAAGGCTCATAAAATCTGACAATTCTGAAAGAAAAGTCATATATGGAGTGGAAGGAAGTAATAAAGAACACTTAATTGTGTGAACAGCTGCAGAATTTTCACTAGTTTTTACAGGTACTGTGTAAGGAAGCCCATTGAGAAACTCCCTGTATTTGCACGCATAGATGTACAAATGTTTTTGAGTTGCCTTCAAGAGCTGCAGACTGCCTGGGGGTGCTTTTAATTTGTTGCTTTTACACAAAAATGGCAAGCGATTTCTTTCCACTTCTGCTCTTGATCTTGAAGCCCCTCGTGTCCTCCTGTTAATTCTTCCATCTTCTTCCTCTCCTGTTTTCTCCATATTTGAGTTCAGTTTGTCACCTGCCAAACACAGCACATTTGGTTATCCTGTCCATTGTATATGGGATGAGTTGCTTTTTCCTGCCGTAGCCCATTTTGTTTCCAAGGCTGCTATCCAATTTGTAGAAAAGAAGAGTAACTGGAAGTGTGCATGTGTGGGAAGAGTAACTTGAAAGAAAGGTAACTCGAAGGGTCTGTGCCTGCACTCATTCATGTCCCTCCTCTGTCGCTGATTTGCTGTGTGACTTCGGAAAAATCATATAGGTTCCTGATCTGTGTCCAGAGCCATGTCCCTCTTTACCTCACCTCTAATTAAATGTGAAAGGAACTTAAGCACCTTGCTCCTGGATGTGGTGAGGACAAACCCACTAGCCTCAGTGATGAAGTTTACACAAGTACCTCAAACAACATTCAGTCCTTACCATGCGCTTGTCTGCCACCTAAATTTGTAGACCATGATTTCTGCGAGTACTCGATGGAGGTGCTGTCACTCCTATACATCTTCATTTCTTAGGAGAATGAATTGTTTTAAATTCTCATATAAATTCCCTTTTTTCTCGATTATGAAATATGTTTTAATTTGACAGCAATGTTATTTTTAGTAATACTTTTTGTAGCCTTTAGTATTAACATGTAGTTGGGGGAAAAAACTGCTAAATATTTATACTTCTCTTCTTTGATCTTTCACTCAGAAGAACTGAAAAGGTATCATACTTAACATTTTTACTATAAATATTTTAGATAGCATTTGGAAGAGTCCACATTCACCTCTCACGTTGGTTTTGTTCAAATTATTGAGATAAGTTGTCACTCTTAAGTGCTTCCAGATGGCATTTTGGTTGCCAGTGGTTGGAAACTTTTGAGTGATGCTGTTGTGACTAATTATCAGTGGTGCAATTCATGCTACTTTTTGGCGGATGCAGGACCAGACCCTCTTTCTTCATTTTACCATATCTCAGGGGGATGTAAATATATCTCTGCACAAGAAGCACAACAATTCTGCAAAAATATTTTCCAAAGTTATTTTTTTTTCCAAGCGGGTTGTGTCCCTGATCTGCCTCAGTACCAGCCAGTTGCCCTGGAAGGCAGTGCATTATATTTTCTAAGTCATTAACTTCTTCCAGATCCACAGAGCCTATTGTTGCCAAAGCTGCCTCATTCTCTATTTAAATCATTTGTGATTTAGGAGGTCAACAGAAATGTGGAAAAAGCATCAGAGCCAGCAGTGACAGAAAATACGCTGATTTGTTGTGTTTTACTCAGTGAAAATGTAAGTTTTTCTGTGAGAATTTGGTGTTATTTGCTGGCTAGCAGTCAGAACACTGGAGCTGCCAGTGCGGCAAGAACTTTCAGCATTGTATGCTTCTGTTCTCCCCAGTACGCTCTCATTCCTTATCAACTATGTCAACCAACTTTCTTTTGTAGAAGAGGGTGTGATTCATGATAGGAATTTTTGGCCTTGGCCTCCCATGGGAAGTGTAGTTTTGCCGTGGCTTCTGAACTACACAGAGAAAGTCAAGGCAGCAATTCCTATGAGGCACAGTATCCAAATCGAGTTATTTTGTTCTTTGGTTGCTGGGTTGGCAAATGTTTAAGCCTCCATTAATCAAATTTTAACCAAAAACAACAAAAAGTATTGTCCTTTGGATTTTGTTGTGAAAACTCGATTAGACATTGAAAAGCATTTGTCACTGAACCTTTAGAGTTAAACCCAGGTAAAGCGAAGCTAAATAAAACTGTGCTGTGTACACAACAAGTGTTATGTCTTGTACAATGCTGAGACTATCACTTTTTCTCTCATGCTTTCAGCATCCAATTATTTTTCTATGTTTAGCACATAATTAAATGTCCCAAATATTTTACCAAACAACCTTCTCTTGTTTTTCACTGCAGTGGGTAGCAGTTGTTTCACTGGATTTTCACGTTTGTATTTGTGTCAGAATGTTTGCTTTTTCCTATCATTATTCCACTTGTGTAGTCCTTGTATAGTGATAACCCTGAAGAAGTTGTTTTTTTTTACCATATTCTGAGCCACATCAGCTTGCACACATTCTGATCTTTATGTGGATGCCCACTGCAGGGCTTTCTTTTATTCCCGAAAGCCTCAGCCTTGGTAAGTTGAGAGACTCATTCCATTAAAAGTGCATAAAGTTGCTTCTTTCTGGCATGGTGAGCGCTCCAGGGTTACTGCGCTGTCAGCAACTCTTGAAGATACTCAGCCTGTAGCCTATCTCCCTGGATTTAGAGCAGGATTTTGAACTGTCTCACTGAATGGAGTGGTGAACCCTTAGAAACTGAAGAGGCCTAATGTGATTGGAGAGAGCAAAGTTTGTCCCTTAAAAGGGACATCTCTGACAGTTCCAGATTTAAGTCCCTGTGGAATCAGCTCCTTAATATTGGTGCCTGTGCTTGATACATGGTTTTCCCAGAGAGAGGGAGGTTGGAGAAGGACAAGCGGTTTGCACCAGTGCTGGAATCCATCCCCTTGAGAACTGGTTTCATACCTGGTTTACAACCATTGAGTATTGCTTTCTTCAAAGAATCAATGAGTTGTATTAAAAACAAAACTAATAAAAAAACAATCCATAATCCTGAAGCCTATGGCTTTGCAATGTTTTTCTGACTTTCCATGGCAGTAAAATTCTGTGTCATGGTTATCTTGTGATCCTATGGAGACTTTGGATGTTCTTTTGGTATAATGGAGAATGATATTGTTCTTCCTATACTTCACAACTGTGATATTTCATTGTTGCTTGAATGAGATGGATTCCATTTCTTTTGGTGTTTTGAGGCCTTAGAGCTCTTTAATGGAAAGTGCTTGGATCTGAGATGGGTTGACTGTATTGTATTTCTGAGACACTTATAACAGTGCACCAGGAAAATATCCTTTCAGGTTCTATTGTGTAACTTGGTCTGTTTGCAGGATTCCCTTGTAGTTGGGAGCTGAGAGAGAAGAACCCCACACCACCCTCATGTTGGTTCTTCTTTTACTGGCATTCATCAACAAACTAAGGTGGTGTGTTGAAATGGAAAAAAGTAGGTAGGGACCAAAATGCTGGGCCAAACAATAAGTAATTGGTTGAGTAGTTTCACTAAGCTTTTAATGAATGCATCTAGTAGTCAAGAAACTTCCTACTTTGGATGATACTTATGAAACACTCTTTCATTATGTATCTGGGTTTAGGTTCACGAAAGGCAGATCAAGCTTGACCAGTTTTATCTTCCATGACCACGTGACATGCTTTGTGGATGAGGGAAAGGCTGTGGATGTAATCTACCCAGACTTTAGTAAAGTCTTTGACTCTATCTCCTACAGCATTTTCCTGGAGAAGCTGGCAGCCTATGGCTTGGACATGTGTACTCTACTCTGGGTAAAAGACTGGCTGGAGGGACAGGTCCAGATAATGGCGGTGAATGGAGTTAAATCCAGCTGGCGAGCAGTCACCAGTGGTGTTTTTCAGGGGTCAGTATAGAGACAGACTGTGCTTAATATCGTTATTGATGATCTGGATGAGCTGATTGAGTGCACCCTCAGTAAGTTTGCAGATGACACCGATTTGGGAGTTGTGTCCATTTGCCTGAGGGTAAGAAGGTGCTACAGGGGGGACTGGATAGGCTGGATCACTGGGCTGAGGCCAGTTGTGTGAGCTTTAAAAAGACCAAGTGCTGAGTCCGACACTTTGGCCACAGCAACCCCATGCATCACTACAGGCTTGGGGCAGAGTGACTGAAAAGCTGTGCAGAAGAAAAAGATTAGGGAGTGTTAGTTGACAGCTGGCTGAACGCAAGCCAGCAGTGTGCCCAGGTGATCAAGGCGGCCAATGGCATCCTGTCTTGTATCAGAAATAATGTTGCCAACAGGAGCAGAGAGGTGATCATCTCCCTGTGCTTAGTTCTGGTGAGGCCATACCTGTGTTCAGTTTTGAACCCCTCACTACAAGAAAGACATTAAGTCCCTGGCACATGTCCAGAGAAGGGCAACGAAGCTGATGGGGGATCTGGAGCACAAATCTGATGAGCAGTGGCTGAGGGAACTGGGCTTGTTTAGTCTGGAGAAGAGGAAGCTCAGGGGAGACCTTATTGCCCTCTACAACAACATGAAAGGAAGCTTTGGCGAGGTGAACATCAGCCTCTTCTCCATGGTAACTTCTAACAGGGCAAGAGGTAATGGCTTCAAGTTGCACCAGGCAAAGTTTAGGTTGGATATTAGAAGAAATTTCTTCACAGAAAGAGTGGTGAAGCACTGGCTCAGGCTGCCCAGAGAGGTGATGATGTCAACATCCCTGGAGGTGTTCAAGAACTGTGTGGATGTGGCACTGAGAGACATGGTTAGTGGGCATGGTGGTGATGAGTTGACAGTTGGACTAGATATCTTAGTGGTCTTTTCCAACCTTAATGGTTCTATGATCTTTGTCTCTTCTGACATGTAAGAAATTAGGTGAGAGAGATAGGTAGAAGAGGAAAGCCATTAGATATACGAAGTGTTCAGATGCTTGAAAATTGTTTAAATCCTATTTACAGATACATAAGAACATCTCAGAGACTCAGAAGCTAAACAAGTCTGAGTGCTTGCATTTTTTGCCTAGCTTTCACTAGCTTAACTAGCAGATGTTGTTTATGTGCTTTGCCACTACATTCCATACAGTGCTTTTTTCTCTCAATAACCTGGTTATTAACAGAATTTTGACCTTTTTTTTTTTTCAAGAACAAAAGATGAGCTTAAAAATGAATTAATATTAAAGACAGGAAGAGTGAAAAAGACAAGTAGGTTCAGGGTTTCATATTCAGATACAGATTTCACCATGTCCAAATAGAAAATAGCAAAAAGTCCATTATGGTCTCAAGTTTTTGAAACAGAATAGCAATTTTTTAGTCCCATTCTCTCTCAGTGAGCACACATCTCTTTTACAATTAAAACCACTAAAAAAAACGCAGCCAACACAGTGGTCGAGTAATGTTGACAATCTCAGAATGGTTATGTTGAGCTGAACTGTCTTTGAAACTGAACCATGCTTCTGCCAGGTATCAGCTGTTCAACAGAAATGACCATTCCCTGCTTTCTGTGGGTTTAAAACAATTCTTTCTTCTGGAGGTGATCTAGTGCCTTTCCCTAGCATGAAAATCAGCTTAAACAAAAACATGCCCATTTAAAAAAATATGCTCTTATATACAATACACTCTTCCAGAGAAATGGAGTATTAGCATTTGAAAAGACAGATGAGAATGCATCTTTGGGAAAGGCCTTTGTTCAGAGAATTACAGCTATATTCTACATGCATATCACCATGGTAATTGAATTGTTTGGCCTTGACAGTAAGGTATATAGCACAAGCCATTTGCCATTTTCCATGATGTGGTTCCTAGCAAAGAGTGCAGTTTGTCAATTTAAAATTTATGGTATGACATTTAGCAGTTGCGCTTACTATAATAGTGGTGGATGTGGTCTGAAAGCATGAAACAAAAAGGAAAAGGTAATTACATCTTCACTGTGCTGTTGGATGCTGAAGTCTTTGGTGTCTTTTTAAGACAGGAAAGTGGAGAAGCAAGCTTTGAGTAAATTGGGGAGAGGAGCTTTGGCTGGATAGGTTCCTCAAAGAGAGGTTTTGGCTCTTAAGTGTGTTTCATGCAGGAACTGTGGCCAAAATCTACCAGTTGTGGAGGCCTTCCTTCCCATAGATTTCAGGCAGAAAATGTAGGTTGCTGTACCTGAATTGGGTATCCAAGGTAGTCTCACTCATCAGCTCATTGCAAACTAAATGGAACCATAGACGGATACAGCCATGCATTCAGCTTCTACTGCCTTTCCTTAAAGTAGTGTTATGGCATGTTGGTAGGGATTTTTGTGATGTCACCAGAGCTAAGGGTTTAACATCATATTTGTGGGCCAGTGAGTTCAGTATAGGGGAGTTTTACCTGCCATAAACTCAAGGTGTTTTTCTGGTTCCAAAGGAAGTCAGACTCCATATCTGAAGAAGTATGAGTTGAGAATACCTATCTACATCTTTGGTATTTCTGCAGTTTAATAATTTCCACCTACAACATGAGACATTCCAGAACTGTTTGAGCCAGAAGGCAAAGTCAAAGCTGTGCTCTCCACATGGCTCCAGCAACTATGATGGTGTAACATGAGAGTACTTTCATTTCATCCCTCATAGGATGATCCCTCACAAATCTTTCTTTGGGATATAGGATGCAAACTGCTGTTGCAGAATTAGAAGAGCCTCCAGGAACCTCATTCACACAACGCAGTTAATGTAGAGAAAAGAATCTTGAATAGTTGTGTTATCACATGTATAGGAAGAGGTACAATACAGAAGTGGTGGTGAGTAGTACTGCTTAGTGCATTGCTTGGCATACAAAAGAGATTCCTTGCTTTCACCCCTAGATGCTGCAGGAGATTGTCATCTCTGCCTTTCTATTCCTTAAAGCAAATCCAACTTTCTAGAAAAATGTCTAATTCTCTGTTGTCCTCATCTACATAAAAGCAGGGCTAGCCTCCATACAGAAGTCTCTGTGCTTTAAGACAGATAGAAAGTAGAACACAGTTAAAAGTGTTTGGGTTTTTTTCCTCCAGCTCACTGCTGCCCTTCATCTCCTACAAGAGCAGGGTGGGGAATTCTTGTTACAGCACTGCACATCGGTGAGACAAAGCCTATACCAGACATTTATTCCTTAGGTAACGTTTTGGTTACCAACCAACCCAGTGTCTTACTTTTATCTAACCACAGAAGCAGCTTCCCCGGTGGCTGCACATGCAGTTGTGTGGCTGTTGGTAGCTTCTGAGATCAGCTTTATAAACAGTTTGTATTGAAAGCATCCGTCAGTGGATTTCCATGCTGGGGAAGCTAACACATGGGTATAGTTTTTTATTGCCTTTCATTCTAGCTCCGATTCCAGTGTCAGGTCGCTTTCATGATCGTTTTACTAGACGGCTGGGAGACTGAGTTTCCTTAATTTTTTGCTGTGCAAAGATACCAGGCTGAAATATCAAAACATATACACTGACCTTCAGGATGGCGCCATGGAGGGAATCTGACCAGGCAGTGAGCACTTCTCTAGCACGTGGATGTGGCTGCATGCCAGTTCCTTAAAATCATGAGGCAAAGCTGTTTCCTCCAAAAAACTGCATGAAAGGACATTAGACATTGTTTCACTTCAGTGTTTGTTCACCGACTGTATTCTTGTTTCCTTCTGCGGCCTCAGAATACATCCCTATCTTCTTTTTCCCTTTGAGCAGTGCTTCACTGTATTCACTGCGTTTCATTACCTGAGAGCCGCAGGCTGGTGCAGAGGAGACTTGTGACACTGAGATCAGCTAAAGCCTAATGGGAGAGGAGTCCGCATGACTGCAAGCTGCAGCTTAGGTAAATAAAGCCTTGTGCACTCAAGCTTCTATTTTTTTTTTTTTTTTCATTTTTATTTTTGTATTTTTTTTTTACCTGGTGAAGCTGCTGTTCTTGGCTTTAGCCTCAATTTTTCTGTTGGTCAGGATGGAGAGCTGCTGCTTCTGTATCATCAAGCTGCAGCATGACATGCAAGGGAGAGTTCATTATGCAGCAGCAGAGCTATTTTTACAATGGGCTGTGACTGTGCCTCCTCACAGAACATGCAAACATGCAAAGCAAGAAAGAAAATCAACGAATGTATTATTTGCTGACAATAATTGTTTCCAGTCACAGCTGATGATAGTGATTAATCACATTGTCTTAGTATTTTATTTGGGAATAGGATAGGTATTAAGGGGGAGAAGATCAAGAAGTACTCTTCCTCATTTGCCTTGAAAAGTTAGCTAATAGTGCCCTGAAAACAATGTTTCAGTTTTCTGAAGCTTAGAGCTTGTCTTTTACTGAGATCATAATAATAATCCTTCTAATTAGTAATAAATATACAAATAATCCTAGCTAATAGAATGGGAGAAGAACGTAACATACCAACCACATGAGTGATGTGTAGCCAGCCACGTGTGTCAGTACTTATGTCATTGTTTAGCTATAATTACATTTGGATTAATTACATGTAATGCAGTCTCTGTTTTATCTCCCATACCAGTGCTTAACTGCAGTTGCAGCTGTCCAAACTGCAGTCCAGTGCTGCTCCGTAAGACATCTGGCCTTTCCTAATTTAAATGCCTCCTAAAGATGCTGTTTTCCTCAGCTCCCACAGGAAACTAATGCATCATATTGTGACCTATTTAATTTGCCCATGAATGAACTGCTCGCTAGGGTAGAAGGAGGGGACTACAAAAAAACACAGAGGACAAGAGGAATCATTAGCTTCAGTTAACCATGACCAGTGAAGGAATGATGTTGTAGCTACCCCTACCACAGCTTGACTATGTTAAGCAAACTTGTGCTTACTTCATATTAAACAGTAGCAATAGTTTTCCTTCCTGGAGTATATTCCCTGTGTGTAGTAGAGTTTCAGGATCAGGCATATGTCTGTACAGCTGCTAAAGAGATTTTCAGCCAGAGCAATTTGGAAATGTCTTTGTTCAGGTGGATTGTTATGCCATTAAAAGTCAAAGTATTACAAGCTGTTACGGTATTTGGTAATCTTTTTTTGAAAATCGTTTCTGTTGAGCCCCAATTAATTATCCCTTCCTCTTAATCAAATTTCTCTGTGTAGCGTCTGTCCAAACCCTTCTTAAACCATTTCCTTGTTTCTCCCAGTTCTCTCCTCCCAACTGCTTTGCAGTGGTGGAGCAGAGCAGAGCAACACCTTCTCCACAGTTGCACTTACCTCCTTTTTCTTGAAGATCACTTTTCTGCGTTTATCTTACACCCTGGGGAAGCTCTCGGCTGTTTTTTAGCAGTTAACTGCAGTCCGCTAGCACCTTATGAAATGTAGTGTGCCCTTTCTTATACTAGTCAGGTTTTACTTGCTTCGTCTTCAAAGAACACAAAAAATGGAGGAATGCTTTAATTTGAAATAACTTTTTTTTGTTTTCAAACTGCCAGTGGGAGCAGGGCGAGCTTCCCACCAAAGTTGGGTGGGACAAAGTTGATATCATATAGCTGTTCTGAGGTCAAAAACTACCTGTGCCTATTTGTAGAGGGATTTGATGTTGAAATGAGTATCTTGAGAATTATCTTTGTGTATGTGCACGTATAGCCTTAGTTTTAATCAAAAGGTCATAATAAACATGGTATCTGACATTAAACAATTTTCAGAAGAAAGATGATCTGAAGCTTGATAAATGCCTTTGTGTACCATGAAATGTGAAGTTCCGCTAGTCTGGGAGATCCTTCTGCCTAGCACTTGATCTCCAGTTTCCCTTTATTTTTCCCTCTCAAATGTTTCTTCTTTCACTGGAGTGGTTACCTTTGGAAACAGAAGCTACGTGGGCTCCATTTGAAACTAAAAATAAAAGGAATGCCCAAACTGCCGTGTAAATTCATTAATACATGCCCTGCAATTGTAGAGATTCCCCTTTCTGGCAGGAGCTGTGTACTCTAGCCTGGTTTTGATGGAGAGCGAGACATGCATTGCATTCTTTTTCACAAAGATTTTTTTGCTCTTTTACTCAGCTTTTTGTTTTGCTCCTAGTTTTACATTAACTTGCCTTTGCCTAACTCAACAACTCTTAAATGTTCTTTTTATTCTACTTTTTAAAAATTTTCATAGAATCATTAAGGTTGGAAAAGACCACTGACATCATCTAGTCCAACTGTCAACCCATCGCCACCATGCCCACTAAACCATGTCACTTTCCCATGTTTGCTTTTGTCTTTTACTTTCCACAGCAAGGGGTGAGAAATGTTGTAATTTACTCCTGCTGTCATGTTGTGCTGTGTTCTTCCTGAGTTTGCTGGGCTGTTTCTGCTTTGCTACAGGGTTGGTGGGTGAGGATGGCAGTTCCTTTGTGGCCACTTTCACAAGGAAGCCATCCTGAGCAGCTCTGCAAGGACTGGGGCCCTCTGCCTCACCTCACAGCAACTGCTAGGAGGCCAGATTCTTCCCATCATGCCAGGATGCATCTGTCTATTTGGCTGTGGAGATGGAGGACAATGTCCCGTGTCACCTCTGTTGAAAAATGAGTGTGGCTTTTGTGGCTGACTCTTCCTCCATGCTGGAAAATGGTGAAGCCTGAGATGCCTCACGTTATCTGACAGCGCTGCTTCCCAGCATGTAGAGTTTGAGTGATGTTTTCCTTATGTCTGTCACCAGCCCCAGCAGTCTGAGGGGGCTACGTGTGCACAGTGCTCCCTGTGCCAGCATCAAAATGAGAGACCTGCAGCAAAACTGACTGGAGGTATAAGGTGGACTTCAGCAAAGTCTTCTGCCAAAATTAAAATTCAGCTCAGTCCTGCCTCTCCAGACTGTGTACTTTAGCATTAAGATGATTTTCAAGCAACAGGAACAAAATTAGACAGCAAATAAAAAATGGTCCGAAGGGTAAGTGTTTGGCCTCAAGTATTTGCATTTGTAGGCACGTGTATTTATGAGTCTTCTTTTGGTTTGTGTTTTGTAGGACAAAGAAGGTCAGCCATTGCTACCGTATCATTTACCGTCACCCGGAGAGGACTTTAACGCAGAACGAGGTGCATCGTATCCATCAAGCTATTGAAGAATCAGCAGTTCGAGAACTTGGGGTTGAGGGCAGGTTCTAGCATTGCTGGTCTGAAGCCCTAATAGAAGTTGTTTTCTCATTTTTTTCCCCTCTTTTTGTTTTTTTGTTTGTTTGTTTGTTTGTTTGTTCTCTTTTCCTTTTTTTTTTATGCAATGAGGGGTACAAGTAGAGAGGAATTCTGTGACTGAACCTGGCATGTGAAGCAAATAATAAGTGGGCAATGGTAAAATTACCAGATAATAAACGTTTCTATTAAGAAATCATTGACAAAGCACAGGCTTTATTTTAAGAAAGTGGGGAGCAGCAGTAATGTGAGATTTCCCTCTTGTTACAATAAGAAATACACTGCCTTGTGGTTTTCTGTGTTGTTAATTGGTCCCTGGGTTCCATTAAATTCCAGTAAATACTTGGCATTATTTCTGTGTTGACAGGATCTTCTATCTGCATAACGAGTGAAGCAAAACAGAGACAATTTTGTTCTTCCACCTCTCCCTCTCTTTCAGTAAGAAATGGCAGGTTTTCCTTCACAAAACCTTCCAAGAGGTAAACCTTGTGAAGTTCAGCTCTTGTACCGTCAGAGCCCTTGGGTATTGCTTTCATTTGCTACAGAGAAGGAGCCAGACAGGCTCTAGGACTGGACTTGGCTGCCTTCAAATGCTGGGCCATTGGTGAGTCTTTCCTGTTGGATGTCCCTGCTACCACAGAAGTTAGTGGAACCACTTATTGAGGCTCTCAGAGATGTGCACTTTCCCCAAGTGAGGAGATCCCTTATCTCAGTTTTCCTCACACAGGGACTACTGCAATATACATGTTTCCTGTCGTCTTCCAAGGAGTGATATCATGTGGGCAGGATGGCAGAAGAGAGAAGCTTACAGTGCCCTGAAATGCACCTGCCTGGATCTTTCACACTATGTTACTTTCTAGCAGCACTATCTGCTCAGAAATTTGACTGTTCGGGATTGAAACCTCACTAAAATGGGATCTCCTATTTCAGACACCAGTCAATTTATGAGATGCTTGGCTTTTTCAATGCAGGTTATAATAAGTAAGTCCTGGCAGCAGTGATGTTAGGTCTTACAGAGGTGTTCAAATGGTCTGATAATTACTTGACGAGCCATTGCAGATGCTGATATTGAATAAGGGATCTGTTTTTGCTTTTAATGGTATTTCATACAGTCTTGCAGGTCACATCTGGTTGCTGTGTCGGGAACATTCCCTCCTTCAGGGAAGAAAGCAGTAAAAGCTCTGCAATAAACAGCATCTAACACTGATTTATACCATATCAAGAAACATCTGTGCAGCGGGCTTGTATTCAACCATAAGAAGCCAGTTACTATTGCAGATGTGACAGAAGCAGAAAGCTTATTTTAATTTCATTACTCAACATATTTAGCTGTGTAAACAAACCCTAATCTAAATTGCTGTATTGTCATCCAAATAACTTGATTATGAAAACAATATGCTAGGCTTTCTGCAAGGCAACAGAGTGGATGCCATTTATGCAACATATGAACCTACTTGGTTATTTTTAAAGTAAGATCTACTAAGATTACTAAATACAGTCTAGCCCATTTGATCTTGCTCTGTCTCCTTCATCCTTCGCGTTTTTGGATTCTCAGTGAGAACCACTGAAGAGGATCACTGCACTGAGCAGTCATTGTTCCAAGACAGGGCCTGATCCACACTACCACATTGGACAGCAAATTATGTAGATGTTAATTGGTGGCATTGCATATGGAAAGTGTACTAAAATCTGCCTGTTGTGCCAAGGATAATAGTCTCTTGGGTAAGGAAGAGACTGTCTAGGGTGGGGTAGGTTGCAAGATTCTCCTTTGTATGTTATTGATTAGTGAAATCCATTTTCTGCTCTCCGAATCCTTCAGGTCCCTCATTCCGATCAGCTAGTTTTGCGGGCATAGAAATGTGGGGAAAGCAAGGAGGAGAAAAATGGGCAGTGAGCCTTCCTCACTCTCTGCAGTCACGGACATCACTGCAGCAGAGCTTTCCACGAGGTTGATCTGAAACCATGGGATCATCTTCTGCAAGTAGGTGTAGCAACTTTCAGACAAAAAATGCAAGCCATTAAGATTAAAAAAACAGCAACAACAAACAGCTTCTTCAGGAGCAAGCTCACTTTAATTATAGGAAGGATTCTAAGGCCTATAAAATCAGATGGGCTGGCTGTGAGCACAATAGGAATATTTGAGTATGTTTAGATTAGGTAAGCCCTTGTCATATGTATCCTAGGATTAATCTAATCTAAAAGCCTGTTGCTTCGGCAGAGATTCATCACTACTAGCAAAGCAGATCTCAGATCAGAGGGCATCAGTGTTGCATTCTTCTGCTGCTGTCCTTGGGAACATACGACTTTTCCTTCATTGCCTGTCCTTAATTTTATTGGGGAAGTTTGCTGTGGACACTAGTAGACTCTAAAGTGAATAATTTGAAACCATATAGCCCCTTGTGGACACCAACAGAGAGCCCATGAGAATCTGAGTGTGTAATAACCATGATTTATTTTACTGTTCATCAGAGACAGACGATGCTGCCAGTATGTCAGGGGCTGGTCAGACCTCTGGTGGGAATATAGAAACCTGACTGAGGAAGACCCTTGGTGCAGTCCCTGACCAGCTCTTTAGAAGAGAGAGTACTGCCCTGACCTGTCTCTTGGCTTTTCTTAAGACATGGAGCATGAAGGCATGTAAACTAGCTTGAAGACCAGGAACAATGTAGGTGCCAGGGTAGTTCTTGTGCTTCTCTCTGCTTCCCTACAATCTACCTCATGAAAATCTCTTAATCTTTCACTGACCCACATTGCAAACAACTGCTGTAACTGGATGAGCTACACGTCTAGTGAAGGTGGACAAGTTCCTAAATATCAAAGCAATACAATGCAATGGCATGCCGTTAAGAGGAGCAGCATTTGAGCAGTTAGTGTGCATGCTGACTGACGAGCATAGTGGAAGGCACAGTGCCCTGCTTCTTGTTTTTATCAACTCTTTGCATTTGGTTTTGTGTGCTGCTGGGTTTTATTTCAGCAGCCTTTAATAAAAGAGAAAAAAAATCAATTGTAGCAAAAGAAGCGACATGTCCCCAGGAAAACCGGCTGGGGAGTTCTTTGACTGAACAGTATGTACTGTTTAAACGTTCTGGGTGCTGGTTTTGTTCATAGTCACCACGAGTTTTCAAGTTATCTGTGATTTCTGGAAGGCTAAAGATTTTGCTTTAGTCTCCAGTTTGGGATATTCCTAGTAAACTGGCTGCAGATTTACAGTGCAGTGACACTTATTTGTTTTAGATGTTCATGTTAAAGGTGCTGCAGTGGAAAAGTGTTGTGAGCAAGGTAGCCAGTAAATTGCTGTGTTTTTACCCTTGAGACTCCAGTGACCTCTGCCATCAGTAAGCTAGTATTGCCAGACATGGTCAAACAGTTGCACTCATTTGAAAGCAGCTTTTTTTCTGAAAATCCGGAGTAGAATTGTAAACATGTGATGGTGGTATTTTACCCTCCATTTAGAGCATTACTCCTGTCGCTTCTGGAGATCGGTGGCCATGCTTTAGTGCTGAATTTATCAGCTTCTTACTGAGTGCAGATGTGCTGATTATTGTGGGCACTGACAAATTGTTCTCAGCCCTAGCGTAAGTTCATGTCAGGCTTAGCTTTTTGATTTAAGGTAAGCACTCATGGCCAAGCCGGGACTCTTTGGTGGTCCAACAGAGTAAATTTAGGGAGCCTCACCCCAAAAGGCAGAATTAAGTCAAATGTGTTGAGTTCATGTTTGAGTAAAGCTGAAGAGCCCTATCTTCACTGTTGGACAAACTGAAGCTTGGCCGGAGTTCATTAGTTATGCCTCAGTTAGAAAGCACTCTGTGCTGTTTCCCCTCAACACAGACACGCAGAAACATGCAGAAGTTCTCTTGAATTCAGTGTGAGCATATGAAGCGTTGTGCTGGCTACTTCAGTGATTGGCCTGCCCGCTGAACCATCGCCATCAGAATTGTTACCAGCTGAGAGAGAAAATGACTTTGTACTTCAACTCTGAAATTAGTAGCCATACTTTTAAAGCTTAGAGCTCTGTTCAGATATTGTCTGCTGTGTGTCTTTGCTACGAGAAGGCTCTCTATGTAAAAAAGGATTTGCTTTCTGTACAGACCAGGCCATACTGACTAATTACAAACATCCTGATGAAATTTTAAGGTTGTGAGTATTCGCAGAATCATAAAGGTAGGAAAAGACCATTAGGATCACCTAGTCCATCTGTCAACCCATAGGAGTGTTGCCTCTGAATGGCCACCAGAACTGAAGCAATACTGAACAGATCTATTGGACGTGCAAGAAACCAATCACTGACATTTATTATCTGTTTTTAAACACAACTGCAATTACAGCTGAATTTTAAGCTGAGTGCCTCAAAAGATAAGACTGCACTTCAACACGGAGCATAGGCATATGCCTGGGGAAAGATGTTGACTTCTATAGAGTCTGTGGTATAAGGTTTGATCGTCGTTAACATCTGATGTGGTCACATGGTTGGCAAGTTTTGCACTTCAGTGTTTTTGTCAGATGGTCTCTGTTATTCTCTTTATGCTTGCTGTTAACTAAGTAGAATCTGTTTCAGTTTGCCTTTCATACTTGGAAAACTGTTTTAAAATCATTTTGGCCCCAACCAGCCGATCTCGTTTTGGTTTTGCTTACCTTCTCTTACAGTCCTCACTATGGAAGTTTGGTCTAACTTTTGTGGAGAAGCACTGTCAGGGAGTAGGCAGCGTGATGTGTTATACTGCAGCCTAGAGCCCGTGCTCCCACGCCGCATTACTGCAGGGTCTCTCTGTGCTCACCCTCTGGATTCAGGTGATTAACACGCGGCCCAGGGAATTGTGCCTCTGCCTGCTCAGTAATTTGCTGGGCAGCACCGCAGTCATCCAGAGCAGCTGCCACTTAAATGGGCAGTAGATTGTTCTCTTTTTATTTTAGTGGCTGCAGCTTCACATGTATCACAGTGTGACACAGCCAGAAGCACTGGTATTTGCAGCGGCTAAACATCAATTGGATGCATCTCATGACTTATTGCCTATGCAGTCATTTTTCAGTGGATTCACTGCATGCTCGTGAGAGGTTATTCATCCACAGATATCAAAACCCACTGAGACGAAGGGTCAGGATTAAAAGATTTTGAGACCCCAACAGATAGAGATAACTGCTTGTAGGATTTTGTTGATGTCTGTGCAGGTCTGAAAGTCCCACTGGGCATCTTTGCAAATGTTTAGTCACTCAAAACGTTTTGAAACCTGGCACTCAGTGATCATAGTGACATCGGTGTCATTTTGGGAGAAGGGAACAGGCTTAGCGAGAGGTCACGCAGTAGCTGAGCAGCAGAGCTGTCCTGGGCTCAAAGCACCGAATCATCCTCCATCTCTCACACAGCGCTTCCAGGAGGCACGGATGTGTGTTTGGCTGCCTGCCTTCCCATAGCGCATAGTAAATAATTAGCGTGCATATCCAAACTCGTTGGTCATCTGGCATTGTAACTGATGATTAATTTAAGGGGTTATTGATTCCCATACCAAATCTTTACTCATTGGTGGTAGAGAAACTAATAGTCATTCACAGGGTCTTTATTGACAGATTTCAGAGTAAGAATTGAGTAAGTCAGCATAGGAATGGATGTGTTTCCATGCGATCTATAGGTTGGTTTGTGCCTTCCAGTTCATGCGGCCATTAAAATTGACTTAAGTTTACAGAACCACAGGGGCTGGAAGGGACCTCAAGAGGTCATTGAGTCCAACCCCGCTGCTAAAGCAGGTGCACTAAACTCAGGTTTAACTCAGCAAAAGGTCTAACCTTGTATAACCTCTCTGAGACTATTCTTGCCAGGTGACCAGCAGCTTGGTGGGTGCTTTCAGGAGGAATGGGGCCATCACCAAACAGCTTTCCAGAACCATCTCCCCAGTGTCCAGAAAAAAACCCTTGCCTTGCCTGCCAGGCACAAGTACTGCATTGCACAGAAGCACTTGGCAGAGCCAATTGCCTGGAAATTTCTGTCTTACGCGCACAGTACTTTGAGACCTCCCTCCTTGCACCCTTCCCTGAAATGCTTCCTTGCTTCCACAGCTTCCTAAATTCCATTTGAACTCCTTCCCATCACCTGAAAGCTCAGTTCTTTCCCCTTTGTACGACAGTGCCCTGCTCAGTGCCAGGTGCTTTGCTCAGGTCTTGCTCAGACCTTCTCCATTCTGCTGTCATGGGGCAAATCTGTGCATGTGGCCTAACATTTCTCTGGAAACTTCGTATTTGGGTCTCTGTACTCAGCACAACTGCTTTTTATCACTGAGGCTGCCAGAACATCATTGGGCCTTGGAGACCCTCACCTTGAAGTCCCATGTGGTTGAGATTGTTCCCCTGGGTTCAAAAGTGTGTGGTGTTCACTGACAGTGGAAGGATGGACACCCATCACCACTGGACAGACCCTCGCTTTTATAGGAAGATGAGAGACAGGAACAGGTTGCTGGCGTGAGTAAGTGTATCATAAATGAAAGTTCAGACAGGGGGATAGGATATTAATTAGAATCTGGTGCCCAATGTGGTCTCCTCAGAAAATGATTACAAACTGATTTTGTTAAGTAATTTCAGCAGCATTCTGTGTGTTTACAAGCTGCTGTGTTATTGTACTGTATAGTCAGCATCACTTTTCATTCATTTCCACTTGCTAGAAAATAAGAAATGTTAAGAATGAAATAATTTCCCATTTTTTCCTGGTCTTAGAGCATTATCTATTATTTTTAAGCAAGGAGAGCAGTCCATCGTTTCTGAGGTCCTCAGCACCTTGCACAGTTACCTTATTCAAGTACTGCACACATATACACATGAAATAGGTTGGAGGGAGTGATGTGAGCCTTATTTCTTTGCTGCAGATACAAAAGCAGAGTTGCTGTTCCCCATACTCTGTGTGATTAGTGAGTTTTGTTTCCTGCTGCTTAGCTCCGATACACAGAAAATCATCTTTTTCCAAGAAAAAATTCAATACTTTCTGATGCCTCCTGCTGTCAGAGAGCCAACAGTCTTCTGAGCACTCTCCCTTCAAAGCAATCGAATTTTTAGGCAGAGAACTCTCTTCCCCACTTGAGACGCTTTCCTTTCAGCTGAAAGACTTTCTGGCATCTGTTTTAGACTGCTTTGCTACATCTGCTGCTGGTGACAGCTCAGGTCTTTTTCTGCCTTGAAGGAAGAAGTATGACACGATAGGAAGGCCAGATATAAAATAAATTTGAACTGTGTTAGTGCTCTGCCCTAATTAAAAAATAAATAAAATCCTAACCTCTTAGAAGTTATTAATAAAATCCAGCTTTGATCTTTACTAGAGGGCAGGCTTGTGCACTGGTAACATTTCCACATCAGTGCAGCACCTGAGACTCAAACAGAGGGCAGCTTTGTCACTGAAGGGTCTTTACATTCATTCTGGAAAACTGCTTGGTAGTTTTCTGGCTTCCTTTCTAGGTGGTCACAGATCTTGGAGCCTTTGGCAGTGCATTCCGAGCTTATTCCGTAACGCCTTCTGTATGACAGATTTACTTCCTGTTGGAGTTGTTTAGCATCCTTAGAGCAGTTGTGAAGTGTAGCATAAGGGGAATCAGCTGATGGCATGTCCTCTGCCTGCAGAGTCCCAGTCTTGCCCAAGCCTGCAGCTTGGGGCTCGTTCTGCAGGGGGAGCACGGATTTCTGGAGGATTCCTGTGTACAAACATGAGTTTGCCAAGCTGGACAGGAATAAGTACGCTTGTGAGTACATTTCTGCCCAGATAGTGAGTTGGCTGCACGTGGACCTTGACCGTTTCGAGACTAAGGATGACAGTTAAGTGGTTGGGGCAGAGAGGAGAAATTCCTACCTTGTGTTCAAGTGTGTCTCAGGAGGCCTGCTATAAAATGTGTCAGTCACATCTTTGAAAGGAACCTTGTTACCTACCCAAAGGAAAAGGGAACAGGTATGACAGTGGCTTTTATTTTGCAGGGCCTGTTGATTGCTGTTGCTTTCTCTGTGATATAAAGTAGATCAGCTGGATGAGAGGATGCCCAGACACAGCGGGGTATCTTCTAACAGTGATATTTCAATGGAGACAAGAGGAGCAGGAAGAGAAGTACTTAGGTTCCCCATGGTGAACAGATGTGAGCTAGTCCACAAGAGAAGTTCTGCCCTGCATTCAGATGGCAGCTATTGCATGCCACTAGGGAAGAGGCCATTTGTCTGACGTAGTCAGATGGCATCGTGCATGGCCATTTCCACCTGGAGACCCCATCTTCAATTCAGGATGATGTTGAGCCAATCAAAGAACTTCTTTGCTGTCTTCCCGGTTTGGAAAAACTCAAGTTTGAAGGGTTCTGTGACCTCACCATACAGATTGTGAGGTCTGCATTAGGCCCTGGTGATCCCAGCCTTTCCAGTAGGTAGGGTATGAAGCTCTCTCACTTAGTGATAGACCTAAGAAAGAAGGTCCAATCTGACCACAAATATAAGACTTTTTCTAAATAGGGACAATAACTCTGTGCTTTCTTGCAAGATATTGAATCGTTTTTCAAATGAGGGTCATGCCATACGCATTGATCAGACTTGAAGACAGGAGAGGCTGAGGCTTCGTTTCTCTTGCTGCAGATTAAGCCCTAAATCCAAGTGTCCCAGAATCACCTTTGATCCAGTACAAGAGTCCCTTTCTGTATGTGTTATGTGCCCTCAGCAATGCAGGAAAAGACCTTAGGTTAGGCCTCTCTTTTCTACTCTGCTCCTCTGCATTGCAACAGCTTCTAATACATTACTCTGGATGCTTTCTCCACCTGAATTTGCAAAATCAAGCCAGAAGTTGATCAGTGCCCGAGAGGCTAAGGATGAAGGAGGGAAACGGAGAGAAGAGAGTCACCAGGCCTGTAATATTCCCCACTCCTCCCCAGCCTTCTCTTTCCAGAACACATGTGGAATGAGACCAGCAGGATAGCTGGCAGCAAGTTCATAGATCTTAAGTTCCCAGTGAATGCTTTTTTTGCAAGGACCTCAGTCTGTTGTGCATACCAAAACTACATCAGGAGCTACACAGCTGCTGCCTGGGTCTTTAGCTTACCTGTTGTGCCAGAAGATGTAATGTTCCCATTCAGGAGCTCTTGGTACCTTGGATCTGCTGTGAGGAAAGAGATAAAATACTCACCTCTCCTTTGAAGGGAGACTGAGGGAGCTGGGCTTGTTGAGTCTGCAGAAGAGAAGGTTCCATGCAGACCTCACTGTGACCTTCCTGTACTTAAAGGGAGCTTATAAAATAGCTGGATACCAACATTTCACACAGTGACAGATAGTGACAGAACAAGGAGAATGGTTTTAAGCTAAAAGAGAGGAAATTTAGATTAGATGTTAGGAAGAAATGTTTCACTTAGACAGCAGTGAGGCGCTGGCACAGCTGCCCAGAGAAGCTGTAGGTGCCCCATCCCTGGAGGTGCTCAGGGACAGGTGGTATGGGGCCCTGGGCAGCTTGAGCTGGTGGGTGACAACCCTGCCCACAGCACGGGGTAAGGGCATCACTGCAGATATGAAAGCACAGAGAACCGTAGTTGTTCTCCTCACTCTTGTCCTTCCCTGTACCCAGGCCAGTGCTCACCACCAACGCTTATAACAGAGCAGCTTAACTCAGATGCATTTTTATAAGGTTCCGTGACAGCTAAGACTCATGTGGTGATGACTGAAGCACACTTCTTCTTTTGAAAGGCTGTCAAGCATGCTTAAAAGTACTCATAAGGTTATCTAATTTTGTTCTTGTCTCAGTATGATAGGCTTATCTGGGCAGTCTAGGCACTTGAATGCAAGATCATGTATTTAGGAACTTTTAGTGGATGATTTTCCTTCTATTAACTTATACCATCTCCAGTTGTACCCATGAAAACTTCTGTCGTTCACATCATGTAGCAAGAAGCTCAGTTTAACTAAGTTGTGTTAAAAAGAAAGCATGCTTGGGATTGGTTTGAACCTGCCATCTAGCTTTGCCTGTTGTCCTAGATCCCAAAATAACCTGTACAGTCAACCCTGGGCCCTTGATAACCAGAGAAGAAATGACAAATCTGGGAGATTTTTAGAGCAGAATGACAGAACTGATCGGGAGAGGTGGAGGTACAGGTAGACGAGCTCAAATTAAAAACGATGCACAGCTTAGATAAGGCATGACTAACAAATGTGTGGTTTGTGAGACACGCAGCTCTCTGATGAGTACGAACGCCCTCCCACTCTCCCAAGCGCAGTGAGGAATTTTTGGCCTGGCACACAGGGATATAACAAGGGCTAATGGTGTGACAGGCAGGCAGAATGTTAGGTAAAATATCCTGACAGTGATATATATTTTGCTGTGGAGCGGTCTCCCAAGGGAAAGGGCAGGAGCTTGGTCCTTTTTGAAGCCTGACTGGACAAAGCATTAGAAAAGGTACTCCAGAGAACAGTTTTCCGTTGGCGGAAAGAGCCAGTGATCTAATAGGCTCCTTCCACATCTAGCTCCTAATGACATGATGCTCTCTATAGTGAGTTTTGACTATTTTAAACTCAGAGGGTAAATAGGAGGTAGAAAGGAAAGATTAATGATAAGAACTAAGAAAAAAAAAAAAATGGAGGTTTATTTAATAGTCATGAGAAGTGACAGCTTGAGCGTTCCTTAGGCCAATGGTGCTATTCAAAAAGAGCATTGCAAATGGGGAAGGGAAAGTTGTTACATGGCAAACGATTATGGTAATGATTTATTTTCATAGAACTGTAGTGCAGGAGGATCCAAAAGCATGTTTCAGATTGGGTGTCTGCACATGTGCATTCATATCTTGTGAAAATTGTTTCAGCTGACACTGAAATGTAATGACCACTGGACCAGAGCAGTCTTAGTGACAAATACGTCATTGCTGGTTGTCTTGGCCCACAATGTCCTCATGCTTTCACCTCTTGCTGACTTTTCAAAGAGCATTTCTTACAGAAGCTGTATATCTCAGGCTGTTGGCTCTAGATATTCAGTTCATGTCCTAACATCTTTCTGTGGGCTTGTGCCTGGATTAGGCTGCCATAAGCAAGGGCTGCATTTTTGTGTTGTTTTTATCTCAGGTCTCGTGAGCCGTGACTTCGTCTCTGAACTGCTGAAGGACCAGAGGACTCTCATTTAGTGTAGCAAAAGCAACAAGGAAGTGAAGAAGTAACATCTGTATATAGAACTAGAAAAGGCAATTTGGAAAACTGAAAGGCTATTATTTGCTGGTTTTTAATATTGTCATTTTGAAGTAAAATGTGTTTATTGTCTTTCCTGTGAAGATCGACCTTTTTCCATTTTTTTTTCTCTTTTTGTTTTTAACTAAGCAGTCATAAATCAGAGTTAATGGTCCTTTTAGAGCTAGAAAGTGGCCAGAATACGGATGTTACCATAGTCCTGCTTTGTTTATCCCACATGAAATTAAGGCTTTCATAGAAGATAGTCTTGAGAAATCATTTGACTTGAAAGAGGAGGGAGATGAGCTAGGTGAGAACCTGCGTATTGAACACATCCTCCCTTTGAAGCCGCATAGAGTGGAACTGACTTACAAGACATTAAAAATTATTTGGTCTCGTTTACACTATCTGCAAAGCCGTGCTTAACCCAATATTTGTTGACTCCTCAATTATTCAAGCACCATCAATTTGTTAATGAAGATGGCAAATGTTACTCTAAAAAGTGACATTGACTGCTGAACAGCGGAGGTACTGTGTAGTTTGACTAGCTCTGTTTTTTACACATCGCTAGAAAGATTTATCCCGTGTATTTTTAATGCAATAGTCACTACTGATCCGGCTGTTTGGGCTGTTATTGGGTTGGGCATAAATCAGTCATTTTTTTTCCTCAGAACGTTTGTATCATTACTATTTCCAGAGTTTTGTTGGAGGTGGAGTTCTCACTTTATCCACCAGAAATTTTAACATTTCGCCAAATCAAAACACCCATTCAAAGCCTGAGACAGAGTTCTGCCACTCTCATACTTCTCGTAAACCAGAGCCCAGAAGTATTTATTTAACAACTGATCTAATAGTCTATTTTTTTTTCTTTTTTTCTTTATTTTTCGAGATCGATGAGGCATTCGGAGATGTTACAGGGCTTTCTGTTTTCCTATGTGCTGATGAGAAGCCAGCAGCTTGAAAGCCGCTGTAAACCTTCACGGTCTGGAGTTCTCAGGACAAGCAGATTCTTAGTGTTACAGCTGCTGACAAAATGGTTGCACCAATAACTTCCACCATATGACTTGCTAAAAGCACGAGATTCTCCTGAAATGGCTTATTTTTTTCTTTTTTTCCGGACCATCTGATGGAAAAATTCTCTGTCCAAAAACTTTCAATTAGTCTGAGGACGTGGACTGTAGGTTAGTTTTCGACTTCCAATTGGACCCATGCTCCTGGACTTCTTTTTTTTTTGTAAATAGGACTTTTTCCTTTCCTTCTTCAGTTATACATCTTTGCAGCCTTACAGTTCTTAATAACATTATCAAAAATCCCTCAGAGTACTTTTTTTTTTCATCATCTGCTGTTACACAGTATAACATTTAGTCTGGGTTTAGTCTTGTTCTGGGAGAAGGGTATCCTCTGGCAGGAGGCTGTAGGTCCCTTGCCTCTGTTTGCTTTTGGCTGCTGGAAAGGAGTGGGGAGGGGTCTCATCTGGAATCTAGCATAACACATCAGTCAGAGAACACTGTTTCCTGATTAAATATTACATTCCTAGTAGGTAAAAGAGGGATGTGGTTCCAAAATCCAGGTACAGGGCATATCCTGACTAGTCAAGATCTAAGTACCATAATAAATGATGTGACCTACTGAAACAGGAGTTGGGGGCTCTGCTTTTTGCTTTCTGCTGTGGCATCAGCCAGTGAGACCATGAAGAAGTTGCCCTCAGTTTGCCAGAGAAAAGCATTGTGCTAGGGAACACCTATGGCATCACTGCTGCACATTGAACTATCTCTGGTTGTCTGGGTCTGGCCTTGAAGGACACATTGTTGAGCTCTGGGATCTCCTCTCTCTGAGTTCTCTTCTCCAGATCACCTGCAGTGAACGAATATGGGACAAAAAAACTCATGACAGTGAGAGAACAGGGAAGATTTCTGATGGCTTTTTAGTTGGTACGGTGGGCAGGAGGGGATTCTGCATCTCTGAAGCCCTTCTGCAAGGACTTGGTGTTGAGATCTGATTAATGCCATTTGCTGTGTTGATTCAGCATCTCATCACCACTGATGCCACAGCTCAGGGCAGCTATGTGTCTCCACTGTTCCATCAGGTGTGGCTTCCCTCACCCACAGTATGTCATCATCTTACATATGGGCCGTCGTTCCTGGGCAATTTCTGCTGGTTTTGGGATTGTCTGCAGTCTGTTGCTAGGAACGGGTTGTCCTGGCAGCAGCAATAGTTGGTCATTCAGTGCTGCATGAAGAGTCCTTCTCCTTGGTGGCCCGGGTGTGTAGTGGGAATTTCCAAGGGCTTACACTGAATGATCAGTTGGCACCAATGGAGCTGGTAAGAGGCAGGTGCTAAAAATTCCTTTGAGGGAAGCTAAAAGGCATAAAGAAAGGCCCTTTGGAGATAGGGAGAGGTTGAAGATTGGAGGAAGGTGCCAACTCAAGTGGCATGAATGCCCTTGCTCTCTGCTGTTTTTGTTTTATAGTTAGAAGGAAAAACTGACAAGATCTTTCTGCTCTTCCATGTCCATGCTGATGGATGCGGTTACAGGATGGGGGCTGTAGATTTTACGGAGAATTTGGTGCAAAGTGGCCACATTTGGTGGTGGCAGTAAGACTGAGCTTCTGAAGATGGGAGGAACAAGAGAGGGGTCTAAGAAATCTCTCTAAAATCTAGGGAAAGCATAGTGAAATTTAAAAGAAAAGCAAGATAAAATGGCAATTGCATATAAGCCCACGCATGCACTCACTCTCTTGCTTTCTCTCTAACACCCACGCACTCGAGTACATACATTTTTTGGTCCAAAATAGTAGGGAAAATACATTATAGCCTTTATTGTCATGAGTAATTTCTCTTCACGTGTCACTACCAGCAAATTCTCAGAGCAGATGGATACACTGCACAAAGCTCATCCACATGCTTTTTTTTATTTTCTAAACCTGAACAAAGCAAAGCAAAAAAGCCCCTGTGAACTGCTGAGCTGAAGGGCTAGATGCTGACAGCTCTTGGATGGATGAAGGCTGAACACAACAATTTGTGTGCTAGTAATGCAACGTGAGACAGCAGGATGATTGTGTGAGGAACCAGGGCTCACGTTACTCACAAGAATGTCTTTTAGGTCACAGCCTTTCTCATCTGGATGTCAGGTAACCTGCCTGTGGCCCCACTACACATTGCCCTTCAAAATGCTTGGCCAGCTGGAGGTTTCCAACCCCTTATGTTTAGACTGCAAGGATCGTGGCTAAAAATAAGCTGCTGGCTGCTCTTCCTTGGAGGTAAAATGCAATGCACATCTGATGCATTTTGGCTGTACGGGCTGCACAGTGGTTTTACGAAGTGGGGTGAAGAATGGTGGCTGAAAGTTGGTTTTAAACTTGTGCCATCTTTCTGCACTGCTGGCAGTAGTGTTAACGCTCTGCTCAGAATGGCTGAACTTGAGGTGCCTCCATGTGGGGAGATTGGAGCACCATATGCTTTATAAAGAATCAGAGGATTATAGAGTTGCAGGGCTTGGAAGGGACCTCTGGAGATCTTCGAGTCCAGCTCCCCTACTAAAGCACGTTCCCTACAGCAGGTCATACAGGAAAGTGTCCATGTAGGTCTTGAATATCTCCAGAGAAGGAAACTCCACAACCTCTATGGGCAGCCTGTTCCAGAGCTCTTTCACTCCCGTAGTAAATAAGTTCTTCCTTGTGTTAGTATGGAGCTTCCTGTGTTCCAGTTTGTGCCCATTGCCCCTTGTTCTATTGCTACTTTCCACTGAAAAGAGTCTGCCCCCATTGGCTTGACTCCCGCCCTCCTCAGCCTTCTCCAGGCTGAACAGCCCCAGGTCTC
>JANHGO010000040.1:21904932-21929451 GCA_024606505.1 Aquila spilogaster
CACTGAAAAGAGTCTGCCCCCATTGGCTTGACTCCCGCCCTCCTCAGCCTTCTCCAGGCTGAACAGCCCCAGGTCTCTCAGCCTCTCTTCATACAGGAGATGCTCCCTCCCTCCAGTTCCAATCTTTCCTTTCTACTGAATGAAACTACTGGGTCTGAATTGAAAATATGTGGGGGAAAAAAAGTAAGTTTTTTTTATGGTGCTTGGAAGAAAATGGATTCTCAGAGCTTCTCTCTTTAAATGTGTCAACCTAAACGACATCCTAGCAAGTCTTGCAGATTGCATGGCATAGGCAAATAACTGCTATTTATTGCATGGGCTGTGCAGTTTTTTTACCAAGGTGTTTCTGCTACATGCAGAATAGATGGAACAAATTTTCTCTGTACATTTGTATAGTGCCTGTCAGGCAACGCTTGCCGTTGTCTCCATTAGCTCTCACTTGCAGCAAGGTTTCTCACCCAGAATTTAGCCCCCCTCAGAGGTAGAGTACATCTCATCTGTGATACTTACTACAGGACGGGCCAGATTTTGTGCAATTTTCTGTGCAATTTTATTAAGTTACATGTGGCATTTTCCTTTCATTCAGCCTCCCTCATCTCCTCCACTGTAAAGGCGTTCTGATGTACGTATATCATAAAATTACAGGAGCGAGGTCTTGCAGTCGCCACTGATGAGGCCAGCACTAACTCTAAGTTTTCTCAGTCTTTGGCTCACAGCTGGTTTCAAAGGGATAGCAAAATAAAAGAGAAAAGCATAAAAAAGGAGAAGAATACAACAAGTGAGGCTCAACAAGGAAACTCACACGCTCCTTGTGTGGATGTGAGTAGAAGCCACGGGTGTAATCACCTTGGAGTTAATATGATTGAGCATTTTGATACTAAGGAAAATAATTAAAACTATTTCTTCTCTCTTTGCCATCTGCGTTACTGCCACTGCCTTTGGGTATTCTCTACTGGTAAGTTATTTACAAAACTTATTCTGCATCAACCCACCTGTGGACGAGAGCATCACTTCTGTTGCTTACAGCTGTCATCAGAGGGGCAGTGCGTGTGTCCAGAGATACCCCTGGATTCTGCTGAATCAGATTCCAGGTTTCCTTCTGCGGTAACGTACTGCAATTCTTTTCTCCATTGCTGAACTGAATATCCGTGGTGATACACAACACTTGTATCTGTGGTGCCACATTGAGTCTATGTGTGTCTCTGTTATTTTCTTGGGCAGAGCTCATGTTCTCCCACTCACGTTTATTTTTCAGGGTAAGGAAAATAAAGGTCTCAGCGCTTAGCCTACAATGACCATCTTGCAACAAGCTAACACTGAGCAAGAACGAGGAAGCCTGCAGGAGTAGAAGGAGGAAATGAAAGTTGCCATACCGGCAAGGCTACACGAATCCCACGATGGGTGGATTAGGCTGAACGTTATCAGTGATGATGAAACACAGCAGACTGTGGTAATGAAATATTTATGAATGGGGAAATGATACTGCATTCTGCAGTGCAGCACAGGGGAAAGTGAAATTTCAAGAATACTGTAATAGCAAAGCCCTCCATTAATTATCGAAAGCGAGCTGTAATGCCAGTTACTATGACAACAGGGTCCCCTATGCATTTTGCTCCATTTTGGGGGAGGGAGGGTTGCTTCTATTTACTGGAGCACATTGTATTTCTTTCCTGTTGGTAATCGCGACCATCCCAGTTTGTGACTACGTGGTTAATTTTGATGACAAAATTATAAAGTGGCTATTGGTTAAAATATAGGGAAAGCCTTTCATAAGTAGTATCGGTGTTTTTATTTCTGCGAAGAACTAAAGATACCCCTTCTCGTATTTAAGGAGATGCTACTGTCGTTATTAATAATCTTATATAATATTAATGTATGATAATGTAATAATAAAAAGCAAAATGTTACCAGAAGTACTATTAATAATAATTTCGACTGTGTTACGCTTTCTACCACAAAGCATTTTAGAAACAATGATTAATTAAAATGTCAGTATTGGCACTCTAAATCCACCTCTGCATTTCCAGATGGGGCGAGGGAACGTACAGCCTCTGCCCACTTATTTTTAATTACTACTTGTTTGCTTTCCTGAACCCGTGACTCTCTGTGAGTTCTCCACGTAAAGCCCTGGGGCTGCGCTGCAGATTTCTGTCCCCACCTCTGCATGGGGTGAGGCATGTGGGGACAGCAAGGCTCAGAGTGGTGGGGAAGAAGGATGCCGCACAGAGCATGACTCCAGTCTATGGCAGCATGGCAGCTTCCTGCAGGGGAAGCTCTCCCAGCTTTCCTCATGGCCCAAATTTGTGTGTAACAGCTATATAGTTGCTGAAAGGAATGGACAGGGAGATGCCCTACAACACCTGTAGTCTTTAGGTGCTGAGGAGGGGTGAGGATAATGGGCTAAAGTGAGTGGCCCAGGGGGGCTTGCTATCGCTGCACGGCATCTCCTACTGCCACTGTGAGAGGCGGAGGGCCGGTCTGCATGGACCATTGCTGCGGGCCAGTCAGATGTTTCTTAAATTTTTTATCTTCTTATTTTTAGGCTGAATGGTGCATTTCATCATTATCAAAGAGCTATACAGACGCTCTTACTGTAGCTACTTTCCAGGTAGGAAAAGTGGGCTGCAGAGCTGTTAACTATCTTGCCTAAGGTGACACAAGAAATTAGTAACAGAGAGAGGAACGCAAGCCACATGCCCTATTTCCACCTTTGAGATCTTCTTTGTGGTGTGCAGTGAGTTCCTGGTACTCAGTTCCTTTAGGAGGGAAGGTGTTGCAAAGGTAGGAAGGAAAAAATGTTGGGAATTTGCTGTGTGACTGATTTCTTGCAAGCAGCTAGATGCAATCTCTTCCGATAAACATTTCCTTACATGGTGAAACAAGCCAGCAGTAGGCATTGCAGCCCTGTGCATCTGTCGGAATGCAAAATCTGATCGTAGGAAGAGCATGTGAAATGTGTAACACAGGATTTCTCTTTCACCACTACATAGGAGATGCAGTGAAATGCATCATTCCTTATGCATGTGTGTAGGAAAATGGCTATGCACACGCACACACTTATAAACATATGTTTTACATGCATAGAGTACAACAGGCTTCACATTACGATGAGCATTGGCTTAGGGAGAAAGGGTTTTGCCTGTTCTTATTCATGATGATCTTACTGAATGTATTTGGACAAGAAACGTGTTTATTCATTTTTTATTACTACAGCCTTCCCTTTCTTGCCCTGCTCTCAGTTCAGAGCCCTCAGTTTCTTTTTGCCCAAGTGCTTTATTGTTGATCCAGTGCAGACACCATCCCCCTTGACTTGGGTCAAGACCAAAGCCAGAAGTCATAGAATCATAGAATCTTGGAATCCTTAGAGTTGGAAGGGACCTTTAAAGGCCATTTAGTCCAACTCCCCTGCAGTGAACAGGGACACCAGCAGCTACATCAGGTTGCTCGTAGCCCCATCCAGCCTGACCTTGAGTGTCTCCAGGGATGAGGACATTCAAGGTCAGGCTGGACCAGGCTCTGAGTCCTCTGTACCCTTCAGTAGCCTGTTCTTCCTTTTTCTTAAAAAGAAAAAAAATAATAATAACAGTAAATAAATAAACCGAACACAGCACAGTGAGAACGATGTGAATCTGTGAGCAATAAACAATGCAGTAACATAATCCAGCATCCCACTGCCTGATGAATGGCTGCACTAAGCCAACAGGGAGTGTGAGGGCTCTGTTTTCACTGTGAGAGCTGCCCCAAAGGACCGATACAAATGTGAGCTTTCCTCTTGTTGATTCCAAGGCTAGAGGCGTCCAATAAATAGCTCAGTCTACAAGTCACTGCCACAGGGAGGAAGGACAGGCCTGGCAGGCATGGGAACAAGGAACAGGTCATACTGGGTTAACAGTTTCAGAAACATGACAGAGAAGCAAGGTAGCTGAGAGGATGGGGGAAACATGGTAATGTTCCTCAAACACAATGTCTAAAGGTCATCTGGAGGCAGGTCAGATGGGGACAGCTGGACATCCACTGCAGCTCTGCCCTGTGTCCACAGCATTCCGGTCACTGCCTCTTGCTGCAACAGGATTTCTCTCGGTGAGGGATATGGTTTGGCCTCAGAGAAACCCATCTCCAGGTATTCGGAACTATCTTGGGCAGAGAACAGCTATGTTGCAGAAGAATTGTTATTCACAATGCAAGCCTTCATGTCAAGGAAATAGTGCCACTAGTAATTCCCTTCACCACTCAGAGACCTGTACCTCCCTGTGTTTGGCACTGTCCATGGGCCTCTGCTGGGAACAGCTGGGGATGTCCCTTCTTCCTCTTCTAAGTACTTTTAGTTGACAGTCTCTGGGCAGTAAAGCTTGAGAGTATACAAGTGTGTGTCTTCTCTTAGGTGGAAGATGCTGTTAATAGATTTGTAGACCTTCATGTGGAAAAGAAGCTGTGTCCCTAGAATGCGTCCCGCAGCTGAGGAAAGCCTTGCAGGCCCTTTGGGTTGACACTACACAGTGTTGCTGGCTATAGTATAAATTACCTTGTCTACACAGGGATTAACCCATGAGTCAACTCATGTCAGAAGCCATGCTCTTCGTCTCCAGGAAGACGGAGCTGAAAGCCGTTGCACTACGAATATTTGTACCAAACCCTGGGCTCAGTCTAAAATAAATGTCAGAGAGCTATATTACAAACATTTAGAAAGAGCATAGACCGGAGTTTGCAGACATTTCTACCTGCTGGAGCAAAAGCCCTGTTACCACTTCGGAATCGGCGGCCTCAAAAGGGTGCTTGGAAGGGGCAAGTGGAGGTGGAGTGGAGGGGGGACTGGAAAGGGAGAGCCCTTCTGGCTGCTTCTGCTTCTGCTAGCCCCCAGGTTGCTGGGGGAAAAATACATCTGCACATCACTACATAAATGAAGAACAGCAGTATCAGGCTGAGCAGGGACCTTCTTCCCTCACAAGGAAGGAAATAAACCTTTCCCTTCTGACATGGACATAAGCTGCACGAGAGGTGATTCTCCCCCATCCCCATGCCTGTGTTGCAATTGAGTGCATACAGTCAACCAGCCCTGCAGCAGGAGCCCTGTCTGTACACCTACAGCCAGAGGAGAAACCCCCTTTGATAGCTGGGGGATCCTGTGTCTGAGCTCCGGATGTTTGTACTTCCCAGTGCAACACTGCCTGGCCACCACAGGGAGCACAGAGAGGCATGAGGGAAGTGGGAGCACTTAGTCAAGGGCAGAAATATGTGGATTCAGTCAGCAGTAACAGGAATCCCTGAAAACTGCAGACGTTCTCCAGAGCAGCTATTTTCTCTGCCTGCAATGTTTCATACGCTCCTTGCTGACTTGCCCTGAAGTGCAAATAAAATTCTTCAAGGTCTATGATCTAGAAGTCCTTGATCATGCAGTCTTCATACTGCTCCTGGTTGGCTGTGAGTTGCTGGGAGGGAGGGATTTATGCTCACCAGCCCACAGAGGGGTTAACACCAGCATGTTCACTGCATGTCCTCCCAACCAAGGTACAGAAGGTGAATGCAGAGCTACGTGATGTGCTTGGGTTTGACTCTGCAGCGACAGCCAGAGGTGAGACATTGGAGGAGACTGTACGCTCATGCCAAAATATGCTGGAAAGCTGCTGTACTTAAGGCCACTCTGACAACCAGGGGTAGCCAACTTACTCTTCCCCTCAGCTCACCATCGGCCTCTTTGCATTTCTGCTGCTCCTCACACCTTTTTACAGCTGCCAGGCAGAGCGTGTGTGGATGAGTGGTGGCGGTCGGCCTCTTCTCCCAGGTAACTGGCGATAGGATGAGAGAGAATGGCCTCAAGTTGCACCAGGGGAGATTTGTGTTGGATATTAGGAAAAATCCCTTTTCAGAATGAGTGGTGAGGCAGTGGCACAGGCTGCCCAGGGAAGTGGTGGAGTCACCGTCGCTGGAAGTGTCCAAGAAACATGTAGATGTGGCACTGAGGGACATAGTGGGCATAGGGGGGTTGGGCTGCTGGTTGGACTAGATGAGCTTAGAGGTCTTTTCCAACCTTAATGATTCTGTGATTCAGGGAGATGTCCTGATGATGCAGGGAGGACTCCAGACTGGCAAGCAAAGATCCAGATGAGAGATATCAGACTTCTCTTAATGATCATGGGCTTCATTTAAGCTTCAGCAGCCAGGCTGAGCAATGTGCGTGCGGGCAGATGGCTGTGGATGAGTGATGGGAGCCCCGCTCCTGGAGCACAGCCCGCTAAGAGGGAGCGGCTGCCAGCTATCAGGCAAGCGCTCAGCAGCCATGTCCTCTACGATCCTGATTCATGAGCAGGGAGCACCGCACCACTCAGTGGCACTTGCAGAGCCCTTTGGTACCATCCGTCAAGGTTTCACTGCAGCAGCTTCAGGGTCCACTCCAGGCAACACTCCAACTCCAGGCCCAGCTGAACAGGGTCTTGACTCAGCTCATCACGCTTGCGATTAGTTCTTGATGCTGTGAGGCTAAAGGAAGCTGCGGCTACAGGCCAGCAACAGACTGTGCAAGCCCCAGAATACACCAGCACAAAGACAGGTGAAATATGTCTGATGGTGACTTAACAGCCTGGAAGATATGGCACAGAAGTAGGCTGGGCTGCAGTGACAGCATGAAGAAGGCTGAGAAACGGCTGGGATTGCAGTGCTTTGTGTGCCATTGGCTCCGCACACGTGTATTTGTGGGCATCTCCCTGGCTCAGGGAGGAAGTTTTGGAATTTCTATCCTTTCTCCCCCTTCTATGCCTTCCTAAAGCCCTTCCTGCTTAATGGCAAATCTATTAGGGGAGATCAGGCAAATGAATTATATTTAGGGGGCAGCTGTTTTTGATGCTGCTGGTACATTGTCACCTCATTCCACCGGTAAAACAGCCTTCCCGTACAGTGTGTGCTGAGATGTTAAGCATTTCTGTAAAGAGCTATTTACTAAGCAGAGAGATCCTTCAGATAGAAAGAAGATTCCAAATTTTCTGGGAGTTAAAATCTTTGTAGGTTCAAATTAGCTGTCAGATCGCAGGGATGAAGCCACCTGAGGTTAGAGCCTTGCTGCTTTTTAATAGGCAAATGAGCTATTTCATGAGGAATTGCTTTTCTGCGACTATTAAAACGAGCGCTGTCTTCCAGCAGCACCTTCTGCGTTATGAGGCGTCGCAGGGGCAGGAACAAAGCGGGAGCCATGTGAGACTGCTGGGGAGACAAAGGGTTCCCTCTGTGCCACAGGACGCCTCGCACTGAAGTGGATATTGCCATTTACTGTGAGTGCCTGGTCATTACCATTCATTGTCATTTATTACGTGGAGGGGTCTCATAGGGCTCTCATGAACTTCCTCAGAAGTGTGCCCTGGCTTCCCTACAGCATTGTTTGAGCGGAGCGTGACAGCACTTGTCAACAGAGCAGTTGTGGCGACACGCTGAAGAGCTCTAATGCACATTTTAATTCTGCTTCATCAGCCTCCCCGCGCTTTCTTTCAAATTCAGATGGGGATTTTTCTGCCATGTCCTTCCCAGATGATGAAGGCTGTGTTTGCCGTGGTCTTTGTTCAGCTCTTTGCATTCAGCAGGAGCTGGCCCCTGACTGCCTGTGCATCAGCCCATCACCAGAGTGTTCCCCAAATCCCTCTCCATTTTCTTTCCTGAAGGATTGTGCTGGCCCCAGACCCTGACAGCTGGTCATCACAGCAGGGACAAGTGAGGCGTTGGGTTTGAGTTACTGGAAGAGACAGAATCATAAAATCACCAAATATCCTGAGCTGGAAGGGACCCATAAGGATCATTGAGTCTAACTCCTGGCCCCACACAGTGCCATCCAAAAATCAGACTGTATGTCTGACAGTGCTGTCCAGACACTCCTTGAATTCTGGCACTTGGGGCCGTGCCCACTGCCCTGGGCAGCCTGTTCCATGCCCACTGCCCTCTGGTGCAGGACCTTTCCCTAACGCCCTCCCTTACCCTCCCCTGACACAACCCCATGCTGTTCCCTCCGGTCCTGTCGCTGTCATCGCCAGAGAGACATGGGTGGATGGATGTCTGATCTAATACAGGGCGGCTCCTCATGGTTTCACCCTGTCATTGTCACAGTGCAGTCCCCTTAGTGTTCATAGACCAAGGCCAAACTGCCCCATGGTCTTCAGTAGGAGCTAGGCTAGTGAACGTGCCTTTGCAGCAGGGTAAAGCAGCTGCCACTGTCTGCAAAACTGCTCTTCTTCCAAGGTCTGTCCCTTTTTATTTGGACTTAGAGTCTGTGTTTTACTGGCAGAAATTATTACCGGCACCACTAAATATTGGATTCTTTATGTGCCTGAGGTATGATGCATTCTGGAGCCTTCCCTTCTCGCTGGCTGCTGTGCCTGGCAGGCCGCTCACTGCAGAGAGAGGACTGCTTAGTGCTCTCTACTTTGTTGTACTGTTATTATTATTACATATAATTATTGTGATAACTAATGCATTATTGCTTTGTATTTGCTATTATAGTTTAATTATAATAATGCTTGTATTTCATACATAATTTCCTGATTTATGCTTGTTTTTGAAGTGATGCTTGGTGACTCCGCTGTGCTGATGTTGGCTTACATATGCTGGCAAATAGTCTCCTCCAGCTCTGTTCAGTATCTCAAATCCTTGCAGGGCATGACGCCTTTCCTGGCAGGAATACTGGGGTGTCAGTGGTATTGGGGAGAGGGTTAATCCCCAGGTTGCCTTGGTCCTTCTGGGATCACTGCGATCCCAGACTTGAAATGATGCTGGTGCCAGGGAGACGGTGCTAATGAGGGAACCTCTCCATGGCATCAGCTTCATTGCCCTGAACACTATCTCCAAAAGAGCTGATTTATTTTCTGTTCTGCCTGTGATGCATGAAGCAGGAGGCTGAAAATCCATTTTAATGCCATTGAATGGTGTCAGGTGAATATGAACTGACATAGGAATCCAGACAATTAGAGCAGCTTCCCTTGACCTGATATTAGCAGAGGGTTTTCTGCGAGTTGTGATAGATGTAGATCCTCGGCCATTGATTTTTTTGTATCTGTCCATGAATATTATGATATAGTGTTGTTTTGGTGAGGATATTTTTTTTTAAAGAGAGTTACTGCAGCTTTGTGAAATACTGGTGGTGTAGTTATCCATGAGCTATCTAAGCACAGAGAGCATTAGAATTCATCACGCTTGTTATTGTCCTTTTACAAATGACTTCATGCCAACCACTTAAAGCTTAGCACTAAAAACACAGCCACCCAGAAGTGGCTGAACACCATCTTCTGTGCAAAGGGCCTGGTTTCATCATAAACGAGGCACTGCCAGGGACCAGGGAAATGAAATTTTACATGAAGCAGAGAGGGGATAAGAAGTCAGGAGAGGACTGCAGATACAAATGTGGCAGGGAGTTAGGGGGAAATATTTGCCAGAGAAAGGTAATAAATGTATGTCCAGAAACACAGGGAACTAGGGAAAGCAGAGAAACGCATTTGGGTTTGAGAAGACTCCCTGATGGCTCCATGCCACCTTTTCTAAGCTTGACTAAGTATTAGGACTCAGGTATTCTTTGCAAACAGGTTCACCTGCACCTGAAGTCTTCTGTTTTCCTCTGACAGCACCACCTTTTCCAAAGATTCCATTGGCTGACTCGCAAAATATTTTTTTCGTGACTTCAGCCTTGATTGTCAATTCTGTTCCCCAGCAGAAATGGGCTTAGATATTCCCTTTTCTCCTCTCATCCATCATTTGCGTCTGCCAAGGAATTCTTTTGAGTTTTAGCTTCGTTTTTCCCCTCTCACACCTGGATGACTTAATCTTTGAAACATCCATCCATAAATGCATGGCTTTCCTAGAATTGCCTGGGAATGCTTGCACGGCCAATGAAGCCCTCAGAGGCAGCAGACTGAAAGGCAAAGCCCCTTACGGTACCTCAGGAACTGAAAATAATGTGCTTATGGCAGCCAGAACTGAATTAGCTCTTTGGAGAGGCAAATCTTATTAACTGGATTTGGGGCTGTGGCTGGCTCCAAAGGACAGTCACCTAGGAATTCTCTAGACTACACCATATTGTGCAATTGAGGGACTGAAACGTGTTCAAATTTGCAGCATTCAATTATATGGGGAGAGAGACTTTGAACCCAGTTCAGACATTACACCACTGTAACCAGGAATGGGATCATTCCTGTTCAAGGAGTTAAATTAGCCAAGTGCTGACAGAGTCTGGCTATTTTCATCATGGGGAAGTTTATCTTTTATATTTGTCGGGGTAAAACTGGGGGGGGGAAGACTGCACTCATGAAGTGGAGAGGGTATCACAGCAGGTGGGTGATTCCCAGGAAGTAATGAATTCCAATCCCACTTATTGAAGAAGAAGAGGAAATTTTTGTGGAGAAAAGAAAATCTGAGCCTCACAGGAGTGGGGACTTTGTGCCACCTGAACTGCTCTACTCAATTCCTTTTTTTCTTTTTTTTTTTGAAAACTGCAGAAAATCCAGAGCACATTTCAAGGCACAGACCTTGGAAAAACTGAAGAATTGACACTGAAGCTGCAGAAGTACCGAGTGAAGACCTTGCCATTATGCTTGGACAGAGCTTCCAGTCTGCAGCTGGCGAGGATGGCACTGCTGAGGTGATGTGCCAACTTAGAGAAGTCCTGCCCGAGCCTGCTCCTGTCTCCTCCAGTCAGTGAGGCCTCCTGCCTGAGAAGATGCAAAACCAGGAGAAGACATTGGCAGTTTCAAATGGAATCATGGAATCACTGAGGTTGGAAAAGGCCTCTAAGATCATCCAGTCCAACCATCCACCTATCATCAATAAAAATAGTTTTCATTTGGAAAGTTTTGCATGGCTGATGGCCTATTTTTGTTGTCAGACATCTGTTCCAGAAAGGTGCCCAGACAGAATTAGCACTGTGGGTGATGGAAGATCCCTTTCTTCTGTCACCCACCAGTGGTCAAGCATCTATGTGCAGCAGCTGTCAGCCGAACAGGCACCTGCGGGCTGGAGGAGCAGAGGCAGAGAGCTTGCAGAGATAAGCACTGATGCAGTGCTGGAGAGGATGCTTTGTGTCATGATCTGTATCAGAATCAAAGCATCAGAGCATCTGGAGCACATCATGCTCCAGATAAACTACTGGAAAGTAGACCAAGTCACATACAAACTGAGGCCATGGCTGAGACCAACATCCAACAGTGCAGTTCTGTTTAGGTCTTCAATGCAATTGGTAGAATTATCATTAATTTTCTTAACCCGCTTGTTCTACCCGCTCTGGTGAAATTAATTTTTTCAATCACTCCTGCTCTGTCAGATTTCTCCCTTATTAGATGTCCTCCAGTGTTTCACTGAAAGCATTATTATGCTTTACAAGACAAAGTCATTTTGTGCTTCTTTACAGCAGCGAGAACCTTCCTCCCTCCTTATTCTCTGATCTAGCTTCACTGATACTTTCTCATTTCATCTCACAATCAGCAGGGAATATTAATCAGGACCTAGTGGGGTCCTTTTAATTTGGATTGCAGGCGATGAAATGCGCTATCTTCAACTCATAAGAAGTGTGTCCATCAGCAGCAGAAGCAATGAGATGTCATTTTCTAGGGACCTCTCTAAAGGTTGAGCTCTGCTGTCTAATAAAGGCAATATTGGCACTACTGTTTTTCCCTCGGTGAAGTGATTAATGTTTGTTTTCACTATTCTGTGACTTCTATTTGTTAATTACATAGGAACTTCAGGTTTTTGAAATCTTTCCTGCTGTGTCAGTTGTGATCAAAACCCAACAACAGCTTCAGAAGTGACTATGGAAGGGACTGGCTGTGGCAGGAACACAAACATATGAGCTTCATTATGGAACCTTGTTCCATCATTTGTAATAACACGCTTTTTGGCTTGCTCAGACTGTGTAAATGGTGGAACATACAATGTCTTAGTTATTAACCTGCCAGATAAAAGTATATTCTTGTCTCACCCTGATGAGGGGAGTAAGCTTTCAGCTTTCAATGATGGTAGTGCTTGAGGAGAGGACTGAAGTGGAATAGGTCTTAGTTCCTTCCATCCCAGCTTGGCCTGCCAGCAACAAGAAAAATGTGCAACAACACATTTTGCAGAACCCTTGTAAACTATATAAACCATCATTATCGGAATATCTTTGATGGCTGAAATTGCTGTGCCCAAACAGCCCTCTGGCATGTTGCTGGGGACGTTGCAGTCCTAAGGGGATTTCTGAGAAAAGACCGGGCTGGTTGCATTGCAGATGCTTCTGGGAGAGCACTTGTATTTCCATAGATATGATTTTCACAGAGCAGAATTGCAAAGCAAGCTCTTCTGAGGAAATCAGCCCCTGGTGATGGATATAATCAGAGTGGGGTAGTATCATCAGTGGGATAGTGCCAGGAGGTCAGCAAATGGCATCAGAGCACAGAAAATGGGCAGGCGTGCAGACCTGGAATGTACTTCGAAGAAGTACAGATATTTCAGATATTTCCTAAGTTAGATGTAATGATGCTGTATTTAACAATCCTCAGCAGGCTCTTCTTCCAAGTATCCACCCAGTCCTTTCTGAGCCATGTAAATATTTATCATCCACAATATACCATGCCAACGAATTCCACAGCCTTGTTAGATGCTGGGTGAAACTGTTCTCTCCTGTTTGTTTGAAACCACCTGTCACCTTCCAACATTGCCTAATGTCCCCTACTTCTTATTGTGGAAGTGACAATGACTCACTGATCCTTTCCTTTCCTTGATGAATTTCCTTTTTATTTTCTGCTTTCCCACCAATCTCCTCATACTCATCATGGCTGATTCTGGAGGGAAAAGCATCAAGTCATCACAAAACAGCTTGTCTTTTGTCATGGGTTCCCAACCAGGAAAGCAGAGTCTTCCAAATCCAGACGTGTGCCCAGTGATGTTGCACTGACAGCATTTCTCATCTATCTTCTCAGCATTTGGAGTTCTGGCAAATGGGAGCTGCTCAGCATTTGGAGGAAGGCAGTCTTCGTTAAAACATTGTTGTGGCACTTTGCAGAGGTGGTTCTAAATGCATCACTCTCTGCCTTGTGCAATGTTTGTGTGATTTCCAAGGATATAAGGGAGTCATTTGTACTGAGACTCTTCGATCAACAACAAAAAGCCATTCTACAGCTGGAGTACTTGGCCAGGGTTCTCGGTGCAGATGACAAGTTATGAACAGCTGTGTTGCAATATGAGAAATATAATCAGACAGTCTGGTGAAGATGGTTGAGGGCAGTCATCTGCAGAAAGTAGGGCAGCCTTGTGTTTGCACAGGAGGCTGCTTGCTGCTTTGCATATGTCATGGTACCAAGAAGAAGCCTCAGCTTCACAGGGGCACTGAACCCAGGAGCGGCATCTCCAGAGCATCTGAAAAGGCACCAGGCTCGTGGTGGTGTGACTTGGATTTAGCAAATTCCTAATGCTGTAGAACAGCAGATTTGTTTTTACACAGAAGCTTTTAAACTGTGACACTGTTTTCAATGACTTGTTTGCTGCACAGAGGAAAAAAATAGAGAAGACCAGCAAGTGGGTGTCACAGCTGGGTACCTGGGCTCTGGAAGTACTGGAAGAAGCTGCCTGCTGCTTCATTTCCAGCCTGTTGCCACACAGATTGAATCTGAAGTTAGGATTTAAACGGAGAAATCCCTTGCTGGTGTCAAGTCTGACAGTCTGCTGCACGCTGCCTTGCTCTGCTACATTTGAACTCCCTTCTACTTGCTGCCACTTCCAGAGGCAGAAGAACAGCCCTTGGGATGGCTCTTCTCTGCAGTTCAGGGTAAAGTCTGCTCACAGGAAGGCTTCTTACCCTCTGCCTTCATCAGGGTGTAGGCCATGGAGTAGGGCCCCAGCGTGACAGCTCGCCCCATGACTGCAGCACGAGCTGGCAGGGGCTGGAGGATGGTGAGAAGCTATTTCTGCTGTGTCTGCTCTGAAAGAGGTGTATTTTTAACAGCCTTTCAGCAGCCAGAGCTCACGTCTTGAGCTGCAGCAGGGGTGTGGGATGGGCAGAAGTCTTCTCCACAAGCGTGTTTCAGTCTCAGTGTTGGAAGAGTTCTGTTTTTCCATCCCTGCCTTCATTTCCACCTGTGCCCACTTGACATTCCCTCTGGGGAATTTACCCCTTAGGGGTAAATTTGGTGAGCAAATGCCAGGTGTGTGCTTCCCAAAGAGCAGTCATGTGGGGCTGAATAGTTGCATTTTTTCCCTGCTCTTGGTGTGTCACGTACGTACGTTGCCCATCCTATAAACCTCTGGTCCCTCAATCTTGGATGGACTGCTATTTTTTTCCATTTGTCTTGGGCAAGCTCCTGTGTAAATGAAGCTACATCTTACTGGTCATACAAATAAAAAGAAGAGTTTGGAAATTCCTTGGGACAGAGGCTATCTTTATTGGTGCCTATTTTAGCTCACACACATCCCTGGGAGGCAATGCCTCATCATTAATTGCTAAATAATTAATAATAATATAAAGCAGATACAACTCAGGAAGTAATTAACTTCCTTATGCTTATAGGGAAGTCCAATGGAATGGAAGAGTAATTAAAGGGTCTCTAAATGACAGAGCGAAACTCCCATTGACTTTGGTCAGGGCAGATTTAGGATCTGAGTCCAAAAGGATTTCCTCAGACATAAAACAAAAAATGACTTTGTTTTGTAGGTAAAATATTCAAATCTGATATTTTTAGTTAGTCTATACAAGTTTGCAGCCTGGATGAATAATTTTAATCTAATTTAATTTAATTTGGCAAGATATGAGGCCATGAGTGATAAGATACACTGGCATTTTCCATGAAAGCGAGCAGGTAGATAGTTCACGTTGGCAAAGGGTAGTCTCAGTTTCATTCAGGCAGTAACATACAATGGACAAAAGCAAGGCCTGGATGACAAAATTAATCTGCAAGATGTATCTTTAGATAACCTGATCTGCAGCCCATCTGCAGAGGCACAGAGGGAGAGTTTAGCATTTTTTGTTGTTCATGCCTGACTGGGATCTTTGCAGTCTGAATCAGTGTTCCTTCAAATGAATTCACACAGCCAAGCAGAGGAGATGGGAATTTTTTAGAGCTTCAGAGCTTTTCTGTGAGAGAACTGAAAACATTAGCCAAGAACATAAGGTCACACAACCACTTAATGGAGGTAAACCTTCATAGACGCATAGAAGGACTCGGTTTGGAGGGCACCTTAAAGACCATCCAGTTCCAACCCCGTGCCACGGGCAGGGCTGCCTCCCACCAGCTCAGGCTGCCCAGGGCCCTATCCAACCTGGCCTTGAGCGCCTCCAGGGATGGGGCACCCACTACCTCTGCAACCCACAATTCCTATCTTCATCAGTCTCCTTTTGCAAATCAAAATGTAAAGAAAGACACAACTCTTATAAGGTGTTTTAAGTCACTGGTAAGTTAGAGCTCTGGACTTAATATTTCCCAACAACATTCATAACGTGTCCCCTTTGTCTCAAGAGCTTCTTGATGCACTGATAATGGACCCTATCTTTTCTTCAGAATTCACTGATGTCCTCTGAAAGTCCTTCACTATTTCTTAATCTTCTTATTATACAGGATATTCCTTCTCTCCTGATACCAGGTAAAGGTGATTGCATTATGCTGCTTTTGTCAAATGTATGACAGAGAGTATGAGAAAATGTCAGTCATTTTGGTAAAATCTTTGGAGCTTTGAGCAACATCTGGATCTCAAGAAACTTCCTATTTTGTTACTGGAGATGAACTTGGCAATCTTAGAGGTCAACAGTCTCTAGCAGTGCAATGGGAATTGAATTTGCCTTGCATTCTCCTAAAGCCACTTCTAAAGAACATTAATAGGATCTTTCGCATGGCATGACTTCACCATCCCCTTCTGCCCATTGTGGTATGAATCCACTGTGAGCCCACCTCCCCAGGGTTTATGGCTCCAGCTGAGAAAAGGTACTCCAAGGAGACGCATTGCCATGCATTAAACCAGGTGCAGGAAATCAAGAAGGGTTTGAGAAAGGCAGCCAAGCTGGAGTCCTCCCCCGTTAGCAGTCTTCAATGGCAATACAGCAGGGGTACTTGATAAATGTTCTACGGAACGTATTTCCACTTGGTAATTGAACATCCACACTCAATAGATGTTAATTAAAATGATATAAAATGGAGTCTTGAAAATATTAATTAGCGTCAATGACAACTTGGCTTTCCCCCACATTTCTTGAAGCGCAGCCTCCTCGTCCAGATCCATAAAAACGTGCTGTGGGTTTTCAAGGCAACCTTTTTCTTCCCTTGCTCTGAGTCAGCATTTGACTGTTGTAAATAGGAATTTTAGCTGAAAAATGAGAGGTCAGTTAAAGTAACTTTACTATTAAAAAAAAAAAGAAGAGTAATAGGGATTTTCTGAAACCTTTAGGTGAATCAGTGCCCTGTTTGCTGGCACAGTTAACAAAACCATATCACCCAGTGCTGTGGAAAGGACAGCCATGTCCTCTTTCTCCCTGTGACCGCTGCTGCTCTTCTGCCAACTCCCTTGCGTTAACTGAACCAGCACACCACTGGAGTGACTGGAAACTCACCGCGGCCCTGCCAAGATTTGTGTCCCAGTGGTGCATTCCCAGTGCAACTGTACTGCTGAGCCAGGACCTGCATGCCACTGTCATAGCTGGCAGCAGGGACAGTGGAATGCAGCCGCCCTGCAGGACAAGGGGAACACAGAACGAGGGGAACTCCCATGGGACTTCAGGGAGAAAATACATATCTTGTATGTTACTGTGACTGGGCAGAGCCCTGAGTCTTTGTTGATCAGAGGGTACTGTGCCTGAAGGAGAAAAGACAGTGGTCTTCTTTGGGGGAAGAACGCTGGAATTGATGGGATGGTGTAGTTCCCTGCTTAGACATCACTCTTATTCTCACCCCAAGGGCAATAGACTAATTAATGAGGTGTATCTACCTGACAGCATGTTAAAGCTCACCGATACTGAGGTAATCTTTATTAGTTATTAGTACTACATGTTGATTCTCTCCATCCTCATGACTTCACTCACATTTGGGAGTCATTGGAGTTAAATGCCAGAGTAAGTCACTGTGATGCCCCTGGTCACAGGACAGCATCCAAACAGCTTGAACAAGAAGGAGAAGAGGGTAAGGTAAGGAAAAAATCCCATAGTGAAAGAAATCAAGGCTCAGTTTGTGGTGGCATGGCAGACTTCCCTGGAAGGAAAAAGCACTTCAGGGTATTTCCTCCCAGCCTTTGCTGCCCCATCACTTCTCTCCAGCTGAGTTGAAAACTGGGTCACTGAAATGATCCGGGTTGCCAAAAAATGCCCAGGCTTTCAACCTCCCAAGCCATGGCCATTGCTCAGACAAGGGGGCCCCCAGAGCACTACCAAACAGCTGAGATCTGGTGTCAGCACAGCCCTGCTGCAATGGCCAGCTGGTCTGAGCACCCTGGGGAGCATTCCTGCTGAGTCTGGTGAATCTACTCGCTTGCACAAAGCTGCTCTTGTGTGCAAGTGCTCACAGGATCGAGCATCCAGTGTGATTCAGGTACTCAGTGGAGCGAACCACGCTACAGAACGTTGGGAAATAACTTTATGAAATGTCTTTAAATTGTCTGTCACCTCCAGGGCTGATGCTTCAGTCCCTGGTCGCTGAGGCCTCTCTGTTTCCTTGTGGCAGGGAGCTGTGCCCCAGGCACATGGCTGTGACAGCAGCAGCCGCTGCATGCACCAGGAGGAAAATGTGGTTTCAGTTTCCCATTCCCACCCCTAATATTTATTTTAATATTTTATTCTGACTTGAGACATTATTACATAAATGCTGCACCACTGCCCATAGGGGATATTTTAAAGTGTTTTGATTTGTTGTTGTTTTCTTTTCATTCTGTATGTTAAACAGTACAGCCGGGAGCCTGCTGCAGAGGCAAGGAAGATGGGAAGGTCCCAGTGTCGCCTGTACACAGCCCTCCCTGCTACAGTAGGTGAATTGAGAGACTGAGTTTTGCTGCAGATTAGAGGCAGGAACATTCTAGATTTTCAGGAAGAAAACTCAAGCAAAATTGCATTGACTAGGACCTCACATGCACAGCAAAGATGCCCGTGGTAAATCACAACTTAAATTCAATGAGAATAGGAATCTAACATCAGCCCCCCGTTTCACTTGGAGAATAGCTTTCCAACCCCACTTGAAGTAAAGTTTTCCTTCCTCTCAGCTCTAACATCAACCCTATTCTAGGGCTCACTGTAGACACCCCATCCTCTTCACAGCTGGAAGCTCCTCAGGGATGACCATTTCTGCTGCTCACAGTTCATTTAGCAGCTCTGCCCAGTGCCACACCAAATACATCTCTCACCTTTCTCCTTCTCTCTCTCAACCCTAACCATCAATTGATCCACAAGATAGGTCCCTACTGTCCAGATATTTAGTACTCCTCAGAGGTGGATTCTGCTATCACACACCAGCCTTCTTCGGTAGCTTCTTTCAGTTCCAATGACAAGTGTCCAGCTTTCACTTTTCCTTTACTTTAGATCTCAGCATAGTTTGAGCCCTGAAAACACTTTCCCAGCTCTCCCACAGACTACGTGTTCCTCAGCAGAGGATGCTTCTTTTCAGCTTTCATTCTGCTGACAGCCTCCATGTAACTGTAGTTCTGAATGTTCACTTTTTTCATGCTGATGATCCTAACGCTGCTCCTAGGCTGATCCATAGGCTAATAGGACCCTCAGGGCACTAATACATTTTAACGTCCCTCACCTGGAGTCTCTGCCCACACCTCTGAGCCCAGGAGCTCCATTCAGGCTCAGCCTAGGGCCTTTGCTCTCTTCTTCAGCTATGTTGGAGGAGTATGGTTTCTTGCTCACCCATGCTTGGCTACAGCATGCTTCCCTGCCTGATCTGAACCCAACCTGTGGAATGTCCTGCAGGCCTGACCTTGGCTATTCCTCACTGCTGTGCTGTGGCTCTGATTGGCAATTGCTGGGTCTGCTCCTAATCCAGGGACTGACTTCCTTGACTGATACTGGACCTGTCTCTTCTCAGTGTTTATGTGTTATGTATTATGATTATGTAACCAGATCAGTATTATGAACTGGATCCGTGCTTGAGCCTGGCCATCTTCTGCCCTTCTTGCCTCACACAGGTTCTGTGGGGCCAGGCCCTAGGTGGTTAGGCCATTACCCTGCTGGCTATGTGGTTCTGCCTTGGCACTGTGTTCAGTTAGGGAGCAGCCTTGCTCTTGCTGCTGCCTGGAATAGGCCACAAGTCTGCTCCCCACAGAGCCTCAGGTTTTCTTAGAGGAGAGAGAGTTCATAAAATCGTATTATGGTTGAGGTGAGATGGAAACTCAGGAGATCATCTGACCTAACCCTCCTGCTTAAGCTGGTTTATACTTAAGCATGCAGGGGCCAATACTGTTCAGTGTCTTTGTTGATAACACGGGTGACAGGGACACCGTATACCCTCAGCGAGTCTTTATTAAGCTAGGGAAAGTGGCTGATACACTGGCAGTTAGGGCCACCATGCTGAGGGACTTGGAAAGACTGGAAAAAATGGGCTGACAGAGATCTCATAAGTTTGAGGTAAGGCAAATACACCTGGGGAGGAATAATGCAATAGAGCAGTACGTGCCAAAAGTAGAAAAGCAACTTTGCAAAAACAGAGCTGGAGATCATGATGGACATCAAACTGAATGTAGATCAGATATGTGTTGTTTAGCAGAGAGGGCAAACTGCATCCCATAATGCCAGGAGCATGGCCAGCAGGTTGAGGGAAGTGAATCTTCACCTCTGTTTGGTGCTTGGAAGGTCACACCTGCAGTGCAGAGTCATCTTTCAGACTTTTACCACAGGAAAGATGTTGGCATGCTAAATAAATTCCATTGAGGGCTACCAAGACTGTCAAGGACTGGAGCATGTCATGTCCAAGAAGAATCTGAGGGATTTATTCAGCGTTAAGAAGAAAAGGCTGAGATTGAATGTCATTTCTGTTTGCAGCTGCCTGACGGGAAGGTATAGAGAAGATGGAGCAGGCTCTTCCCAGAGGTGCACAGTGACAGGAGAAGAGGAATGCAAGACACAAGGTGGGACTTTGGGCAATTCCAGTCAGATCTTATGGGAAAAAATTTCACAACAAGGTTGGTCAAACACTGAAACAGATGCACAGGGGCACTGCAGGATCTTCATCCTTGGAGATATTCAAAACTCAGCTTGCTGAAGCCCTGAAAAGTTTGTGTGACCTAACTATAAAACTGGCTGTGCTTTGAGAAGGAGAGTAGGGACAGATTACAACCAGAGATCCTCTTCTGAGTCACTGTATGATTATACTGTTTTATACATAAGTCTATCTAAATTCACATCCTAATTAGATTACTTGGATAAGAACAGTTCGCAGCAGCAGATTTAGCCTGCACTAAGCCTGCTTTGTTTTAAGTCACAGTATCATAGGACCAATATCTAAATACTCATTGACACAACAGCCCGATGTTCCAGCACTTTATGATAATAGGAGATGATTGTAGCTGACCTGAAGTCTGACTCCTCAATATTTTCCTCATACAGATTTCCAAACCTATTACAGGTGTTCAAGTTTATGCCTTGCCTATCCTGTGCAGCTTAAAGGAAGTGAAAGAAGATGACTCCATCCCCCTGGAATATCACCAGCATGGTAAAAGTAAGGGGAAGGAATTCCATGCCCAGAGATGAAAGTTAAGAATGTTGCCCATGACCCAGTTGTACCTCCCCATTTCCCTGTGTGATGGAAGAGTCCTTCTAATCTCCACCCCTCCCCCATAAGCAAACCAAGAACACTGCCCGCTTCCACTGGAAGCATTTGGTTTTGTTTTCTCGTGCTGTGTCACTGCCCACATGTGACATGACGTCTTCATCAACACATTTTCCTTTCACACAAGTGACTCCAGTATCCTCGAGTAGTTTTTTTTTTGTCTCCTATTCTCTCCCTCCTCTTCCCTGCCCTTGAACCTGTTGTAAAGAAAAGGAGCCATTAAAAAATATGTACTTGCTGCAGGAGCAGGATGGAGCAATTGCCCTGACTCAGTGCAGTGTTGGCTTAGGGCAGATGAGCTCTGGGTTCAGTGCTTCATGGTACGCTGTAACAGCACACCTGAATATTCCCACAGAGGGCAGAGCCTTTGTTTTCCCTCTGAATTCATACGTCACCATCATACTCATCAAAAACGTGGGCTCACTTTGTTGCAGGATCATTACAAGGGCTTAAAAGAGAATGCTTCACCGCCTTATCCATCTGATCGGACAACACCTGGCAGGTCAGCCAAGGGAGATGAATGCTTTTCTCAGCTGAAGCAGTGGCTAAAGATGCATCATCTATAGGCACAGGTAGGCTCAAGGTAGCTCCCCCGAACTGGAATACTCAGAAAATCAGAGCCGACATAACGTTTGCAGTACATATGTGACTCTCCTTATTCTGTCTTTTATATCCATCAGGTGAGAAATCACAATCATGAAATATTGCATATGCAACCTATCATCCAGGAGTGTGTGAGGCTGATTCTGTTGACCAGTAGATGATGGTCTTGTTCTATGTTCATTATCACTGGAGCCACTCGGGGCCATTGTCATGCAAGCTTGTCTAGTCACCATCTGAACCCAGTTTGCCCTGGCAATGAGATCCATGGGTGATTCTTATCCTATGTGGAAAGTTATTTTCTTCTCTTTGTTTTCTAAAACCCATAGTCTAGTCTCTACATCGGCTGTGCTTAAATTCTCTGGTGGCAAGAAACACCATTCCTCCTATTTTGGGTCATGACCTAATCATATCAAATTATTATCGGCTTCAGCATCTCTAAGCTAGCTGGTGGGTAAAATGCAGGCTTTTAAAAAGTAACCCTTTGCTGGGTATTAGATGAGCTATTATTGCTATTCTCTTCCCCACCAGAGCACAAAGTTAAGTTGCAGCACTTCAAGACCTCCTCAAAATACAGTACACAGGCTGATGCTACAGTCTGTCCTGGAGTTCCTCTTCACCCACTATATGTTGACAAATGGAGTTCTGGGCAAGGAGAGAGGCAGATGCTCTAGGAAAATACTTTTCTTATTTCTTGTCCTGCTCAGGGAATGCAAGCAGACATAGTGAGCATAGATTTTATACACTGCATGCAGGAGTCCGTGATAAACAGAACTTCTCCTGTACGATTCATAAATATTAAAAAATGTGTCTGGATTCAATTTCAAGATCTGAAATCAAGATATTTAATTAAGGCAAGAAAAATTCTTGAGTACTCCCACTTTGTCTTTGCAAAATCAAAATACAGTGTACAGTATACAAATGATGACAAATCAGGAACATCTCCTCTTCAGCAACAAAGGCCCAGGGAGTCTGCTTCATTAAAGAAACGGGAAATAAAATCAAACCCCACATTACTTATGGTATGCTGTTTCTATGAATACTCAGCTGAACATAATTCTGTAGTGTCTGTTTTTGGTCTGTTTTCAGTGCTTTGTTCCACTGTCAGCACTTAGTTAAGGTACCAGGCAGAAGCCACGAAATAAGACTGCAGGCTGTTTTAGTCAAGTGCCCATTGAAGCTAATTTATCAAAGGATAAAACATCTGAGGTATTAGTGGCTACTGAGGCTTCACTCACCTTTCTCTTCCATTTTTTTTTTTTTTCCATATTGCCTTTGAAATGAAGACCAAGTGACCATAGCAGTTGTTCTTCATAATTGGGCTAAAATATATCTATATATCTATATTTCCTGAGACATTAAGTGAGCACTCTACCCCAGTGAGTAAGTGCTTTGAAGGTGAGAGAGGGTGGAAAAGAAGAAAGAAAAAGGGAAAGCAATCTATGAGAAGTTTTATAGAATAAGACAAAACTGTGGTGTAAAGGACGATGAGAAAGCCTGCTCCTGAGACAGCGTCCCAGCCCCAGCTGCATAAATTCTCCTGATGCCTCTTCTGGTAGCAGTCATCGCTGGGGTTCCCCAGAGCTCGGATAACAAGCACATTAGGACTGCAGCACTCTGTACATTTATCTGCAAGTGTCTAGCATTGCATGATGCCACAGAAACAAATTATACTCTGTACTTGCAAAGTGCTGAGGACTGGTAGAGATATAATTACTGGTTTTACAGTGTGACTGCTGTACTGCAGTGTGTATGGTAGAGTTGACATCTTACTGGAGGGAAATGAGTAAAATACCTTTTTATTTCACTGATACACTCTTCTAACTCCTACTAGGGTTTGAAATCCTGGTGCTCTGGGTAGAAGTGTTAGCCTGGACAGTTTTTCTTCTGGTTTATTTTTCCATTAATCATCTGTGGACAACGAATTGCCACCTATTAGCACCTGAGCGCTTGTTAAAATGGACCCTTTTATTTTATTTTTTGTACCTGAATTATATATAAATATATGTAAATGTTCTAGCTTAGTGCAGTGGACTTGTCATAAGCATTTCAGATGTACCCTGGTGTCATATTTTCCAGGCAGTATAATAGCATTCCATTTATTATTTTCCAAGGACTTAACTTGGAAACAAATGTCTTTATGAAGAGGCTGGTCTTACATTAGAGTTGATTGATTCCATTCATCCTCCAACAGGTTCCTCAGCAAAACAATTTCCCCTTAATTAAGCAATATGATGTAAGTTACATGGTAATTGATTTAATAAAAGTATATGATGCAAACTAACATGGTGAAAAACGTCTCAAGGAATGGCAGAATGATTCTTTGAACGGAGCAGGTAATGGGAAGACTACTGGAAATGAGGTCAGGAAAACAATACAAATAAAGCTTTTGTAGGTTCTTTTTCACTGTTTTTGTTTCCCTGGTAGTTAGATGAATTAATTCTTGGGTATTTCCCTCATTTTCTAGCCTTAGAGAGGTTTGAGAAGATGTCACCTTCTTCATCCTTCTGCCAAATTATTAATCTATTTAAAAGTAAAACTACCAGGTGTTGCTTTCTAGGACAAAAACCAGTGTAATTATTCGGCTGTTGTTCCTTAAGTTTCTTCAGGAGTCCTTCAGAAACACAAATGCATCTCAACTCAGACTGTGGTCAGAGGTTTAGATTCATATCTTATCTTAACTTGATTTCCTATACTGAAGTAAGCCATCAGTCTTTGCTAGCAGACAGTCAGCCCCAGAAGGAGAATTTTACATGGCCAGCTCCAGATAGGCAATATCCTAAAGAGTGCCTTTAGAGAAAAATATCCAGTCTTGATCCCTTCAGTCAAAAGAGTAAACAGCAATTTCTGACCGGCCTTTCCTACAGTGGAGTACACCAAGGGATAAGCAATCATTGCTTTCTGAAATCAACAGTGTCAATCCTTGACAGAGGGGGAGGTTGGTGAGGAAAGGTTAGCATTGGTGTCATCGTGGCACTAGGTCTGAGCGGCTCTGGGAGATCACTGGTGTAACTTGCCATTCATAGACCCCCAAGGATTTCTTTTTTAAATGGAAGGTTGAAACATCTCATTCCTTATTCCAGCACTGCACATGTGTTCCCCTTACCCCATCAATCGCATGAAGCTAATGGGAATCAGGTCCTTAATGGAGGGCAATGGTAATTCTGCACAGGTGGAAGGCATAAAACATTTG
>JANHGO010000040.1:21937415-21981088 GCA_024606505.1 Aquila spilogaster
GCTGACCCAAACTGGCCAAAGGGGTATTCCATACCATGTGACGTCATGCCCAGTATATAAACTGGGGGCAGTTGGCCAGCATGGGCAGATCTCTGCTCGGGAACTAACTGGGCATTGGTCTGCAAGTGGTGAGCAATTGCATTGTGCATCACTTGTCTTGTATATTCCAATTCTTTTATTATTACTGTCATTTTATTATTGTTATTATCAACTTTATTATTGTCTTCCTTTCTGTCCTATTAAACTGTTCTTATCTCAACCCATGAGTTTTAGTTTGGGGTTTTTTTTATTCTCTCCCCCATCCCACTGGGTGGCGGGGAGGGAGTGAGCAAGCGGCTGCGTGGTGCTTCATTGCTGGCTGGGGTTAAACCACAACACAGATGAAGTGGTGTTAGGAGTTGATATTTGTTTCATGTGTGATAAGCATGCAGAAGATTTGGGGCAGAAATTACAGTAAAAATGAAGATTTTTTTTCGGTGCATAGAAATGTTTTGTGTTGTTTTAATTTGAAAATGATTACAAATACAAGGTCACAAGTTTAATCACTTTCTTTTCCTTCTTTTTTTGGGGGGTAGTAATATTATTTCCCTGTTTTCTATTGCATGAAGTTATCCTACCATTACATAAACTGTCATATGGTTTTGCGTCACCCTGCAGCAAAACTAACCATGGACCAGAAAAATAAAATCGGGAACTGCGTGAAGGAAGGAAGTGTTGTGGGAAGAAAGACACTTATTACACCTGACTGAGCATCAAATGTAGGCTCAGTGGTCAGAGCAGGAAGGAAGTCCTCTAGAGCTTCTTTCCCCCAAGCAGTTCAAATTCCTTTCTCACTGCCATCTCTGCAAGGTGCGATGGAGAGAAGTGTCACTGCTTGGTGCAACGTGGCTTGCATCTGCGGGGCTCAGGGCAGCACCCCGGCATGGAGTGGCCAGGACACTCCTTGACCAAAGTCTTCTCTGATCCACTGTGCAACCCCTCTGTGACTCTGAGACGTAGAGATCGCTATTATGTATGTGTGTGGGTTTTTAATCCAAAGTGCTTTAAGTGCCAGGGATGGTTGTGTCACAGACTCCTCGGCTGGTGCCTGCGTGACGGGCGTGTGATCTGTCCCCTGGGACAAGGCGGGAGGCCGCAAGGCTTGCTAGGACACTGCTGGGGCTTGTCCTGGGAGGGAAGAGCTGAATACGATGGCATCTGTGGCCACAATGTCTGTCTGCACTGTTCCCCCATCACTCGTGCTCAGATTTCCTCTGGGAGGGAGAGAATTGATTTACTCCAGAAGGAATGAACTGCCACACGGGCGCTGCAGAAGGCAGTGGAAACAAGCTGGGGAGAGAGAAAAGATAATCCCAGCTCAAATCTTTACCTTAATTGTACCCTGGGCAGCAATCTCCACAGTAAAAGAGAGCATTGGTCTCTACTCTTTCTGTGACTGTGGGCCACATGACACACAAAGGGCTCTTAAAACATATAAATTGTCTCACATGATTGCTTCCCCAAGCGATCGGTCCCTGCAGAAGAGAGCAAGGCCTAATGGCCCCTGTCCAGTCATGCCAATACCAGAGTGTTTCTTTTCCTCAGCTTATCTTGCCACACGTGGGAATAGGCTCGTCCGTTGATGCTTTAGGCTTTACGCTTTTTCCTATGCTGAAAGGGTGTGGATCATTGCAGAAACCAGCTGCTTTCTGCCTCCGGGCAGTGCAGAGTGTGGTAAGACAGGGCACTTGTGGCTGACATTTGCAGACCCAATCCCCACCCCTAACTCTGGTGTCAGGGGACCGATCCCTGCAGTAAAAGAGCATGTAAAGGAGGAAGGACCCTTCCCAACCTTTGTCTTCTTTGTAGCTATATAAATGCTGTAGCATTCAGCAACGTGCTGGGCTCGTAAAGGTTTCCAAAGCCTTCAAACCTGATCACAGTTATAAGTCAGGGAACCAATCTGTGTTGTAAAAGAGCTTGAAGAGAATTTCCTCTTCTCAACACAAATCCTCTCACTATGTCTGTAGGCCTTGCATATTGCAAGAAGTAGTTATGCTTCTGACATTTTATATTCTCCAAGCTATAACTATAATCCCAACACAAACCCTAATGATATTCACAGATGGGAGGTGACCCACCCCCCCCCAAAGGAGCGCATAATTTTACCTCTGCTAACATCAGCTGTCCTTACATTGTTGAAAGCCCTACAATGATGTATGCCTCATTAAAGTGAACTACAGAAGCCAAGCCCACCCCATCCCCTGCTCCCGCCAATAGCCAAGAGATCATTCCCTATGGTAAAAGAGAACCTATGGCCTTGGTCATAGCACCACCAGTCCTTTTCCTAGCATTTTCTGCCCTCTAGAATAGACTGGCCTCTAGAAAGTGTCACTGTCCTCACCCTCATTCCAATTCCAGCTGTATCCTTAACTGTGACAAGAGGACCACAACAAAAACGAAAAGAAGAAATTGGTCCCTTATACCATCTTTCTGCCTAATTCTGGGGGCTCTGTAGAATCCAGAAGGAAATTGAGCATTAGAATATAACTTTACCATAAACCCAAATCCTACTACCAGTCCTCCTTGTACTCCAGGAGCCAATAACCACAGTGAAAGGGAATTTGATACCTACAAACATCATTCTTCTCCCTACAGCTGTGGTTCCTGATGTACTCTGTAGTGAACGGGCGTCTTCAAGCTGTTGCTAGGTATATTGTCTTTGTGGATGGCATCAGGCAGAGATCCTGGGGCAAACAGGTGTGGAGGGGCTAAGTCCTGACCACTCAAGCCTAGCAAGCTCTGGACTGACCGCAGTCTCCCTGCATAGCAGCTGAAACATTAAAAACACACACGCTCACACCAGTATACACATATATACATGGTGTTTCCTCTGTTCAAAATGCATATATTAATGACATGGCTTTTCTTCCAGCCTTCAGAGAAGGGCTTTTTGTAAGAGGAAAGGCATGCCATTCCCTCTCCCTAAGAAGAAGGGTTCAGGGAGCAAAGTGTGCTGACGTAGAGTTGAAGGAGTTTCTCCTCTGGAGGCAGCCAAATTTCTTGCTTTCCAAGTGCCCTCTCTTTGCCGACCCTGGGAGATGCTGTCCTCTTGAGATGGCTGAGTTTCCTCTTGGATGTTCACTCCCAAAGGCAGCTAACATACATACAGGTTGTGTAATCAGTGGAGCCGTGCAAAACAAGGAGTGCCCCGATTTGCCAGTGCAGCCACATTAGGCGGCTACTACCTTAATTACCTACTGGGTGTCTCAGTTTAGGCGATGTGACAATTTCCCAGTGATAGCAATTATCTTTCCAGGCTGTGATTCACTTTTTGGTGGGTTTATCAAAGCCTCCTAGACAAAATATGCACAAGCACATCTTGCCCATCCTCCACAACCAGGCTTCTCCTACCGACAGGTTAGCAGGCATCCTGGTGTAGTTGGCAACATTGGAAATGTTTTTCATCCTTGCTGCAGCAATGCGATGGTGGAGAGCTTACTTTAGACTTATTCTTGGTACCATTTTCTTGATCTGATTTCATACATATTTTAGTGGAAAATGGTACAAAACAAACATAGGACTAAGGCATAGCCCTTAAAAAATATGGAGAGATGCAGACAGACGAGGTTATGAACACTGTGTTTTATTTTTTTTTACTTTGTCTCATTCCTGAAGCTGCCTTCAGTAATTTCTGTAAGAAAATACTATTATTAGTTTTAGTAGTATTAGAGTAACATTCAGCTAATGATTTTTAGGAAATGGTTACAGAGATATCTATTTGTCTGTATGTGTGTATGTGAAAGAGAAATATGCCATTTATATAAAACATCCTGTCCATAGCTGTATCCAGTTAGTATTGGAAGACTGTTTATAGACTCAGTTGTACTCTGTTGGTGCTAAAATTGATTTCTTGGCTGACTTATTTTGCAATAGGATAAACCCACTAATTGTGCACCTAAATAAAATTGAATTTTAACAAATTGAAGGACTTTTATTTTACCTTGGATGATAATTTATTGACACAAATAGAACTTCTTAATTAAATTTGGCATAGCCAGGTCTGCTGAGGACACATTAAACCCTTTTGCCATGTGATTTTAGTGCTTTTTTTGAATTTTAGACCATCCTGATATTCCTAGATTAAAATGTGTTTATTATGGCTGTACAGGCAGTCAATTATTTTGACTATGCAGTTCCTAAGGATCCCACATGGATTTAGCATAGATCTTCTGTGAAGAAGGACTATTAATTTATAATTTCTCATTAAATACATCAGAGATTGAAATCCATTGTTGCTATTCTGGAAATAGATATCCTAACTCAGGAGTACCTAGCCTGCAATCTGTAAAAATGGAAGGAAAGTAAGGAGGACAGACTTACATTTATCACCATCTCTCAAAGTTCAAATCTCAATAAAGCTGGGAAAATTTAGCAGAAAAAAAAATAGCTGCAGCACCACCAGTGCTCTTAGGGAAGCTGAAGACTCGGGGCATCACCTACACCTCTACAGATACCACCTCACCTAGAGGAGAAGCCAAGGAGGTGGTCCTGTCCTCTGCAGAACGCAGAGCAGAGTGATAATCCTTGTAACATGGGGCCCTGGATCTGTCCAGGACACCAGAGTTGGTCCTTGGGCTCTTCTGCTTTGTAGAGTGCAATGGAAGCTTGAATCAGTAAGTAAATGTCCGTAAATGTGCTTAAATTTCCACTAAAGCTTGAACCAGAACTAAATGGCCATAAGTCAGTTTACACATCAAAGAATAAGGTTGACATGACTGACGGTCTGCTCTGCAGGACAAACCTCAAGAGGTCTCTACCAGCACCCCGGATCTCCAGCAGTGAGTAGTGCCAACCCCCTGCCCCCTTGAAGTGCTGCCACTGTCACCAAACAAGCAGACGAAATGCTAAGACCCCTTCTAATGAAAGATTAGCAGCTGTCTGCTTGCTCACTAATAGGCCTGCAAGATCAGGGAAGGGATAGAAAGCTTTAAAATTGAATTATTCATTTCGTACTGGGACAAGAAGAGAGGGTTTAAACTCTGAATTTTTTTATTGTGCTTCACTCAAAATAATGACACATTTCTTCTTGATTCCTGTATCCATATCATGTTTAGATCTTATGTTCTTGTATTATACAAGAACACATTGGTACTGCACCCAGATATTTACATTCAGAATAAACACACAGAGAAAAAATGCAGCTAAAACCAGCCATGAAACAAAGATACATGCAATATCAGAGCACACCTATCAGACTTCAGTTAAGGTTTCCCTCTTCCTAATTTTGCAAACATGTTGCTAAATGGTTTCCAAACAATGAAATATCTGGTTTTGTCTGTTTGTGGGAAAAAAACCAAACCAAAACAAAACAACAGTGGCTTTGCTGCAGCTTGACTCAGGGAATCGCCTCCTTCATTTTAAGGCATATTGCCCAAGCAGGCTAGACAGTTTGAAAACCTTCTCTGGGTTAAATAGGACAGTAGGATTTGGGACTGTACTGAAATGGCACAGGTTTATCCACATGTAAATACCTTGGGGGTCACTGGTTACTGCCATCTTCTGCCAGTAGCATCCTCTCTTGCTTTTTCCCAGTTTATAACTTCATTTTGAAGTCTGTCAGCCAGATAGATAGTTTTTCTGCTGTTCACCAGCTTTCCTTTAGTAATACAGCAGGCAGAAACCATCAAGGAGCTCAAAACAACCTCCTTAGGTCTTCAGAATAAAGCTATTAGCCAAGGAAAAGCACAACTTCCTCCCTCCTTTACCCATCTGGTCCCTGCTCTGCAGGGGTGAAAACTGCCAGTGCATAACAGGCTGACAGGGTATTAAGAGGGTGGACTTCTTTAAAAGGGAATTCATATTTGTATGACTTTAAGAATTTTTTCTTCCCTTAGTTTCTACTGTATTATGAAATGGGCTATGTACATGTGTTTGGCAACAGAGACGAGGGAAAAGGAGGCAGGGGTGAGGAATGAAACCATAAACAAGCCAGCCCAAGACAGTCCCTTGTTGTGAGCCTTCCTACTTTGACACATGCTCGTATTTTTTAGAGTACAGCACATTGAATTTGACTGTTTTGGCTGCTCTTGCTCCTGGTTCTTGGCTCCCGTCCTGGCTTCTGGAGTTTCGGGAAGAGTCCATCCCCTGCCAAGCTCACAGGCACAGCCCAGGGGAGCTCACCAGCATCGTCTGCCCTCTGAAAATCTAGTCTTCTGCCGGGCACACGGCGGGAATCGGGTCTCAGGTGAGGTGGCAGGGCTGCCAACTCCCACTGTGAGTTTCAAGGAAGTTAGTGGCACAAAACAGATATGGAAAGCCAAGGCTGATGCTCAATCCCTTGTTTAAAGAAGAATGAACTATTAAAGAACTTCATAAGGTGGGGTGGGGGAGCCCAAACCAACACATTCTTTCCCAAACAGCTATAATACAAAGTTCTGGAAAATTTCTGAAGATATCTCAGCTATAATACCTAGAACAGAAATTCTTAACTGTCTGCTGGCATTCAATGGGTAAATAGCAATTGTTGTCTGCTTGTTGGCCTTTTCTTCCCTCTCTTTCAGATCTGTCTGCTCACCTGATTCTCTCTGTGGCCTGTTAACTCTGAAACTTACCGTTGTCATTCAGGTCCAGCTAGAGTGTTGCGTCCTGTGGGACACTGCACTTTGAGAAGAGCAAAGACTAACTGAAGATGGTCCAGGGACCCGCAATGAGATATGTCTTCTGAAGAAAGATTGAACTAACAGGAATTGAGGACTATATCATAATTACCTTCAAGAATGTAAAAGGCTCCTGTGAGGGGAAGGAAATAGAGTCACAGAACCACAGAATTGCTGAGATTGGCAGGGACCTCTGGAGATCATCTAATCCAAGCACCTGTTAGAAGTATGGTCAGCTAAAGCAGGTTGCTCAGGGCCATGTCCTGTTGGATTTTGAATATCTCCAAGGATGGAGACACCACAACCTCTCTGGGAAACCTGTGCCAGTGTTCAATCACCCTTAGAAAGGTTTTGTTCTTACATTTAAATGGAATTTCCTGTATTTCAGTTTGTTCCCATTTCTTCTTGTCCTGTCACTGGGCACAACTGAGAAGAGTTTGGGTCTGTCTTCTTTACTACTTCCCATTAGGTATTTATAAACATGGAGAAGATCCCTCTGAGCTTTCTCTTCTCTAGGTTGAACAGGCCCATCTCTCTCAGCCAGTCCTCGCGTGTCAGATGCTCCAACCCCTTAATCATCTTTGCAGCCCATCACTGGACTTGCTCCAGGATGTCCACATCTCTCTTTTACTGGGAAGGCCAGACCTGGACGGAGCACTCCAGATATGTCTCACCAGGGCTGAGCAGAGGTGAAGGATCACCTCCCTCGACCTGCTGCCAATGCTTTTCCTAATGCAGACCACAAGGCTTTTGGCTTTCTTTTCTGCAAAGTCGCATTGCTGGCTCATGGTCATCTTGGTGTCCACCAGGACACCCAGGTCCTTTCCTGCAAAGTTGCTTTTCATCCAGTCGGCCCCCAGCCTCTCCTGGGGCATGGGGTTATTACTTCCCAGGGGCAGGATTTTGCTCTTCCTTCTGTTGAACTTCATGAGACATCTGTCAGTCCATTTCTCCAAAATGTTGAGGTCCCTCTGGATGGCAGCACGACCCTCTGGTGTATCAGCTGCTTCTTTCAGTTTTGTGTCATCTGCAGACTTGCTGAAGGTGCACTCTGTCCCAGTGTTGAGGTGATTAATGAAGATGTTAAATAGTCCAGGCCCTTGCATCAGCCCCTGGGGCTCAGCGCTGGTGACTGGCCTCCAGTTGTATTTCATGCCTCTGGTTGTAATCCTTTGAGCCTGGCGGTTCAGCCAGTTTTCAGTTCATCTCACTGTCCACTTCTCTAGCCTGTACTTTATCAGTTCTTCATCATGTAATCTATTTGTCAGCTCCATAGTAGGTAGGACAAGAAGTCATAGCCATAAACTGCAGCAAGAGAGATTAATATTAGACAAAAGAAAAAAGCTTTCCAATGTTGGTGACAGTGAAGCACTGGGACAGGCTTTGTGACGAGATGGTAGCTGGAATAGATTAAGGTTATCTCCAGACTTTCAGTCTTTGATCCTTAATAAGATTTTCAGAAGCATCAACTGTGTGTATTTATCCCTCAGAATGAGCTAAAGTGGGACTCGATTAGCTGAGTGCTCCCAGTGACTGCCCAGGAAATGGGCGAGGGGTAAAAAAGTGGAAAGAGAGTTTCAGTTTAGCGCAGACGTATACCCTGAGGCGGGAACTACCTCAGCCCACCCTGACATCACTCAGGTGTCTGGAGCTCAGGCTGAGACCCCTTGCTCTACAGGTGAATTACTTTTTTTATTCAGACATGAAATATTCCCATATGCTTTAAGCATCTTGATTAGCTACTAGTGCATTTCAGCATAGCAACCATTGTTGTTTATTTGCCAGATTAAATACTATCACATGAGTTTAAAAAAGAGGAAAATACAAATAACCATTATGGCTTATCCTCCTGCAGAGAGGGATAGAGGCTGGGGCTTGGGAACAAAATCCCTTTCTTTTTTCCTCACAGAGAAGCAGGAATGCCTGTGCCTCTAGCCCAGATGATGAAGCAATTGTCAGCAGCAGGAGAAGCTGGAGGGTGCAGATTGCCCTGCAGTCAAGGGATGTACTGCTGGTGCCTATAAATAGAAAACCTCTCTCTCTAGGAGCACCAGTGTAGCTGATAAGGTGGATATAAACAAACCCGGAGCACAGGGGTGCAGCTGAATGTGGTGAAGGCAAGCACGTATTTACTCCAGTGGAAGTCCAGCTGGCTTCAGTCTACACCTTCATGCCTGTCATTTACCTCCTTCCTATGCTTGCAATACAGGGGTCCCTTCTTCAAACTTAATGGGTTTCCCAGACTGTGAATATAGCATGGTTTCTGCACGAGCCTACTGGAAGATGAGTCCACATAGCCGGTATCTCTGCTTACTTTGCAATAGCTTCCCTTGAGCTGCATGTTTCACACAACTGTTCTGGGCTCACCCTCTTATTCCTTTAAACCTTTGTCCAGGTCCAGGAATAAGATAAGCAAAGAAACTACAGAACTGTCTTCCCTCTCTGATTCCTGTCTGAGATAAATGGGCATCTGAGCAGTCTCTGATGAGGCCAACAGGTTGTGAAAAGAGGCAGGAAGAGACACTGCTCAATTAAAAAAATGTAGACAAACACATTGTTCAGTTTATTATGCAATTTCTTCTTAGAAGGGGAAACAGAGAGTTAGATGTGCTGATCTGGAGACACACTGGTGGGGTGGTGGTGCGGGAACAGATGACACAGGGTGAGGTTTTCTCCTTAGCTCTGACCCACAGTTTTGGTGCAAGATGGGACTTGCATGTTCAGGGCTTCGCTTCTGCGTGTGAGAGAAAGGTATGGCAGACTCCATTAAGGGAGTCTGAATCAGAAGTGATTCATAGCTTGTGAGGTACTCAGATATTTCATTTGAGTGCCATAAATGACTTGAAAAGAAACAAAAGTGAAATATGAAGCTGGATGAAAGGGAAAGGACAACGTTGTGATCCACCCACTTTTTAGGCCAGAAGAGACCATTATGGCAATTCAGTCAGACTTCTCCCATAATACAGACTTCAGGACTTCGCTGAACTAATTCCTACTTCAGAGCAAGAGCTGTGATCGAAGTAGAGCACGTATTTCAAGAGAAACTGCCCAACTTGATCTTAGAGGGAGAATGTAGTAGGAGAATCCACTACTGCCCTTGGTAAGCTGTTCCTTCTCTATTAAATATAAGTTACTTGTTCTTATTTGTCTTGGTTTGGCTCCTGACAGCCTGACTTATTTCATGCTGGCTAGAGGGACACACTGTTATCCTAACTCTGTTCCCTGGGCACGGGACTCTGAGCATCACTAAAGGCACTGCATAGATTTTTCACTTATTAAGCTAACTAACTCCCTTGAGCCCTAAAGCCGTGGGTGAACCAGGAGAACTATGAGCACTCTCTAACTCTTGATTCTGGGCAAGTGCCTGGGCTGTGACCTGATTTCACACGGAGGTGCACACAGCCTGCCCCTGCCACCACTCTCTGTGCTCTGATTCTGCACCAGAAAAGTCCAGGTGAACTGACTGGGCAGAAAGCCTCTTCATCTGTGTCCCCATGGGAGATGGGAAGCGGATGAGGACCCTATGGTGTACCACAGGATGTGTACCTGAGGTGGGCTGGTGGATGCACAGAATATCCCACCCTAATGAATGCTCAGCAACCTGTGAACATTTTTTCAGGCTCATCGCTGAACCCTCTCTAGAATTTCAGCCTTGCCCTGTGGACCCCATCTCCAGATGCACTATCCCAAGGCCGGTCATGCTGGTGCTGAGCACAGCAGTAATGAAACTTCCTGAGGTAAAATGACAAGCAAATGTTCTGCAGTTTTCTCTCCAGATTTGATTTTGACTTCATTTGAATGAATGCCTAATTGCTTGCCTATAGTGAAAACTTAATGTGTTGATTTTCCAAAGGCTACAGAGCAGCACTTGGAGAACAATCAGTCAGATGTTTTGTCACATCCCAGGCAGCCCTAGCAGCATTTGCCTGAAATGAAATGTAACATCTCTACATTGCAGGCAATATTTTTGCTGATAATGCTTCTGCATATCTTGCTAAACAAAAATAGATTCCTCTTTTTTGGTATAGACATCAGTTAAAAGCAAAAACAAAACCCCACTTGCATTAAGATGACACAGTACCAAACTGGAAGCTGAAGTTGTCCTCCACATTTGACTGCGGTCACATCAGGTCCCAGACTTGATCCTGAGCCATCTGCTAATTGCTGCGGTTTTGCAATTGTATATCCCAAAGCTAATTTAGTTTGGAAGAAGCTGTTGGAACAAGGATTCATCCTTGGAAATCACATAGCATCTCTGTTAATGGGTACTGCAGATTGCTAAGCTGCTCCAGCCTGCTTTGCCACAGGATAAACTCAGATAGCGTCCTGCCTTTTAAAGACTTCTTACAGCCTGGGGTGTTGAGTAGCTTTGGAGGACGCTGCAAGCTAAGGGAAGCCCTGAGGCCATCTGGCCTAAATACCGGACTCAAGGACTGTAGAGACACTGAATGTGTGGGCATGATGGGCAAGTCCCCCAGAGCACCTGGGAACTCCATATCAGAGCATGCCAGCAATTTGCCTGCCAGCATGTGGGAACTGCTTTGTCAGGCAGTTATGGGGCACACGGTGCTTGGGATGCAGGGTGGACCGTGCGTGGGATGCAGGGTGGACCATGCTCCGGAGGTTCCTCTGGCCTGCAGCTGCCAAAGCCCAAACTGCAGCACTGCTCTGCACCCCGAACCACTGCCAGGCACACTAGGAAAAGGCAGAGGGATATTCAGATTACTGAAAGCCTGCGTGTGTCCCTTTGAATGCAGCAGCGGCAACAGCACAAAACATTCCTCGTGCTGCTGTAGCAGCCTCCTCGGGGGCCTTTGTCCTAGACACGGGTCTGTCACGGGTATTAGAAACATCAGGCTAAACAAAACGTGATGGGAAGATAGGCACTGATGTGTCATCATCTTCTGCTGTTATAACCAGTGCTCTTATGATCTCCATTACTCTGCTGCCCCATTTGACTCAGTCTTTTAAGGTACTTGTCCTCACGACACCCCGGTGAGGTAAGGGAAGTGCTGCAGATAGGCACAGACACCATGTCTGTGTTAATAATAGTAACAAACATTCCCAGAGCTGTCTGGTGCCCCCGAGGCCAGGGGCACCATGTGGGCTGTGACGGCTAACAGGCTCACCCCTGAATGGGACCATGAGTTAGTAGGCACAGTCTGTGGCATGAACTGTGTCCACGGGGCAGGCCACAGTCCCCCAGTCCCCGCTCCCCTGCCCCATGCATGAGACACCATGACATGCTCAGGCTCTGAGACTGGGCTCTGCAGGCTTCACCCCCAGGTTAGCAGTTTCTGGTTAAGTGGGTGCTGCATCTGCTTTTGCAGCCCATAAAAGATGATGTCTTTGATGCTTTTGCTGTTTCCCCAGGCCCAGGGGGAAGGGGACAGCTGCCTCCTTTGGGCTGGAGCCAGCAGAGGCACGGCTGGCCATGTCGGATCAATCCCATCCCAGCAGAGAAGAGGGATGCCACCTTGGGAGACTAGAAGTCTCTGACCCTTTCTGATCAGGTACAAGCAGCGTGGGGTCAGCAGGTAGGTTGGAGTGGGGTGGGGGGGGGGGGGGGTTGGAAGCTGTCGGACAAACTGCTCCCTCACAACTGCTCTGTGGGGCATCGTCACAAAATACGTCCTCTCCTTAGCTGGCCACGGTCACCTCAGACTCATACCTTCTACAAGGCTGTGGGTTTTCTTCCTCTTCCCTCAGCGCCACTTAACTGGTCTCATGATGAGGTTGTGAGGGAGTCAGGCTGTCTTTCCTGGAAGAGGTCACTGTGCTTTTGCTGTTTGCAGCCTGTGCCGTACAGACGGGGGATATAGTGCCTATTGCCGCTATCAGAGCCCAACCAGCAAGCAGAGGGTGCTTTCAGAGGAGCACAGGTAGCTCTGTGCAAGGCTGCTGCCTGACCACACTGAAGTGTGCTGGGCTGCTCTGCTCTTTGCTGGCTACCCACGTTGGTAGGTTATCGCCTGAAGGATAAAGTGGATGGCCTTGAACATCATGCACTAGTAGAAGCTCAGTGTCACAGGTGTTGCAACAAAGGATGCTGAGACATTCACACGCACAAAGATGTAATAGCAGGGTCCATAGCTGATCAGTTCTCATTGTGAAAGTTACTTTTGGGGGAAAATAAAAGCAAGAGAGAAGGGAAAGGGAAAAGGAAAAGAAAAAGAAGGGAAAGGGTAAACTCTCCCCAATGTCCAGGCAGGAAAAGACATCTCATTTACCGCATGTACGTGCTGGGCATGGGTGGGAGGTGGTTCCCGGCTTGGTGACACACTGGGTTGTTGGACAGATGTAGTCCCAGGCTACTGCTGTTTTGTCTGATGCAGTTAGTATGGAAGACTATCAGTTGAGGAAATGGCGGGTTGTGTCCAGCATCCTCCTCATCCACACCCATGAAGCAGAGGGCTCCCATTCCTCACAAACGTTATGAAGAGGGGTACTTGAACCTGGATGGGTTGGATCTCTGGTCTTGGGCCAGGTTTGCTAAGGGGCATGGTGGCAGTCCTTCTCTCACAGAGACGGAACAGTTTAGGATCAGATTCCCAGCGAATAGGTGGGTCTGGCTGGACACTTGCATGTAAGCCATGTTTAGCTGGGTTATTTTGTCCCTACTCTGGGCAATAGGTTTGTGGAAGCCTCACCTCCTTTTCCCTCACTCTAAAAGCAGGTAGTGAGAGACTCCACCACTCTTGTTCAACTTGTTCCCTCATAGGTTGCAATAAGAATACCCATGTTGATTGCTCCTATGATCCTGCTATGACCAAGTGCAGTTGTCTCATCTAGTAAAAAAAGTGGCAAAAAGCAGCTCCTACTAGTAAGGTTTTTTTTAACAGGTTGATGCTGAGTTCAGAGTTATCTGAGGACTAGTGTGAGAGCAAGATGGTTGCATGAGGAGAAATTCTGCTGGAAATTAAGTGCTACCTGGCACAAGCCAATAGCATGATGGACGTAATTCAACAGTAGAGACAAATGTGCTCTGTATCCTAGGCACGTGCCTTCATCTCATTTAGGTTTCTTGGGCAGATGCATACCCAGAGGGCTACAGATATTGCCCTTCCTCCCACTGATCTCAGATTCATCCAGACACTTCAGGTAAGCACACAAATATTTTTTTAGACCTTGCCCCAATGTCATGGTTTAACTCCAGCCAGCAATTAAGCCACTTGCTCGCTCACTCCCCCCCACCAGGAGGGGAGAGAATTGAAAAAAAAAGTAACACTTGTGGGTTGAGATAAAGACCGTTTAATAGGACAGAAAAGGAAGGGATGATGATGATGATGATGATGATGATGATAATAATAATAATAATAATAATAATAATATACAAAACAAGTGATGCACATTACAGTTGCTCACCACCTGCTCGCTGATGCGCAACCAATCCTCAAACCATGGTGTCCCCTGGCCAACTCCCCCCAGTTTATATACTGGGCATGACATCATATGGTATGGAATACCTGCTTTGGCTCATTTGGGTCAGCTCTCCTTGCTGTGTGCACTCCCAGCCTCTACTGGCAGGAGCTGAAAAGCTGAAAAGTCCTTGACTTAGTATAAATACTGCTTAGCAACAACTAAAACATCAGTGTGTTAGCAACATTATTCTCATCCTAAATCCAAAACACAGCACTATACCAGCTACTAGGAAGAAAATTAACTTTATTCCAGCTGAAACCAGGACACCCAACCATGTGGCCCACCATCATTTGGTAAGTGTATGACAGAGGAAGAAACTTAACCTGCTTCAGTCTGGCTGCTGTACTCGAGCTGCTCACATGGGTAAGGCGAGGTGCCAGAAACAGGCAAGGTGGGACCTGTGCTCATCATGCAGCCTCCTCAGGGCAGGGGTCTGTCTTTTCTTCATTTGTCTGCAAAGCACATAGCTGTGGCCTTGTGTAAATAATGCATAACATGCACAGTCATATTTTCTACATGTCCCTTCCCGCACAGATGGCTTCAATGGGAAAATGTCATTGCTGATCATTAAAAGACAACAAACTCTTCAATTACCAAAATAAAAAGTGGTATATGGTTGGCTCTTACAGTCAGTAGGATCCTACATGTTTGGGTTTTTTCCCCATGTATGCACCTTCAGCAAATTGATTTGATAAAACCCAGTTCCAGACATCACCTTATTTCAAGTTCAGTTACCTAGGAAACTGCAGCATACTGCTGGGACGAGCTGCCCGCTCCTGCTCCTGTTGGAGCTCTTGCACGTATCAGCTCTTCCTTCAGGAAGAGCAGAATGCTGCTGATGCCGACTTCGAGCTTTTTTATGCAGATACAGGCTGTGCATTCGTGTGACGAGGCACACAGTTACAAATGCCCGTGGGAGGGAGACACACGTACTATCCACACCTACGTCTGCGTATTAAAAATTGCTCATTTAACTATGAGATGTTGCAGCTATCTATAGCATACAAATGTATAGATGTATGCACTAGCTGTGAGTATATATGCATGTGTACACATACCCCTACACAGAGTGGCTGGTGTGTATGTGTGTGCTTATACATGGAGGTGCTGCTTCTCATGAAAATTATCAGGGCTTCCACAAAATGGTAATTTTATTTGAGGATCTGAGGTAACACGGTCTGGCTGTTTTTCAGAGAACTCATTTGTGGAAGGTGAGTTCATCTACTTTGAGACAACAAGACCTTTGCACTCTCTGCTCTGCATTTTCCGAAAAATCAGGCCCTTGAAGAGCAGCTCTAGCACATCACAGTGGTATTTGCAAAATAGTTGGATGGTAAGAAGCCCAAGCCACACAGTTATTTTGTGAAATGCTAGATTTTACAAGATTACTGTAATATGTCCACAAGAGCAGCATGCCTCTCAGGTGTGAGATACTCAGCTGCACAGTGGCCTAGGGACATGGGAGGCTCCGGTGCCAGGCTGAAGGTGGAAGGGTGTAAGTGAGCAGCTGGATAGGGGAATCCCATTTCCTTCCTTGCACCGGGACCCAGGAGCTACACCTTACCACGGGGATGCAAACACATACATAGTGAACTCATCTACTCTTGTTTAGCACAGGTAACACTGGCTGGAGCTAGTTCTTGTTTAGTAGACAGCCCTGTCAACGAGAAACACCCTTTTCCCCATGCAGTCATTCAGCAATTTTCCAGAGATAGCGGGTGGTTTTAATGTTTTCTTTTACAGGAGTGTGGAGCCCAGTGTGCATCTCACAGATGGGAAAATAAAATCTGCTGTGCACATCTCTCTGATTAGTTTGCTCTGTGCCATAACTCATGTGGCCATCTGCACATACCAGCAGCCCTTTACCCTGTCTTTCACCAACTACAAATATTGTGACTGCTCTGGTAGAAAGGAAAAATATCTTGAGGAGGTGGAAACGGTCAGAGAGGCTGCCCTGAGGTGCCATGGTAGGAGATCTGTTGCCTAAGGCACAGTCTATCCTGATGGATTTTGAGGCACAATATACATCTTGCATTATTTGCAGGAGAAGACCACCATTACCTGTTCCTTTTGCTATCCTGTATGGGAACTCAGTGAGTAACAGGGACAGCAAACTCACAGGAAGAACGGGAGGTGAAATCCGTCTGCCCCTCTCCCCCATCTCCATAACCTGCAACTCTGGCGTAAGGAGCAGCAAAATAACTCCAGTGTATGGGCTAGAGCAGTGGCCTACAAACACCCACCCGCCAGGAGCAGGGCTGTGTCTGGCTTTTCCTCCAAGATCTACCTCTCCTTCGGACCTGTCTGGCTAGAGACTCAGCTCACCATCAGAGATGCTAGTGTAGCAAGCATCAAAACTGTTGAACTATATTGCTAGTCAAAAAATCAATGAGGTCTAACTGTCCAGCAGAAAGAACCCAAACACTGAGTCATGCCTTGTAGAATACATACATTTGATACATATATACAGAACGTATGCAGTACACTTCATAATCCATTGCCTTGTGTTCTTGCTAATTGACTACAAAACACATGCTTTCCATCAGCAAGTATCCTGATTAGGCATTTGTCAGGTGCACACTTGCCATGTCAGAGCTATTGGGGTTTGCAAGTAACTTCTTGACCTATTTAATTTGTGCATATCTAGATAGACAGCTAGGCAGATAGTCAGGTAGGTACTTGAAAGTCCAGTTCAGTGACTGAGAAACCATTGTATTCATCGACCTGTCAGCACTGACATTACTGACATTTATTTGGCATTACTCAGTCTAATATAGAGTCCTGTAGTTCTTCATAGTTCCCCTGTTAATTGTTGCATATAATTTTTATAACAAAAACTTGGCTCATGTCTATAATGCATACTGTGTATGTCTCTGTGTGTATACATACATACATACAAAGACCTGTATATATATATATATTCAAAACCATACATTACACTCAGAAGACCCTCTGTATATGTTTCAAACTCATAAACAGCTAATGTGGAAATGATAGACACAGGTTTTCTTTCATCCACTACCTCCAGCATGAAGCAGTGCATTTTTAACAGCACTGAATGATGCCGAGGGAGTGAGCAACAGCCTATCCAGATTAAAATCTCTGTAATGCATCTTTCACTTCCTGGGGCAACGATTCATGCAGCTGGGGTCCTACTTTTATGAATAGATGTTCGGAGACGGATTTGGCTATAGCAATTGCCTGGGACTCTTTCCTGGAAACTTTTATGTGTGTCAGACATTTCAACTGAGTTTATGTGTTGTTCTGCATAGCAGCATCTCTGGAAAGGTTTGCTTTCCTGGCTACCTGTAAGTCACTGATCTTTGTTGTGCACCTATATCCTGGAGGATATTATGTTTGCTTGGGTGCGTTTCTCATTTGAAATACTGAAAACGATGAATAGAGAAGCTTTGGCAACAGCCAAACTTGTGATAATTGTCTGAGCTGTAAAAGCTGCTGGGGCCTCACAGAGATGGTGGCAGCAGATGCATCTGTGCCTGTGTTACCCTGCTTCCCCAACATCCCCAAAGCTTGACTGCTTTTTTTGACAACATTACAAAAGCAGTGTAGAAAGGGAAAGAAATACAGTTAGAGTAAAGCATTTACTTGGAGAACTGATTCAAGGTATGGATGATGCTAAAAAGACAGAGGACCAGCCAGAGGGCTGTAACATCTAGAAATGCTTTTTTCTCTCCAGCTGATATTTTTCATGTCCTGTGCCATACCGTACGTCACCCTGTACATCTCCTCTGTCAGGAAACCTCTGCAGGCAACAGAAAAAGGCCCCAAACTGCAGCACCCCAGATCCACAGACCCATTGACTTTACTTAGAAGAACCAAGAGCATGAAGGGAAAGTGGAGATTCCATCCCTTCCCCTCAGCTGGGGTCAGAGTTGGCTCCTTGAGCTACTGGGTGTCTCTGCAAATCTCCAGTCAGTGGCCCAGCCTCACCACAAGCAGAGACTCGGGCTCCATCCTTGGTCTGGAACTGCTGGTGTTACCTGTGAAATTGGTCCTGCCACCTTGAGGCCACCTGACCCTTTCCACACTGAACTCCTGTTTTCATTTCTTTATAACTTAGCCTGAGCTTAATACATTTTTTGGAAGATGACCATATGATGACCTCACAAGTCCAGACCTGGCTTCTCCGTTTTAAGAGCAATGCACTTCAATTAAAATAGGAGCAGGGCAGGGTCACCAGTGGAAACAGAGGGAGCAGACTGGCTGTCTTCAGAAGACTGAATTTGTCTTGTTTAGCCTAGCAACGAAAAAGCTGACAAAAGCTAGAATTGCTATCTGCAAATACCTCAGAAAGGGAAAAGAGTTTCTTAAAAAAGTCAGTTTAGCATGATAGCAAATGGTTTTTAAATGTCTGGGAGTCAGTCTAGACTGGAAATGAGAAGCTCTTTCTACTATCAAAGTAATGCGGTCCTCACACAGGCTTCCATGGCGTGTCATGAAGCCAAAACAACCCAATTAGCGTTAAGGTGAAGTTTGAGCAACTGATGAAAGGGAGCCTACAAAGCCATTGCCTGCAAGTGCAAGACCCTGGATTGCATGATCTAGAAGGTCCCTTCCAGGGCTGCATTTCTAAGATGGGAACTACAATTTGAACACAATACGTGAATACTGAAGTTGTAGAAATCTCTCTCATCTTGGGTGATCAAAATTACTTAATTCACAAGCAGGACTTTACTGCCTCTACCACTTTTCCCTAGCAGTGTTGTGGAAATAAATGTATCATTGCTTTAACTCTGCTCAAGTATTAAGGTGAAAGCATATTTGAAACATCCAGTAGAAAATTAAATAATCTTCTGTTCGGTGTTTTGTCATATGTGCTGCATATTTTATTTTCCTTCAAAGAAATATTGAATAATGGTGTATTGGACAATACTTATTTTGAGAATATAGTGTGTCACCATGTCATTGAAGCCTGTATTTTAACATAAAGATACAGTTTCTAACTTTTCCTCAACTTTTCTAACTTCTGAGTGCTTGAGTTTTCAGTCTTATGGTTCTTTTAGCATAGAAAGGTGTTTGACTGTAGTAATGCTGAGGTGGCTGCAAGAATGGTCAATTGAAACAGATTTTCATCAGTGGTGCTGTGCCACTAAGATAATAGAAAGTTTGTACAGCAGTAGGTAATAAAAGCTAACAATAAAAAAAAGAGTTGATTTTCTAGTCAAATTACAACTGGACTGGTTTGAGCTGTGTTTTACTAAATCAGCTTGCAAGAGTTGGATAACACTAAAAGAAGACAGGGAATTTCAGCACTGATAATGTTCTTATTCCTAAAACCAATTATTTTCAAACATGTCACCTACACTAGCTCTCAGTGAGGATTAACTACATGACAGGCTTGAACTTTTAAAAGCAAGTGAGTTTTAAATTGTGAAAGAGCAGGGGGAAAAGGTGAGACTAATTTTTACCCTACAGAAACATGTAAAGTTTTTCAGTGCATCATCATTCAAAGTCTTCTTGCCATAGTTGTAATGAAAATTATTCCCTTTCTTTTCTTGACTCCCTAGAAAGAAACACTTTGTGATTGGATGGTGTAGAGTAATTTTTAATTAATCATTTATCATATGAATAGTTTATTGAAAATTAATCTCCCCCATCTAACCCAGGAGTATTTTTCTGTGAATTGCTTTGCAAGCATTTAAGTATATTTGTACTTCAAACTCTATGGACCAACACTAGTTGAATGCTACATTTATGTTGTCTGACTGGATGGGATCAGCACCAAGAGCTAGGTGTCTTGTCTGACTCTTTGTGATAGTCAAATCAAAATACAATTTCAGCAAATATTCATGGACATTGTGTAAAAATGTTTCACTGTACTCTCCCAGAAGTATATTTCTGAGTATTTTCAGAGAATGTATCTTGTAATTCTCACACTCCCTACATCCTCCTAGGTTGAGAGGCGTGCTGCTGTTGCACTACTTCTCTACAGAAGAGAGGCTTTCATCCTCAGAGCTGGCACAAAATGAACACTGCAATTGGGGATTTGTGGGAATGTTGCCTATACTTTTCTAACTGCATGTGGATTTGCATCAAGTGTGAAATGTTTTAGCCCCAAAGCAAATACTTACAGAAGTGGGAAGCTGGTTGTTATTCAGGATTTGATTTGCTATAGGAAGTGCAACCCCAGCAAAATTTCCACTGATGGGGTTTGTGTTGCCAGGTCACCAATTTCCCACACAGGCCACCAATATGATAGACCTCCAAAGTCAGGAGAATCAAAGGGGTCAATAAATGTACTCACCCAAGATAGGTAGGAGAACATCAGGATTTCAGTGTGACCTAGGTTGGCAGAGTTTCCATTTATATGTGTTGATGTTCACTTTTTAAAAATTTTGGGCTAAGCTCTAACTTGAGACTTCAGTAAATCCCTGGAAAGCCAGCAGTGCCCAAACAGTGGCTTCGCTGGTGGCTACGGACAGATGGCCCGCAGTTCTCAGAGGTGTCACATAAATTCTCGCCTTTGGTTGGAGACATTAATGAAGGAGATATTTCCAGGACAGAAAAGGATATCTGGACTGTGAAAATTTAATCCTGAAAAATGGAAGAGGAGGACTGAAAAGAAGATAATCATAAGTTTCAGGATTTAAACTTCAGTAGAATAGGATGAGATCTGTAGGAGAGGCAGTCTGTGTCATACCTAAGGTTTTTGGGTGTTTTTTCTCCACAGAGGTTTTCAACCTGGCCACTCTTGGCAAGATAATATTGGACAAGATGGGCAACACACTGGCTTCAGCGCAGCAGCTGGAGCTGCTTCCCCAGGGCATGGGGGCTCAGACACAGCATCGGATGGCAGCAATTTAATGCCTATTACCAGGCATAAGGCGAACAACGGGAGTTGATCCTGTGCATTAGTCCACAGCAACTATGAGATTAATTACATTAGTTTAAATGTCACTGAAGGAAGTTTGGCTGACATATGCAAACTCATTAAGCTACTTTAGTCCTAACACTCTAGGAAAAGGTAGTGATTTCAGCAGTTTCAAATAGGATGGGGAGTCCTCGCTGGGTGAGACAAAAGAGAGAACACCATGCACACTCCTCAGGCCAAGAGACAATAGGGAAGTCCTGTCTTTCAGGTGGAAGAATGAACTATGCAGTCTTTCCCTTTCCGTAGCACCTCTGCTTAGCCAAAGCAATAAACAACAGCATGAGGCTTGAGGGACTAGGCGGGCACAGGGACTAGGCTGGTGCACCTCATCCCCCAGTTTCATCCCTCGCAGAAAAAGGCATTTTCAGGTAGAGATGGCTGAAATAACTTTGGTCAAAAAAGGAGCAGGTGGGAGATGTTTTTTTCCATTAAGAAGAATCATAAAACTATGTCTCCTGTCTTTGTCAAAGAAAATTAGAAACCTCCCCCAAAGAGGTTTTTCTTTTGCTAAAATAATGCTCTAGCTTTTTTTTTCTTTTTTTTTTTTTTTTTTTAATGGTGTGGGGTATTTTGCATTGAAAGTAATGATTTTTTTTAGAAGAAAAAATTTCTCTTCCTTGCAAAACCACTTTTTAACTGGTTTCATCCATAGATGTCAATTAGATATTAAAAATAGTCAGAGAAATTTTGATCCTGCCAACTGTCAAGCATACTGCTAACAAAAACATTTTAGCTTTATTATGAATTTTTAAACACACCAATAGCTCTCCTAACCTTGTAGAGGTGGCCTGAATGCTGCAAGTTAAGTGTGTGCTCACCGTCTACTTGGTGGTGAGCCCAGGTTTTCAGGGTTGTAGAACTGAACTGACAGTTCAGAAAATGAAGTCTTTCTTCCTTGATTTTTTTTATTTTTAGCTGACAAGTGTACTGATGGCCAGTTTCACCTGATTTGACACAAATGGTCATTTCAGTTGGCAATCATCCACCCAAATACATGTCACCCTTGGCTAATGACCTAGCCTCATCGATAATCTTGTGACAACTTTTCCACATTGTATATGACATGTGCCTGTGAGCTTCCTGCAATAACCCCTCATGTTTTTAAATCCCAGACTGCCAAATGCCTGGCTCCAAAATGTCATTTCTTCCTCACAAGTACGCACCAGCTGCTGAGCGAGCTTCCTGTGATGCTCCCTCCATCTTAGCCCTAGGGGCTGGTAGGAAGAGACATGTAAAATGCCACGGGAGGAGACATCTGCCCTCTGTTTCCATCCATCACACCATGCCAGGCCACCGCCTGAAGGGGCTGGAGCCAGTGGCATGTCCTTCCCTCAGCCTTCCCCTAGACCTGAGATGGAGGAATGCTGCATTGCAGCACTGTAGACTGGGAAAGGAGACCTCTTTGCACCTGTATTTTTTAAGGGATCTTGATAACAATTATTAATGGTCCCTAATAATTCTAGATCCTTATTTTCTCTACATCTATAATGATTGGGGATCTATAGTTTTGCCTGATCACTTCTGAGGAGGAAGTTTAGCCTTTCATATGCACTAAAGCCTTAAAACCTGATCCAGAGTCCCCTGTACTCCGTGGCTGCCTGATCAGACTCAGGGTTACATGACATGCAGGATGCCATCAGCTACTACAGAAGTAAGTGGTGGACAAGATGTTTGCAAGATAAATTCTTGCATCTCCATGCAAGACTTTCCCATCACTATTTGAAAGACACTTTCCAGCCCGATATTTCACTGGAATTCCTCTACCCAGTGTACATTTGTTTCCATCAGAGGGCTATTTGCCCAATAAATTAAACAGTCGATAAATGCAGTGGCCATAAATCTTCTCCATCACTAATTACCTTAAAAACAATGAGACTGCTATTCTGCCTCCTTGATTTCATCTGATAGTTGTAGCAGCAGTAGCTGATCTGGCTAATAATCCCAGTAGTCTGTCTTCAACTGTGGCCCATTGCAGTGTCATGGGCAGAGAGAATATGAAAGTCAGGCATGTGTAGAGTAATTTTTCTCATGAAAGAACATCTTAATATCAAACAGTGAGAAGCTGTGGGACTTCCTAACCTGGATGTTGCATACCTTTCCCTCGACTGAGGTTGTTTTGCCATTGTGGAGAAATGCCCTCTGGGAGCTGCCGCTGTGTGACTGCTAACACTTGACAGTCATTCCTTTACGTGAGCTGTGGGGAATCTCCATCACTGTGCAGCCATCTGAACCTCGTTTCTGTGAGATCCCAAAGGCCTTTGTTTATTATTAGCCTCATTTATCTCTCTCATGACTGATTTTGAATATAAGGAAAGTGGATCCTATTAAAAAATTCATGTGTTACTATCTAGGACACAGAGTCAAGTGTGGAGTAACCCATATTTTGTCATCATACTATTAAATAACAAGAATTAATTTACTTTACACCAACTAGCTAAGCACAGCCAAATTAAATTTTAACATGTGGCAGAGTGCTGACGTCTGCTAGATTAAAGATGTCATATGTGGATCCAGGATATTTTATGAAAAAGATTAGCGTGTTGTTTCTGACATCACAGATTACCTTGCTGTTCTGCTAGGGGAACTTCTCCAGTTTGTGGACTCCTCTCTGAACTGTTGATGCTAACAGTGCAGCCCAAAGCATAGATGACCTAGAAGTCCTGCCTACATTTCTACGGTGTGTATGCCTGTGTGGGAGGGAGTAGTGTTTGGAAAAGGAACAAGATTGCACATCCCATCAAAGAGTATCTAGGCAATGGAGCCGTGAGCTCCTCTGTGAGCAAAGTCCCTGTGGTTAAAGCTGTGCTTGGTGAGATGTTGTCCCAGGTGATAGTACCAAACCCATTTCCACCCTTTGCTATGCATGTCCACCTCTTTGGTTGTGCTGAAAAACTGTTTGTTAGACAGTGCTGTGATGTAAATTAAGGTAGTGACATTGCACCTGCAAAGTTGGATGTCATCAGCTCAAAGGTCCTGTGCATTCACCTCAGCACAAAAGAGCCGGGTGGGAATGGATGGCAGGATCTGGTAATGTGTGATGCTGGTGGTGTCACCCCAATCTGCCCCCATCAGCCCACAGCCCACTGTGCCCTGCTTCCCAGTGGCCGCTTCCATTGACTTTCTGGCATACAAGAGTGACAGAGCTTTTGGGCCCACTGTGCACTCAGGTTTTTTCTAAGAGGGATCATTACAAAACCAAAGGTCATTTAAAAACACACACAAAAAATCCCATTTTAGATTAAAAAAGCACAGTGGAGTTTGGCCTTTGCTGTGTCTTTTGCCATGATTCCTCACTAGAGCTTTATATGGTGTTTGTGGTCGTGCCACTTTATTATTCCTACTGCCCTGTTTCTTCCTTCTAGGCATTAAAAACAGCAAAACTAAGCAGCACAAATTTTAGTTAGAACTGGTTGACCTACCCTTTGCAAACAGCAACCGCATTCTTGGGTAATTCACAGACAGGAAAAAGAGACGAGGTCAATGGTCAACTCATTTATTGTGGCTTGACCCATCTTACTCAGCCTATGGTTTGCTCCTGAGCTCTCCGGGCCAGAGTCCTTTCACACAGCAGTGTTTGGGATTTGCAGATTAAGCACAGATCAAGGGTCTTTCCGTCACAGGGCCTTCCAGACTCACCTTGAAGACTGGCTGGCTGATTTTTAGTGGATTGATGAATGAGTTAGGGCGCTGAGTCTCACTCGGAGCACAAGGTCTAGAGCTCTCCATTCAAGTTTTCAGGCTACATCAGCAGTACAGAGATATTCAGAAGAGAAATCTGCTGCAGCACAAGGTCTCTTTGGGGTAGTGGGGAGAAGCCCCAGCCACTACAGCAGAAGGACATAAGGACATTAGCTGTACAAGAGCATGGAGTTTGCCATGGAGAGTCCCCACATGGATCAGAAAGTAGTCCGGATCTAAGTCAGCTCCCAGAAACCAGTCCAGCCATAAAAACAGACACTCACATAACTCAAAAAAGCAAGAGAGGCAAACAATTCATCTCAGCTGCTGTGAGGTCCCCCAACTCCTTTTGCGAACAAAACAAAGCACAGAGGGAATAAACCCTGCAAAATGCCAGTGATTGTGTACTGTTCACCCAGCTTTGGTGCACTGAAGAGCAGCAGACTTCCCCCAGCAAACACCAGATAATGCCGTCTGAGGGCTATAAGGGTATTAGCAGTGTGGCTTATTTAGAGTGAAAAGGGCCAGCGAAGCCTGACGCTTGTAGCCCTTCTCAGGAAGCCAAGTCACACACATACACGCTTGGTAAGGAGCATTATTGCATTGGGTGTCTTTTCTCTTCCCAGAAGTGCCACTTTCCTCTGGGTGCTTGTTCCCCACTGAAGATATAGGAGATTTGGTCCAGAACAATTTATTTCTCATACACGAGTGAACATCTAACTGCCCATCTTCCATCTGACTGATGAGAGCCTGTGTAACTTGGCAATCTTCCTCCTTTGTTTGTAGCTCCAATGGATGCTGCTCTCCATGAGTGCTGCTGCCATAGATATGGATGCCACCAAAATAGGCAGCACTCTGCAGTGAGCAACATCTGTAGGACACAATCTGTATGAGAGAGAAAAGGTATTTTCCCTAACTTGTACTGCAAGGACAATGCAAACAGTGTATCCCATCAAAACACTGGTTTGGTTTCCTTTGGTTTCTTTCCTTTGTTTTTACTGATGAAGCAAAAAAACAACCCCATTTCTCTTTCCCAAAACCTCCAAGGTAAAATTCATTTCAGATCCCTTCCATGAGCTGGCTGGATAGAGTTCCTCCCTTAGGATGCTCAGCATATTCATTACATTGCTCTCACTCCTCTAAGATAATGAATCATGTATCCCAGGACTTGCCTGCACTTGAAAGTTATCACTGATTAAGATAAGGCACAAATATAAAGTGCCATTGTTGTTTCTTAAGAGCAGCTCAAAGGGTTGAATTAAGCAGGAGCAATGCATTCTGATTTTGCAATAACACCATCCACACAGGGTGCTAATCAGGAATAGATGACTGGAAACAACTCAACACAGAGGCATGACGTCGGTAATCAGCCACACTTGCTTAAACCTCTCCCAGAGAGCTCCAGCTGCCCTTGCCAATGGAAGGAGAGTGGTTCAGGCAAGCGCTGCTGAAGCTCCTGTGGGTGATTTCAATTAATACTGTACCTGTTGAAGTCTGGACCATGATTTGCAATAGGTAAGCAGCAGTTACCTTAAAACATTAATACTAGTTGAGCTATCTGCTTTGCTAAAGGATGGCTAAGAATAAAGGCTGGTGTGCTTGCCTGTTGAGCAGTCAAGCAAATTAAAAGGCATTTGAGAAAATGTTCCAGCTGCAAATGAGAGCCCAGGGCTAGATAAGACTTGTCCACAAGAGCCTGTGACTGGTGGTGGTATTGCTGCTCGACCAAGCTGTTGTTAGGCAACAAAGCTACGAAGGAATATTGAGCAGGTTGCAAATGCTCTCTTCTTGTCTTTCACTTTTGCAAATTTTATTGAGTGATGCTACCCTTATTCTGTAATTGTCCCTGCTCAGTAGAGGTATTTGACAAGCCATCTGGGAGGATCTATCATTGCATAACCTCATACTCGACTGGCAAAGCAGTCCACCTCTTCTGACTTGCCCCTGCCCCCTTCGTGTAGCCAAGGGCACCAGGCATACCTCAGTCATCCTTCAGCAAGATACCTCCGGAGAAAAAAAAACAATCTGGGTTTCAGAATTTGGTTTTCCTCTTGTCGTGGCTTAACCCCAGCCAGCAACTAAGCACCATGCAGCCGCTTGCTCACTTCCCCCCCACCCAGTGGGATGGGGGAGAGAATTGGAAAAAAAAAAAGTTAAAACTCGTGGGTTGAGATAAGAACAGTTTAATAGAACAGAAAGGAAGAAACTAATAATGTTGATACTAACAATAATAAAATTACAATAATAATAAAAGGATTGCAATATACAAGACAAGTGATGCACAATGCAATTTCTCACCACTCGCTGACCGATGCCCAGTTAGTTCCCAAGCAGCGATGCCCACCCAGGCCAACTTCCCCCAGTTTATATACTGGGCATGACATCACATGGTATGGCATATCCCTTTGGCCAGTTTGGGTCAGCTGCCCTGGCTGTGTTCCCTCCCAATTCTTGTGCCCCTCCAGCCTTCTTGCTGGCTGGGCATGAGAAGCTAAAGAATCCTTGACTTTAGACTAAATATTACTTAGCAGCAGCAACCGAAAACATCAGTGTGTTACCAACATTCTTCTCATACTGAATCCAAAACATAACACTATACCAGCTACTAGATATAAAAGAAACTCTATCCTAGGCAAAACCAGGACACCTCTATATTTTTCATGCTCTTAGCCTAACCCAAAACACTTAAAAAAAAAAAAAATTCCTAGCTTGTTAAGGAAAGATGTGAGGGAATTAGGTCTCTAGTCTCTACTTTATATGCAGGAGTGGAAAAACACCCTATCCTTGCTGTGATTAAAGTGCCTGTGGGAACTACTCATGCTTTCAGGCCATCTCTGGCCACTCTGGTCCTTTTAGGCAATCACAGGTATCTACAGAGACGATTATAGAGACTTCCTGGTTGATGCTCAGAGAAAAGCAGATGCTTCCAGAAGGCAACGCCAGGCTGAGTTCTGCGCTTGCAGGGGACGTGCAGGCTCGTCCCACCCAGACCTGTGTCAGTTGGACACGGGTCTGTGACTGCCCGTGTCCCGGCTGCTACCCCGCAGCACGTGCGAGGCGTGGGTAGCAAGTGTCTCTTTCCCGGGTGCTGTGGGGTAGGATCCAGCACGGGGGCTGCTACTGGGGGGCAGCTGGCCGATGGTGACTGTGTGAAGGTCACCGCTGCCTGTGGCTCACACGATGCTCCATGGCATCTGTCACCTGGGCTCAGCCTGTCCTGGGGACCTGAGCATCCAAGAGAGGGCACAGAAAGGGGGGCTTCAGAGGCAGGCTGGCAGAACAGTTTTGGGGTGTGGGGTGACAAGTGTGGTGAGAATTGGAAGATAAACTCCTTGAGGAATAATTTGCAATTCTGCATCTGAAGCTTGCTTGGGGACCTGCATTATCTAGCACTGTCCCATCAGCTGATTTCAGGGAAGATACAGAACAAGCCCCTCTGCCTGCTGAAGAGCTGTGTCAGAATTTGCCTGGTGATGCAAGTGAAAAAACATTACCTAAGGGAGTCTGGCTAAGTCTGTGGGCAAAAACTGGCTTCAGAGAATACAAGTGCATCCAACCAAGCCGGCATTTCAGGAAGGACAGGTAAAGGTGGTGGGATACGGCACAAAACACACCCAAAATGGCCTAAGACTATTTTCACAGTTTTCTTTTCTACATGATCATTAATTTTTTTTTTCTTTTAAAAATAACCTTCCCATTAATCCAGCCCTGAGGCTGATAAGACATGGGGCTAAAAGCTACAGCTGACCCATACCTGCACAGCAGGCTAAGAACAAAATATTTCATTAGTGTCTTGAAGTCTCTAACTCAACCTTTGCTTAAGCTTGAAGATCAGCAACCACAGCTCCGGTTGATAACACTGGGAACTGAGAGGATCCAGTACTTTTGAAAATCAAGCCCAGAGGGACTCAGAATTTCCATCAGTGCCACAAACCCAAGGAAACTTCCCGATTGTTGCATTTTGTATTTGGCATTTCACCAACCTGGAAAATAATACATGGAATATATATTCTGTGTATTCCTCAGACAGCTTCCACATGGTCATGTCCATTACCAAATGCAATACTCCCAGCTGCAATCAGTGCATTCTTTTGCTCTAAATTTGACTTCCAGAGCTATATTTCTCCAAAGATATAATGTGACTTGGAACTCTACTTTTATGATCATAAACGATTTTGCTTGCACTATACTCTTTAACAGGTGCATCCAGAGACTAAGCCCATTTTAGGCACGTCAGAGGAAAAGAGTTAAAATGAGTTGCCAAAGTTGCTGTCTGACCTTTAAATACATACTTAAAGCTCCATCTCAGGGCTCCACAGCCCCAAGGACTTTCTTTTCTCAGTGCCAAATGCAGAGTGCGTGCAGGTCAATTTTGACCCCAGCTCCTCTGAGCGAGGTGCTGAGTCCACATGCTAAAGCCAAGTGCTCTTTACACATGCATGTCACCAAGCAGCTTTCCTGTATACTGAATGGAAATATTCAGGGTAAGCCTTTTCCCCTTGACTGTGTTTCCTCCTACACCTTTATCTTCTGAAGCAGCTTCTGTAAGTAACCCAAGATACAAAATTTGCCTGTCACGGTGTAAAAATACTAAAGCTCCACTGACTTATAATCTGCTCCCTTTGCTGGGAGTCCATCAGCTTTCCAGGACGTGCTGCCAGGAGACACCATTCCTAGTATAGGGTTTGACATTTGGAGGTCTCAGCTGACCACTGTTATGGTTGGCGAGGGGAATATAGTTTATAAAGCTGCTGGGGAAAGGTGTGCTACAAAAAAGCCATGGTGGAGAAGGGTGGCCAGTTGAGGACATGGTGGAGTTGACTGAGAGGACTTTTCTTCTGCCCAAGCCAGGAGCTGAGAGAGACCAACCACGTCTCCTCTTGGATTAGAGATGTTTCTCTGACCTTGTAGAGAATGGATGCCACCAGGCAAGAAGGGAGCCGGAGCCTGAGGGAGGCTGTGCTTGTACGGCTGGTACCTAATATGATACCAGAGCAGCCTTTTTTCCAGTGGCCCCCTTGGCACATGAGAGATTGGAGTATTTGCTAACATTGCATAAACACAGGGAAGCTTTCAACACTTATCAGCGGAGCAATGTTTCACAGTCAGTCCTGGCACAGGTCAGACTGCCCAGCAGGATGGGTATCTCTGCTACTCCATCTTCTGCCATAAGCCAGCAGCAGCCAGCGGCTGGCATGTCTCTGGAGGAGGCACCCACGTTGCACATCTCTGAGCGTGCCAGCTCCCTGCTTTCCCTACCTGGACATCAGCCTGGGGATGCCAGCCCGAGGAGTGGAAAATAGTTTTCACTTGTTGTCCCTAACTAGCATAAGGTGCCCCAAAGAACAATAAGTTTAGAGAGGCTTTAGTCCAAATGTTGGCAAGATCAGTCACTGGCTTCCTTGTAACCTCCCCCTCCCTACACAGCTGTATCTAAGGTTGGGTTAACTCTGAAGCATAATGATGGCAAGTTTAAGTAACAGTATTGCTAACTGTTTCAGTGCTGATTGTTTGACATACTTAGCAGGCTGTGTGCAGATGTCCAACACAGCTTCATGTCTTGGGACTTCTTCCATTTCTCTGATCCCAAAGTAACATATGCTGATTTTCCAGTGCAAGAGCAACCTCATGTGTTTGTTTGGAAGTCTTTGCCCCAGTAAGACCAGAAAAGTTGACCTCTCCAGGTTTAATATGGGTCAGCAAAGATTAATTCAGTGGTGGTAATGACTGATGTCCAAATAATTTTGTTTATTTAATCAAAAGAACAAATTGTGCGAAGAGCAAATATTTTAAAAGAACAAGTATTTCCTGTAGCTGTTCATTTATCACACTGAAATTCTAGAAAGCCATGAAAGAGGGTTGGAGATGCCCACAAGAGATCTTCAGGTCCATGTCTTGTCCATGGCACTCCTGATAGATGTTCAGCCAACCTGTTCATAGAAAGTAAGTGCAGCACCAGCAGAGGATAAGGAGATATGGAATCACCCTTGCTGATGATTTTTAAGTCACTAGACATAAGCCATGTTTCTGGTGGCTGCTGGATGCCTGTTGCGGAGACACTGCTTGGGACGTTCAGGCAGTGAGTGTCCTGATGTAAGGAGGTCGATATTTTTTTGTTCAGATGTGTTTGTTTTAAGGGCTGTAGGTCCTATTCTGTGTTACTCACCTTGTTGTTAAGGTCACGTTCTCCAGACACTTCAGTGCAAATTATCTTCTCTTGTTGTCTTAGTTTTTTTCTTCCAAGATAGCGTCTCTGCAGACCTCAGGTCTTTGCCCCAGAGAAGCTGGAACATAAGGGTTTATGCAAAACTGTATAAGCAGCAGTTTGCATAATACCTGTCCACCATCACAGTACCTCATCACTCACCGGCACCCCGCTCAGGCCCCACTGTTACGATCTGGTCTATGAAGTACGTACACTTGTACCAAGCGGTGAATTAGGTCACTCAGTCAGAGGGCTTGTTTTTGCAGATGAGCTAAACCAGCAAGACTGAGTGAAGTCAATCCTTATTGCTGCATGGACACTCCAGCCTGGATGCAGCCATGGCTCTGTCATAGGACACGAAACCTTGCTGCACCATGTACTGCTAGCAGCAGAGAGAAGCACAGCAATTATGGGAGGTAATCATTCCCTTCAGGTTAAATTAAATTCATTTTGGTTTAATTTAAGACAGCTGGGAACAGTTTTCAAGCTAAAATAATAAAAGCCTCTCCTAAAGTGAAAAAATACATGGCAATAATATTGACATAAGGCAAAAATAATAGAGATGTACTGTCCACAAAAGGTTTTCTGTTAATGAAATTGAACCAAAACAAGTTTCTGTGGACTATAACCCAGAGGCCAATGGATCTTAGGTATCTTTGACAAGAGGGATCACTGATCTCAAACTCCTCTGGGACAGAGCAGGAATTCCATGGCCCAGGTGATTTTTTACATTGTGCTTTAACACAAAGAAACTTGAGGCAGGTCAACAGGCAGAAAGCACATGCTTTATTCACTGGTTTTGTAGCGGATGGCATACATCAAGTTCAAGATTAAATGGAAAATTGTAGCCAGTGGCCAGCCAAGAAGAGATGCAGTCGGGAGTCCTCAGGTCAACGTCCTCTCCTGGGTGTCTGCTCCAGTGCAGCAGGGGATCACCATCTTATCAACAACCACCCCCTATAATTTTCCCCTGGTAAAATTATAGCCTTCATTAAAGCCTGCTCAAGTTGCCTTTCAGTGATCTTTGTCTGATGACAACACTGGCACTGACTGGATTATGTTTAATTAGGTACAAATGTTGCACGCTAATTGGCTGCTAAGCCTTGTACATGTCTGTAATTAGGTAATACTTATGTATTTAAATGACTATTATTTACTCATTATCTGTCATATTTGTTCTAATACAGAGTCATCAGTCTAGAAGGCACCAAGTGGACAGGGTACGGGAATCTCAGTGCAGACTACAAACTGTAACTCAACAGCAACGTGCTGGGAAGGTAGAGGTGAAGAGGACAGAAGGATGGCTGAGCCGTAGGAAGCAAGCCCTTTCTCAGGCAATATAACATAACAAATGCACCAGTGCAAGGCCATGAGGGGAAGCCCAGAGTACGTAAAGTGAAAGGCTACAAGCAAAAAAGCCCTCTAAAAATTGCAAATGGAAGGCCTTTAGCAATAGGCAAGTACAAGCACTTAAGCACTGTGCAACATCTGGATAACACAACCCACTCTAAGCCTCATAAAAATGCCATGGTAATAGGAAGTGGGGTTTTGAGCATATCCTGCACTCTGGGTACACCCAGAATTTCAAACTATCATGTGCATTTGGCGCACAGCAATTGATGGGAAGGTCTGAGCTTTTATTTCCGAGTTCCATTGTATGTACGATATACCGTAGGTGGGGAAGATTAAAGAGTAAGGAACACCTAAATCCAGAAAGAACAAAGCAGAACTCAAGAGCTGAATGTCAGTAATTGCATCAGGTGCAAAAATACAATTAGTGACATTATAACTACTGAAATTAAGTATCAGTTTATATGAGTATGCCCTATAATACTTTTGACAGCCTCAAACATTGTGTGATATCAAATAAAAACAGGATGACAGCTCTCCAATTTGTGAAGAAGTAGTACTAGAATCATTAAAGCTCACTTAAAGGATTTTATTCCGTAAGATACAAAGACAGGAAAGGTTTTAGTGCACAGAGGATAAGTGCTTATAAATGCCCACTAAAACCATGCATACATCTGTAGCTATTAAGACACAGCAGTTTTTCTAAAATACAAATGCTGTACATGGAGTAACAAACCCTGCAGCAGCACCATGGAAAACTTTGGTCTGAAGGAGAGAGTGGTAAGAGGATCATTCCCTTTGGGATAGGACCCACCTCACTTCAGATATTGCAGGCACATGGATTGCATGCTAGTTGTGTCCGTGTCTTCCTCTAGTCAGTAGAGAGAAACGGGTACCACCGGAGACAATCCTTACCATATAAATATCCATTTAGGATGCCTGGTGGTGAGACGAATCCAGCTGATTTCTCTCCCCTACTAATTTTCACAAGAGATCTTGCCATCTTCTGGAGAATATTTTCTCCAGTGTGCCTCTCCAAGGTTGGCTCCTTAAGTGTGCAAGAGCTCTGCAGCCACAACGCAGTGATATTTTTCCCTTCAAAACAGCTTCACTTTCCTCTCCCACCTTCCCTCTTTCCTCCCAATGTTTAGGTCCTTTTTGCTAGCAGAATGGCATTTTTTTCCCCCGTTGCTAGGGTGGTAGCCTAGTTTCCCAAGGAAAGGAAGCTTACGAGATCACACTGTCTGTGTAAGTGCCAGTCAGTCCCTCCTAAATAATTTTTTGAACCTGTGAGCTGAGTTTGATCAAACTTGACAGGGGATGGAAGTCTCAAAGGTTTGAGCTGCCTACAAGTGCTGTGGAAGTAGGCAGGCAGAGGAGGAAAACCCTGGGAGTGTATCCACTGTAGAAACACAACTGTACTACTAGACACCAGAGAGTCCACATAGGAGACAGTCATTACCACTGAACACCACGGGAGATACAATTTCACAGATTCAGCATCTCACAAGACGACTCGGTTAATATGAGCATGAGCAAAATGTTCTTCTTCCCTTCTTCTAGAGCGCAAGGCTTCCAGTTACAGAGCAGCAGGGGGAGAGCTCAGAAACGACAGGCCGGCAGAGTGAATTTAGAGATAATTGCTGCTCCTTCTCACGCCGGTACTCATGCGGAACTCTGCTCGACTTCCCTGTGACTCCGGTACCCCCATTTGCGTGATCTAGTTCACACAAAGGACGAGATCGCAAACTTCAGACTGTGGACTAATGCAAGCGGAGCAAGTCCTAAATTGCAGTGAGCTGGCACAGCTCCGCTGTAGTCAGTGAAGCTGCCTTATAATGGGCCATAATTCCTAAGCGCAGCTCCATGACTAAGCATCCAGCTTGTTTTCCTTTGCATTTGTCTATATTACAGTTGCTGATGGCAATTAGTTGAAGATAAGCGCGAGCTGGAGCATAAGCTAAAGACCCGCAAAAGCTGTGCCTGGTGCATAGGCTGGCTCTTGCTTATTCCTGCTGGGGCTTTTCCTAGAAGTCAGCCACCTCCAGACTGCCTGACTAGTGAGCCTGAACAAACACCTCACGGTTCCTTGTTAACACTAGCAATGGAGAAAACCAAGCTATTTGCACAGGTAGTATTCAAAGACAAGCTGAAATCACTCAGCCTATGGAAAAAAAACCCAAACTAACCACAGCTGACATTAAAATGGAGACTGGGGAGTTGTGCAACTTTGTGTGTTCAGTGAAATATTGATGTTTTCCTCTTCTCCTAAGCCTTCTAAGTATTGATGTGCCAGATCTCTGATTTAGGTGGAGAGAGTGCAAATCACTGACACCTAAAGAAAAGGGAGGGAAGGGAACGAAATGAAACTTTGATGCACAGCAAAACAGGGAGCTCGCAAGCAGTGAGTGACATGGCTGAAGGTGGACTGGGATCTCTGCAAAGGACAGGTACTGCAACTTGTCCTCAACAGCCTAGCCAAGGGCACAGGCTGAAATTCACAGCCTGAAATGCCTGCAGCACAGCATCTGCATTAGGTAGGTATGCTACAACATTCTTTAAAATGAGGCTTCTTTGGAGGGAGACGTGAACTACAGCTCTTGTGTGCTCAGGGCTGAATGTTTTCTGTTACACAGCAGATCTATGAAGCCATAGGGAAGCATCCTTTACCTATTATTTGTTGTTGTCATTTCAATCCAGACGTTTTTCTTCTGATGAAAGCTAAAAGATAAAATAAGATCGTTCTAATTAATAATGTCTACCTTCTTGTGTAGCATTTTTCACCCACCAAAGATCTCAAAGTGGTACTCCCATTTAATAGACAGTAGAAGTAAGAGTAAGGGAGATCAAATGAAATGTCTTGGCAACGGAACAAAACTAAGTCTTGCATCACAGGTCTAGTAAAAGGGACAAGGGCGCCTATTAAGCCTCAATAAAGAGCAAAGCTTAGGACAATTTTCTGACATATTGGATCCTTAAATGAGGCGTTGTGAAACTAATGTGACCAATGCTCCGTGCTAACAAAATATGTTCTGGATTTGCCATCTGACAACATAATTTAGTGATTTCTTGGAATATGGGAAATTAAATGGGGCAGTGGCTTTACAGGAATCATTCTTTTGCAAAGGCAGTCTGTGCCAGAGGACTGGAAAATTGAAAGTGCCCCAAAGGAGCACAGGAATGGGTAAGACCTTTTTCACTACCCAGTCAAAATAAAATGCATTAAAAGGAGCATAAATACCAAACTATCAATCTACTGCAAAACTTCTTGTACTTAAGATACTACTATTAGAAGTTCTGACAAAGAGAGACACTATACTAGACACAAGATAGACAGGACTCTTGAAGAGGTGCATTTGGCAGAATTAGACCATGTACCTAGCCAGTCCTGAAGTAAACTTACTGATAGTATCTGCAGCAAAATAGGTGGTTTAAGGAGGGATAAATCTGATTAAAACAATTCTTATCAACATCAGTGATGATTTTTTTTTCTTATGTTTTCTTCCTTTCTTCCTTCTATTTTTTTTTTTTTCAGTTTGGTTGACTAGGGTTTAGTTTTTTGTTCCCTGCCTTAGGGAATATCAGTTTGAATATCGTTTCTAAAGTGTTATAAAAATCGGTGGTATTAAGGTGGTATTAAAGGATGCACTGCCCATCCACTCTTGAGCCTGCTGCATCACAACAGAAAAGGTGCCCTGTGGATTTGTTCTTTGATGCTTGAGAGATTTAGTAAGTTTTTCACAGTCCTTAATAAATTGATATCATAGACAAAAAATCTGGAGGCATGAAGTACGATGCACACACAAGCACTTCATGTTTTGGTTGCATAAACCTGGAGTTTGTATTTGGATAGCATCCCTGTCAGAGGCAAAACTGAGCATTCAAAATCCTTACCTAGGCAGAATGCATATTGACTTCAGGGGATACTTTTTCCCAGAGAAGGGCTGTGTAAAGAAGGTCAGGACTAGTTGTTTGTCCCCTGCAGCACGCTGTTTCTGTTGCTGAGGAGACTTCCAGCACCTGTGAGCACGGATTTCTGCTGGTGAATGAATACCAGCACTTGGGTGAACTGATGGTCAGTCTCACCTTGACCTTCAGCAGGCTGTTTCCATCTTTCTTTCATATCAGCTTAGGAGATAAACAAACAAACAAAATAAAACAAACAACAAAAGCTAAAAATCTAGGGCAGAGACCACAGGCTGGATTTCTGATCATTTGAATCATTTAAACCTATTTCTGCAGTATCTTCTGAAAGGCAAAACCTATGCCAGCCCAGCCTGCCCATCCATTAGCAAACCCTTAGCTCAGGAGTATGGGGCTTTGAGTAACATCTTCTAACACAGACCCACCGTGGGGATTTGAGGAGAAAGAAACAGCCATTAACTCACCAATGATGGTACTGTGTCTCTCTCCCACACCACCTCCAGCTTTTCTTCTCACTGGTGGAACTAGGCAGCAGAGGGTCCTTAGCCCAAAGCAAACGAAAGCCCCTTGCTGTACCACCACTGCAATGGGCCTTGTGTTGAAACTGTCCCTCAGGAGAGACAGGAGCCAGCTGGAAGCATATTTGCCAACAGCACCATTGATCATTAGCTGCCTGTAGCCTAAAGCAACTCTTTCGGACAGCTAAGTTGCATCTGATTTTGTAACAGACTCCTCTGCAGTCCCCATCACTTTGCCTGCTCCCTCCCCCCAACCCCTGCAAAAAAAAAAAAAAAAAAAACCAACCAAACCAAACCCACACCTTTGCCCTGTGATGAAAAATGAAGTGGCTCTGAAAAATAACCTGATTTGCCACCTCCTCCCGTGAGTCCTGCCAGCCACCTCCTGCACCGGCCTCGCTCTGCAGCAGCCCGTAAGCAAGTTCTGCAGCTAAGGTGAAGGAGAGGGAAAAGCTGGAGGAGGAGGAGGGAGGGGGAAGGCAGAGAGGCTGCATACCTAGAAAGCCAGGGCTATTCCTGCTGCCCACCCTGGAGGCACCACCTCTGCATCAGGCAGGAGTAACAGAGGGAGAATCTGGCTCTCTGGATTTAACAAGCTCACTTTCCTTTAATTGGGGCCCTCAGGCACTGCTGTAGTGCACCTAATGGCACTAATTATTAATGAATCAGCCCTGATGAATAGAAAGGCTGAACTAGCCTCTGTCTCCTTGGGTTGTCAGCCCTTCACAGAGCCTACTGGATTTCACTGGGCAGGAAAGCAACTGCACAGATTTAAACAGGGCCCTGGAAAGGAAGAGGGCTGGGAGAGTCACCGATACATTTGTCCCTAGACTGTGCAAACCAGCCAGGGACCAACAGCATCTCACTGCTCCTTCTGAGGTGTAGATATAGTCACAGGGAAGTCCTGTGAGAAATGGGTACTGCACCTTACTTTTATACCATCCCTCCCTGCTCGCTCCATGAGGATCAACCTGTTCGCCCTTGCTACCATTCAGACAGCGTTTCCTCAGTTTTATGTGTCCTGGCTTAAGCTTTTGCTCCCAGCACAGGCCCGCTCCATCTCCCTGTTACAGCCTTTGAAGAGGAGCAGATGGGAAAGGGACTTTTTTTTTTTTTTTTCCCCCTTTAAAGCAAAAAAATCGACCGTCACCACCTCAGCCCAGTGCTGGCTCAGTCTCTCCGCCTCGGAGGGCAGCCCAAGGGGGGACCGAGGCGCGGCCCCCCCTCCAGGGCTGAGCCAGGCTGCTAAAAGGTGGAGGCTGGCAGAGAGCAGCCGATTGCCAAGCCCGGGTTCATCCAGCACTGACAGGGAAGGAAGGAGCCAACTTTCCGCGGCCCTCCGGGGACTGCGGGGCTGCGGTTGCTCAGTCGGAGCTGGGGACAAGAATTAGGGCAGGCAGAGCCGCAATGGCTGCAACCCTCCCCAATTAGCCAGCCAGCTAGAAAGGCACTGGCTTGTCTTTTGTTTCAGCTGTGCGTTTTTTCCCTGTTGATCTGCGTTTATGGTTTGGGGTTGGTTTTTTTTTTTTCCTTCTGTGTGTGTTATGTGTGTATTTTTTTGTTTAAGTAGGTGATAATTTTACTGTGGTTACTGTCAACGTTTAAATGCTTTTCTGTTGCATTTTTTTTCACCTCCCCAGTTCACCAGCTCACGTTTGCCCAGGAGTTAAAGGGTGTTCAGAGGCTTGAACCTTTCCAGCTTTTGCTACAGCAGCCGCTGCCTGGGGCAGTGGGACCAGCCCGGCAAGAGACACCCCAGCCTCCCCCCGCAGCCCTCTCCTGCCAGCCCTTGCAAACCCTACAGGTGCAAAGCGGCAGGAGGCAAACCGAGTACGCTCAGTCCCTTTCTGGGACTTGGGGGAGAGCCCATGTTTCCTTGGCCGCGAAACAAGGCAAGACAGAGCAATCACCCCTGGGTTAAACAAAAATCCACCCTTGCACTCAGGCTTCAGAAATAACCCCTGAAAGGGGCAGAAAGGGGAACAACAAACGCCTTGCGCATTGAGGGGCTCTTATTAAATGAACAGGGGGAAGGGGTGAGAGGGAGTTTGTGGGTTGCTCGTGTTGCCCGAAAAAAATAGCGAGCTACTGGCGGGGAGAGCCTTGCTTGCCGGTTGCCCGGGGGGAGCTGAGCCGGCGGGACCGGGGTTTGCTGCCGTCCGTGCGGGAAATCCCGGGGGTGCAAGGCAGGTTTTTGAGCAACAAATGCCTCCTTGCTCCCCGGCTCGCCCGGGATGCCCGGTGGCCGGCCTGAGCCTCGGGGATGGGCGCCCGACAATTAGGAGCCCGAAACGGGAGACTCCCCGGGAGGTGTCCGGGGGCGGCGGGAGGGGAAGGAAGGGGAGCGGAGGGAAGGGGCCCGGGCACGACCCCCGGCCGCCCTGCCGCCGCCGCCCGCTCCCTCCCCACCAGCTCGGCTGTTTTTCCCCGGTTTGCCACCGTTTTATCATTCGCCTCAACGGAGGGCTAACTGGGGGGCGTGTGCTGGTTACGGAGAGATTATCCATTAGTAATTCAACCTCAGGAGAAGATAACTCGAGTCCCCTAATAAGGTGGAAATCGCCCCCTTATTACGGAGTTTCAGCTTTCTTCCGAGGGGTGAGGAAAAGCTGGGAGGCTGGCTCCCCTCCCACCGTCCTCCGACGGACGGGCACCGTCCAGCAGCCGGGAAGACGGGGCCCGCGGCGGGAGCACTCCCGGCGCCCAGCCGGGGGATGCCGGCAGCGGGAGGCACCGGCGCCCGGGCACCCCGGGGCGAAGCGGGCCGCCTGCCGCCGGCGAAAAGTCCCCGGGGCCCACCGGCGGAGGTAGCAGGCTGCGGAGCCCCTCGCACCCCAGGCAAGGGCTCTCTCTCCCCTCTCTCCTCGGCAGCTGGCACTTCGTGCTGCAGGAAATCACAACGGCAGCGCCTGACCTCATGAATACAGAGATGTGCACAGAAAAATCAATTTAGGTCTAGATCCTCTGTGGGGAGGGAAAATAACCCCAACCATTTAAACAAAGCTCTGCTCTCCAGGGTTTTCCTTTTTCTTTGGTGGTGGTGGGGATTGAGTCTGGAGGGAGGGCAAAGGAAAACGAAATGCAAGCAGACCTGTGTCTGCCGAAGCGAGGCTGAGCTCTGCAAAGCCCCCCCGCTCAACACACGCATAATGTATTTTATCATTAAAAAATCAACATTGCTTCCAGTGGTAAAGGCGCCTGGCTCCAGTTCCTGAGCGCATTCGTTGCTGGGATTCAATCCGTTTGGGAAATGCAGATTGGCTTGCGACCCACTGTTTGATTTATGAACTGTTACATTTGCTATTGCTTACACATTACATTGCGGACCTTGGGAAGGAAGGGGAAGAGGGAGAGGGGCGAAGGAGAGAGAGACCCTGCCACCCTGCACATTGGCAAAGGAGAGCTATTGCGCAGGCAACGGCTCCCCACCGGAATAAATCACCTCAAACCGATCCGCGGCCCCTACCTCCCTACCTCCCCATCACCCACCCACCCACCCACCCAGCCCCGGTCGCCAGCTGGGCTCTCGCCTTATAAATAAAAAGGACATGTTTACTCTTTGATGTGTATTTCTTTATAAAGGCATCAGGCGCCTATAAATAGCCGAGGTTAGAGCAGCTTCTGCTGCGAAATCAATACCCCGTCCCCCCCTTCCCCTTGCTCCTTCGGCTGAGTTGCCTTATGAATTATGAAAGGGCTCCTCTGCGCCCCGGCTCCGGCTCCGCAGCCTCCTCCTTAATGGTGGTTGCTGCCCTCCCTCCGCCGGGGCTCCGCGCCGTTCCGCACCGCTCCGCGCCCGCGGGACCGCCGCGCCGCCCGCCTCCCGCCGCTGCGCGGGGTTTCCTTCGCCGGCTCCGGGCGGCTGGGGAGCGGGGGTGCTGCGGTTTTGAGTTTCTGGAGGAGGAGGGTGGGAGGATTTATAGCGTATTTTTAAGAAATAAGTGGGGGGAAAAAAGAAAAAAAAAAAAAAAAAAGGAAGGCTCCGACTAACCAATTCAGCCGCCTTGTCCTTGTTTGAACTGAAATTGCCATGTTCATCAAGGGATCGGTTCGGGATTTAGCCTTCCTTGCCTGAAAAGCCCTGTCCTTTTCAAGATACTCTAGGCATATTTTATAAAAAGGACAACACCCTCATTTCAAACAATAATTTTTATTTTATATTTCTGTCTATACTTTGTAGCAAATCTTTTTTTTTTGCTGAATTGACTTTATAATAAACTTTTGTTTAAATTACATTTTTCTTCTCTTTTAAAATCAAGGCTCTTTTTTTCAAAATCATTTTGCTGTTGTTGTTTTTTTTGTGTTTTGTTTTTTTTTTTTTAGGTTTACAGTTAAGCCCCCTTTTTTGTGATCTCTACGGTTGGATAGTCAGGTATTTTACCGGTATGTGTAACATCTAAAACAAAGAGGAGGAAAAAATTAAAGGCAGTGAATTCGGAAAGATGCCTTCGAACAGCAAGTAAAGGTAAACTCTCAGAAATCCGTTAGCAGCATTCCTTCACTCCTCCGGACATTTAGACATCTCTTTCTTTCGCTCTTCCCTTCCTTCCTTCCTTCCTTCTCTGTTCGTTTCTCTCCCTCTCTCCCTCTCTCGCTCGCTCTCTTTTCCCCTTGAGGAAAAATGCTCTTTTTTTTTTTTTTTTTTTTTTTTTTTCAGTGGAATGACCAAAAAACAAGCGGCTGTGGAGGAAAGATGAGAGATTGTGAATTATTCACCATATGCTTCACACGTGGACATCTACCTTGGATTCATCGCCAGTGCCTTTTTTTGCCTGCGTTTTTGTTCTCGCCTCGCACACTGCCACATTTTTAGAGGAGCCCGTGGCCCGCCGGGAGGTATCCCGGCCGATTACAACCTTAGCGTTAGGTGGCCCAGAGCCGTTCCTGAGATTGCTTTTGCACAACGAGGGCTCGAGTTTGTTTGTTTTATTTTTTTTTTCTAGTTTTGATTCGAAGCGATAGTAAAGCTGAGGTCCGATTTGGGCTGCGCGCCGCTGCCTGTTTGGTAACATTTGGCAAATAAAACACACCAAAAAAAAAAAAAAAAGGGAGAACGCTTCCACAGTCCTACATGGGTGTTTCACCATCATCATCAGCCACCACCACCACCATCATCATCATCATCACCAACCACAGAAAAGCACAACGTCCCCAAAGCAACGGATGGACACTTCCTCTATAGATCCGGCACATGGAGAGGGTGTGGGTGTGAGTGTGCTCGCCCCCCCTAGAAAGGCAGCCAGGTCACTAGCGCGGCCCACAGAGCCGCCAGCAGCAGGGGCAAAGCCGGCGGGAGGAGGGACGGTGCCGCGCCGCTGCCGCCTCCGCACAGTTCAAATAAGCTGCCTTGGAAATCGAGGTTTTTGGATTCCCGTCTCAATTTCTCCCAGAGGTCTGTCGCTCCTTCCTGGCAATCGGTGAGCGCTGTGAGGGTGCAGGCGTGGAAATCATCCCAGTACCTGCAGGAGGGGAGAGCAGCGGGCATCAAAACAGGCACGCACCCACCTTCCCGGGTGGGGGGTGTGTTGGGGGGGAGACGACCCCTTGGGCCCGCCGACCCCCGGACGGCGGAGCTGAGCGGGGGCATGCCTTAAAGGGGGGCTGGCGCCCGGCGGGGAGGAGCCGCCGCCTCCCCCGCCCTAAAACCCGGCCCCTTCCCCCCCACACCCCCCGCCCAAAACCACCGGTTTCTGGGAGGGATCCTCGTCCCCTCGCCTTCCCCGGGCTGCCCCGCAGCGGCCCGCCCCGTGTGCACGATGTGCGCCGGGCACCGGCTCCCCTGCCCGCTCCCGGGTGGGCTGCCGCTGGCCGGGGGTTCGGGGATGCTCCCTCCCCAAGCCCGCCTTCGGCACCAGCCCGGGCTGGGCGGGCTGGGGCAAAAATGGCTTTGGTGGGTCTTTGCCTGACGGGGGGGGAGAGGGCACGCAGCCCTCGGCTGGCAGACGCCAACCTGGGAGCCCACGGGCTCGTCCCGAGAGTTTTTCGTCACCGGTGGGAGCGGGCAGACGGGGGTGGACAAGGCATCGCTCTTCCCAGGCGGGAGGCGGTATCCTGGAGGGTCCCGGTGCGGCGCTAGAAACCCACGGGAGGATCCCCCGGGGCGGGAGCGGGCCCTGACTGCAGGGGCAGGAGGGGAGGAAGAGGAGGAGGAGAATGAGGAGGAGGAGAAGGAGCGGGGAGCGGCGGGAGGGACTCCTCATCCATGGCCAGGGGTCTATAGGCAGCGAAGGGTTTCTCCTTCCCCAGGATAATTTCTAGCTGTTCCCACACATTTTTCCTTTTTCTTTTAATTCCCTTCTTCACGGAGGCTGGACCGGGGTTTGCCGCCGGGGCAGGACCCGTCCCACTGCCCCACCTCGGGGGGCGGGAGGACCTTTCCTCTCCGCCTCTAGGTTATAGAAAATCACCCCGAATCTGCCCTCTGTCTCCTATTTCCTCCTTGCCTCAAGGCAGGCGCCTGAAAATTTGGATCTTGATTTTCTTTTTTTTTTTTTTCTTTTCTTTTTTTAAGTAGTCCTACAGCCTGTAATTTATGAGCACTCTAAGCTGGTTGTAGACTCCCAATGTTTGCTACGTTTGTAATAAATAATGAGATACTGAGAAGCCAGAGTCTGAGAGTGTGCCTCTCCTGCAGTATTTCTGCTGTAATTGCATCTCCCAAAGGAAAATTAAATCTTCCCCATCTTCTCTCAATACACATCCCGGCACAGGGCGAAGGCAATCGGGTGGTGGGAGGTGGCTTGGAAAAGGGTCTTGCTAGGAAAAGAGGTACTTTTTGCAGGTGGGGACCACCTCTGGTCCAGCACTCCAGGGCCAAAGGACATCATATTAGGACACTGCTGCCCCTGGGTATTTATTCCTCATGCAGGACACAAGGTAAACCGCAACCCAGCATTTACAGCAAGGTGCCGGCCTTAGTAGGTGCTCGGCTCAGAAATCTCTAGGTAGGAAGACTGGAGGGTTACAGAGTCTCTTCTCTTCTCTTCTCTTCTCTTCTCTTCTCTTCTCTTCTCTTCTCTTCTCTTCTCTTCTCTTCCCTCCTCTCC
>JANHGO010000040.1:21991193-22076272 GCA_024606505.1 Aquila spilogaster
TTTTGCTATACTCCAAAGGCTGAAAATTTGATACAAGTGCTCCTTATGCCATGTTTCAAAGAAAGATGGAACACCTCGGGGGCTATTCTGTATATTTTGTTGTATAATTGTAGCTGTCAACTTTTTGGACTTCTTTCCAATTTGCACTGTAGGTCCAATCAATGTGTGGATTAGAGAGATTATCCTGGTCTGTCTCCTCTGATCCGAGGCCTTGTGAAATTCAGTGAGGAGGAAAGAACCCCAGCCCCGAGAGTCTTTTTAAAGAAGTGCTTAATCACTTAGCTCTGAATAATGGCTTGATTTAAGCACAGATTAATTACAGGACTTCATCTTTCTTGCAGTTGTCTTTTGGCACTTGCGTAGTAACTTTTACAATGAGATCTCAGCCCATGACAGGACTCCAATATGCTATTAAAACGCCATCACCTGTGGCTATTAAAAAAGCAAGAGTGATTGTGCTGGAAGCAATGCTTCCAACTCCAACAGCTGCTGCTAAGGCATCCTCCAACTGCAAGGAAAAGTTCGTATCACATTCTCTGCCAGAAGGCGGCTGGAAACAGCCATGGTTTGGGGTTTTTTTTTGTTGTTTCTTTTTCCCAGTTCCACTGCAACTTTTGCACAGCTTCACTGTGAGATGCAGCACTGAGCGATCCCACGTTGCTGAGTCTGTGCTCCTCCAAGATGCTTGACAGCAACCGTGCACCTACAATGCAAAGACTAAGTTGTATCTATATCACGCATTGGCAGTCCATCTCATTTCAAGGGAGACCATTAGATACACGCTGGAATGCTGATTTCTAAGACAACTGTGGGATTATTGAAGTGTTTGTTTTCCTCGCTGCTGTACTTAGTAAAACTTCACTAGCATTGTTGACATGCAGCAGCAAGCTAGGGGCGTTGCAGCCTTTGCAGGGAAATTCATCTGGTTTAAAAGTTGTCCTTAGAATCCCAAGGTGCTTGTACCCTTCCATCTCATGTTAGAAAGTCATTTGTGCAGTCAATTATCTAACAAATATCTTTGAATAATGAATGTCCCCCTAGCAAGCACAGTAAGCAAAGCGCTACGTGCTCGTGTATTCAAAGCTTCTAATTGTGAAGTGTGGACAAAAAGCAACGTGATTCAATTTAGGGAATGTTTGTTTCATTTACAAACTGTCTTGACTGAGGCATGAAGGATGGTGTGAGGCTGAAGGCAACACTTCAGAAGTGCCTGAGGAGGCTGTGACAATGGGACAAAGACGCTCTGAGAAGTGGATCCACTTTTTCAGCGCTGCACGGAGAATTTGCAATGAAAGGAAGGTTGTAGTGCTGAGCAGGAGTAGAAGTACATGTTTAAGAGCCCGGTGTAATGGGTTGTGGTTGTGCATGGGAGATGGGTTTGGGAATCTCATCCTGCTGCTGTGCAGGCAGCTTTGAGCCAATTTTTGCTGGTGCAAAAGTGACTTGCATGGGCTGGGAGTTTTGGGGAGTGACTGATGTACCTGTCAAGCAGGATAGATAAATACATTGGTAATGATATGCATACAGAAATACCTTCCTGAGAGCTGCTCACTCTTGCCTTGGGGAGCCTTCATACTGCAGGGTGCAGGAGAGGTTGGTCTGTGGGACAGAGGCTTTGCAAGTTTATCCAGTGCATGCAGATAGCTGAACAGGGACGGGGAGCTGGGTCAGCAGCTGGAGAGCCCTCCAGGACCATGCAGTGTCCCCAAAATCTGGCTTCAGCTGAGGACTAAGCAAAGCATTTCCCAGGCCATGTTGATGTGACATGGCTCGATGCCATCAGCCTCCTTGCGACCTCTCAGCAGTTTTTCTGTCTTTCCAGGAGAATCTTTACCATGGTGCCAACGTCAGGGGCATCCACTGGGGAATGTCATTGTCTCCAAACGGAAGCCAGGAGCTGGCCCAGAGTGGGAGGTGTAAGACAGGGTGTGATGCTCGGGTTCCTGGTTGTGCCTAAGGCAGCACGTATTATAAAGAAGGAAGAGCTGATAGGATAGAGAAAAGGTCCCCCAGAAGGCTGTGCTTGCTCTTGCAGAAAGTGGTGTTTTATTCTTTCACCTCTGAGCTGGTTTTCTTCAACTGTAACAAAAGCTGCCCAAGTTCTGCTGTAAGACGAGGGAAAAAGCAGGAGTTCGTCTTGACATTTGTTGCTAAATAGATGAGTAAACCAAATTGAAAGACCTTGAGGCAAAATAGCCAGACCTGGAGGATAGGTTGAAAGCACTACCTTCGAAAAAGGCTGGATGCTGCGTGGTAAGGCTGTAGGAGCAGCATGAACTCCCATTGCCAGCTCTTCACCAGGGTATCCTCTCCTTTTTGATGCCTTCTGCAGTGCCATGACTCAGTTTCCTCAACCTGCTGGGAAGTGTTACCATCAGGCAGAGCTGAAAAAAGCAAAACCACAAGTGTTTGATGGCCGTGAGATCTGTAAACACAAATGCTCTCTGCGGGGTGAGTGCATTCTTCACCAGGAGTTGGTCATGCTGTAACGTCCTCCTTGAATGGAGATGAATTCAATCCTGATCGGCATTCTCACAAAGCAAACAAAATACAGATTTTCCACCCGCTGAAATTTTGTCTCGATGTATACAAAACCAAATACGCTTCCCATGGGAAATGAGCACCAAGCTGTGACTGTATAGAATAAATGAGAGGTTTTATTCTTTGCGATATTGCAGGAGTTTGCATAGAAGGAGGTGGAATTCCTCTTTTGGGACAGAGTAAGAGGCAGACGGATCAAGAGGTAACAAAAAGCTCTTGCAGTGTTGTGTTTGGATTCCTGTATACCAAACTCTCTCTGCAAAGGCTGAGCAATTTGACCCTGGGCACAAGAAACTCTTTCTTCATACCCACAGTGGCTGTATTAAAGCCAGTCATCATCAGCATCAGCCATATCTCCAGGGTACAGAAAGGGCTATTTGGGATGTGTGGGCAGCAGTAAGTCTCTTGAGGGCTTTTGTCCACTCCAAGCTCCTGGTTCCCTCTGCAACTCTTCTCTTTTTTTCTTCCTCTCTGGCTGCTGTTTAGTGCAAAGAGATTCATCTTGGTTAGGCTGAGCTCTAAGATCTAATGAGAGCATTCTGCACATGCACAATGGTGATCATGCACAGAGGCATCCAAAAATGTATACATACACCAAAGTACATACTCCAACTTGGAAGTATGGTGAATGCTTTTAAGTTTCTTTGTCTTTGCTACTATGCAATCCATCTTCATCCCCAATGGCAGGAGCTGGAGGAGGAATGTGTCTCCTGTATACCATCAGAGGAGAGGAAAAGAAACCTGTGTCCAATACAGCAGGTCTTGTGTCCATCTGCAAAAATGAGCTTTGTGTACAGGATACAAGATTATTTACCCTCATTGTTTTGTCAAGGAAAGAAGATGACAAAGGACTCCTACATAAGGCAAAGCCCATCATTACCAGATCCAAACAAAACCTGAACACCAAGAACAGGATTCTATGTGCCGCATTTGATATTTATTTTCTTAACCTCCAAAGCAGCAGCATCAGTGAGCGTGTGTTTGTGTCATATGGTCTACAGGCAACACTTCACGCTAATGTGAAACAAAGAATTCCTGCAATCCCAAGCAGCAGAAAGCAAGCTCAATTGGATGTCTGTCTGGCCATGGGTAAGGGACTCTATTTTCTTTGTGCTGAATACAAACAAGAGTCTTTTTCTTGTCTATACAGCATGGATATGGAAGGCTGTAATATGCTGCTATCCAATGTTTTATGTGCTCTTAACCAGGAATGTCACTCTTCAACAGTAGTTCTTGATAATAAAATCCACCTTTCTCTACTATCGTTCCTTGCATTCAAACAACAGGTTGTTGTTTTTATTATTGTTGTAATGAGTGTGTTAGGAGCAGTTCAGTCATTTTTGTGCTGGTGGAAGGTGTCCCTGAGCGTCTCAGGAGAAAGCTGTACCCTCAAAAACCCTTAGTCCTTTCCAAAAGGAGACTGAATGGTTTGCACCACGGAGAGGACATGAGGAGGGGACATGAGGACCGCTCTAGGTTGGCTCAATGCTCCCCCAGGACACTATGTCCCTCTGTCGCACTAGGCTGGCAATAGACTGAGAAAGGAAGTGAGACAAGGAACAGTGGCAATTCAAGAGAGCCCCTTCAGCCTGAGTTTTAATGCAGATGGAGGAAGGCCAACCAGCATGTAATTCCAGGGTGAACTTCTGCGTTATTTGATGGGAGGAAGTGCTGCACTGTGATGGGCATCGAAGCACATGGATCCTAAGGCACATTCAGTGAGACATGCCTGTGGATTAAGACCCAGCACTGGGGGGTTTCATTCTTGAGTCTGATCTGCTGGGCTCACACGTGGGACTCCTGCTGTTCGTTCCCTACCTGGAACAGAAAACAGAGGGCATGGCTTGATGGGCATGGTGAGGATGGGTTGATGGTTGCACTGATGATCTTAGAGGTCTTTCCCAACCTTAATGATTCTATGAAGGTGGGAAAATGTGGTATTAAAAAAGATGAGAAACTGTTACAGGAGCAGGACCAGAGCCTGGCATGTGATGAGGAAGTGCAGAAGTACCTGCAAGGCCACGTGTAGTTGCAATGTCTATAAAAAGATTCATGATTTGTTTGTTTCTTCTTGAAGCATGGAGTCCTTCCTGCTATAGCCTAGACAACAGTACAGGGAACAAACCTGAGCTCTTCATCTTTGACATAAATTGACTCCCCCGTATTGATGAGACAGGAGTTCAGACCAAGAGGAAAACAGCAATCAATCACCAGGCAAGGGAGAGGAGCAGCTGAGACAAGCAAAATAATTATTCTGGAATGGGGCAAAGGCCTGGATACTGGAGAACAAATGTGAGAGAAAATGTGCTCTGCTGCCAGCTGGGCTGAACTCTGGAGTACACAAGGGGGTGTTCTGGTCTGGGTTTCTTGTCAACCAGGTAAAGCCTGTGAAGGAAATGCAGGCTCAACCACAGCCCCAAGAAGAAGGCTTGGGTTCTTCTCTTGCATCAGGACTTTCCAGTGAATGAAGAGTGAGTGAGTGCAGTGGGTCTCTCCACTGGTGGTGGGAGAGAAGTTGGAACTCTCACGGTGGACCTCAGTGCACAGTGCTTTTCAGGATGACAGATGGAGTGATGCCTGGAATGGTAATGGGCTGTCTGGGTTAGGGAGGATAGAGAAGGTGGGCCATGTTCTCCATAAACGTTTATTGTTGCAGCGAAATGCAGATATCTTGAAATATCCCCCTTTAGAAACGGGGCTTTTCCAACCTTGAAAAGCCAAGTTGTCATGGGAAAACGCTGTTGTCATAGCAAGAATTTTGCCAATACATCATTTACTGCTGAAAGCAAACACAAACTGACTTGAAAAAGAACCACATGTTTTGAGCTGAAATGCTTGTTTTGCTGTGCTTGGAACACCAGCACCTTGTATTTGTTGGTTTTCCCCACTGAATGGGGAGGAGCAGGAACTAGGGCATGGTGAGGGATAGGCAAGAGGTGCTACGTCCTCTTCATCTTCTGCTTGCTCTCTCTTCCCTGAGCTATCACTCGTGGATAAAGAATGGATGAGATGTGGGGTGGGAGCCATATATCCCTCATTGAGGTGGGTTTCACTGATCCCATACTCAACCACCTCCTCCAGGAGCCTGGATCCAACCTGGGGTGGGTTCATTAAACCTTCGGTGAGCTGAGGGTAAAGCAGAAGTTTTTCCAGCCTGGAGAATGGGACTTGCTGCCTTTAAATAAGCAAGAAGGGAGCGTGGTCTCATCCCACACAGACAGCTGGCAGAGAACAATTACAGCACGATGAGAGCTGTGTGCTCCAGCTCAGAGGTAGCTCCCATCAACACTCACATCCTTTTTGCCACTCACAGCTCAGCCATAATATGTATGCCCAAGAACACAAGTCGCTGGAGCAGAAACAAATGCTCAGTAAGAGGAAGCCAGGAGCCACTTACCAAGCGAAACACTTGTAATTATCATATGCAAATGAGCTGAACTAGAGGTTGCACTGGGCACGTGTGCATCGCCTGGTTAATTCGGAAACGGTTCAGTAGTTAAAAGTGAACTATAAGGTTCTCATTACACCATTAGGATTTTAGTTGAAGACTCATTAATCTGAGATGCAATTATTCAGGCTGCTGCTACGCGGAGTTCAAAAGGGGTTTTGTTGGTGGTGACTTTGCTGCTCCCGTAGCATAGGGTGAGCTATCTTCGAATGCTTTGATAGAATCTTCTCATTTCGGGCTTACAGAGACTCAGCTTGCATTGATACAAACACAACAAGAATGGGGATTTTGTTCATTTGAAACTGCCAGCTGCTCTCTTACATCTGAGTTTTCTGTTGCTTCTAATCTTTGCTATTTTTCCCCGTGGAGAAGATTTATATCTAGTGCTTAGAAACAAAGGCTGATGTAATTGCGTTCAGATATCAACGTAACAAGGGAAGATGTTATTTCTAAGAAAAATACGACCAGTTGGGGCTCATGGGCTCTGTTATCAGTGCCACCAGCAGCTCTTTGTGTGAGCAGCGAAGCCAGCACCAGAGTTGCATCTCAGCATCCTGAGGTTTGGGGAAGGTGTGGAAATGTCAGCACGGCCCTTGCATAAGTCACTCTTCCTACCTCAAAAACTGAGTGACAGGCACAAAGTAGATTGTAAGAAACTGGGTATTATCTTCAATTTTACAGTGTTGTTGAGGTAAATCATTCAATTTGGGGCCTTCAGGAGTTCTATTTGGGAGTTAAAGCTGCTCAAAATCTCCGTATCGTGCTCTAAGGCCTTTCCTACAAGAGGAAAACGAAGCTTCCCATTAATTCTATCCCAGCTTATCCCCATAGAACTCCTGCCCTGGCTTCCTGCCCAGGGTAGGCTTCACCTACTTTGCTCCCAGGTAAAATGAATATTTGAATGTGTCCCAAACCTATGGGGTAAAAGGTAATTAAAGAATGTAAAAGAATAGAGGACTTCACCTGGATGAAAGGGATTGCCAAATCTTGTTGTCTCAAGACAGCAAGCTGTTCCCTGGACAAAGTTCAGCCTTACAGAATTGCCCATGAGAAACACACAAAACATCAGAAAAAAATCAAAATGTAATAAAGACATCTCTTTGGTTCCAAACCTCCTTAGCATGAATTTGCAGAGTGATTAAAGAAAATGCTTGACTTCAAAATGAAGCATTTTATGTCAGGGCGAACAGAATGTTCCGCTTAACCCAAACCTTATTTTTTTCCAGCTTTCCGGTGGACCAAAAAGAAAAATTTCAAGGACTTGGATTTCAAGTTGACCCCAAGCAACTGTTTGTTTGTTTGTTTGTTTGTTTGAGAGTGCCGGTGGAGCAAAAATAAATCAATTATTTACACTGCTCCACCTAGGATATTCTTACCTAAAGTATGCGAGGAACTATTTGCTTGACTAGCTCCTGCCAGGAAATGCAAAGCTCTGCTACAAAAGGGGAGTAACGGTGGGGCTGAGGGAAGGACAAACCATGGTTGTTCGGGATGAGACCACCAAAGGGTCACCAACCCCTGCTTGTGGTGCTGTAGCTCCCTTGGTTTTAGGCTCAGATATAAAAAAGTTAGATTCAGTCCAACTGTAATGAGCTTAATGTATCGAAAACCTGGATCTCTTCTCTGGCAGTGGATGGTAAAGGATGCTTAAGCACAGGTCAGGTGTATAAAAATGCTAATATTTCCCTCCCTGGGCAGATGCAGCTCGAAGATGTTCTGAGCAAAAGGTGATGGAGGTTGTGGAGGTCAGTGCAAAATAAAGTAGGCTGTCTTTGATCACCATCTGCAGAGATTTAATTAATCTGTCGATTCTGTGCTGAAATGCATTGGGAAAATGCACGCATCTCGTTCAGCAGAACATGTGGCTTCCCATAACTGAGAGCAGTGAAATGCAAACTAGGAGAGTCATTTCTTATATTACTTCAGCTCAGTGTACGAGAACACAAGTATATATATACCTTAGCTCCCTGGTAGCAGAGGTGATGTCTATGCAGTTAGGGCACTGGTGTGCGAAAAAGACCTCTTGGGGCAACCTGGTGTGGTGGGAGGTGTCCCTGGCAAGACAGGGATTGGAACTGGATCGATTGTAAGGTCCCTTCCAACCCAAACCATTCCATGATTCTGTAACCAACAGCCAAACCCATTGCTCTTATTTCTCTCCAATGACTTCCAACATGCAGTTGCCCCCTGAGGACACCTCAAAGCCCAGCAAATCCCCTTTGCTTTCCTAATCTGCATTTGTGTGTGGCCGTCCCTTTGGATGGCCTGTCCTTCTGCTACGGGCAGCTGCAGTTGGGCCTTGAGGAGATATTATCTCATGTCATATTATTTCCGTAACACCTTGGAGCTACAAGAAGATTGAAATCGCCTTTATGTTTCCTCCTCAAATGTCAGGCACCTCAGTGCGTGCACAATGAGTGGCTGTGAGCTCCGGGGAGAACTGATGGGATGTAAAGGGCAGCGCAGGAGTGGGATTGCTGGGGAGAGCCCACAACCTGAGAGCTGTTTCTGCAGCAGGACGGAGAACTGGTCCTCACAAAGACCTCGTAAAGCTGCCTGGCGTGCTGGCATCACCTCCCGGAGAGTGGGGATCTTCTCTTAAAATGTGAATTGAGTGAAGGCTCAATACTGGAGAGGGGAAGAGCCCTCTTCTCTGGGGCACCTCCCAGGCTGACATCCCAGGCACAGATTTAGGGGAAAAGCGTCTTGCCTTTAGCACCCATATGCCAATGGGGTCACCCAGTGCCCTTTCAGACTGTCTGTAGGCTTTCTGCTGGGAGATGAGTGCTGCTGCTCTGGGGACCACAGCAGTACAGCATCAGCTTTGATAAAATCCATGGCACAAAATAGAAACAGCCTCAGATGGTTGGAAAGAGCAGAAACTGAGCAGGCAATGCAACGAGAGCATCTGGAACTTCTCCAGTGCTCCTTGCTTGCCCTTCTTTCACCTTGCCCTTTATTGCACCTCTCTCAGAATGTGTTAGCTTATCCATCCCTGCCTCCGGAGCCACAGGGCAGGACCTCTCGCTTTCCTTTTTTCTTCTGTATTAAGCTCCTGATCCTCTGGATTGTGCAGACGTGACCTCTGTGCATCCTCCAAGGCTCAGAAGCCAGATGAAAAAGAAGTGAATGTTTGTGCATATTTATATGCACATCTGATGATAGCATTGTAACATTTGGCCGGTATCACTACCCACGGGGCAAAGGGAGCTGACTCACCACCTTCTAACTCTTGTATTTGGCTTTGCCATGCATGGATCATCTGCAATTGCTTATGGGAGATTTTTTAAGAGTCTTCTAATTGAGCGTTCTTTCCCTCATTATTTAACAATCTCCTCATTTTGCGCTCCTTCCAAATTATCTCTCTATTGATAATGTTCCCCACTTTTCCCTGGAGATGCTTTGCTCTTTGCAAATGGCAGTTTTGCTCTTGCTCTTTAAATCAATGTCACTTTTGCTTTGCAAGTGTCCCTTTTCGCTTTTATTGCAGCACCCCTCCCTTTCCCTCTTCCATTCCAGTAGCTCTACTCATGCTATACCCAGTGGAGACACAGTATGTGTCACTGACTGGTGGATGTTAAAATTCAGGGTTTCTTATTGCTGAGGCAAATACAAATTGCCTATTGCCACCTCTTGGTAGGAGTAAAGAACGACAAGTGCATCCTGTCCCCTTGGAAAGGATGGTGGTGTGATTTGGAGACATCCCATGACAGCCCTTCTCTGTTTCTTTCCACCTCCCATGATGAGAGCAGTGAGACCTGGAAGTGCATTTTGAGACATTGCTCTTCTTGGCAATAGAGAGATCCATAGCGCTGTTGTCTGAAGGTGTCTGGTGACGTACACAGAGCTACGGACCATTGGATATAGCATTGGCATCCACCATCCTGTGCTCACCGCACTCTGAGTTCCTCCTGCCAGGCACCCTGGGAGGATCCTGGGGACTGTCCCTACGTCACACGGGGCTCAGGTGGGTGGGCAGTGTGTTCCCACCATGCTGGTGCAGCCCCTGCCTGATGCTGAGCCAAATATCTTCACTCAGTACGCAGCAACCTCTCCTCATGGGCTTCCTCAGCATCATTTTCTTAAAGACATTAAGTTGTGTCGAGGGACCTGGAGCACGGGGTGAATGTTTAGTTGCAGTTTATCAGCCTAAATAAATTCACTTTTCTGCTTAAAGCTGCCAAAGCACTGAACTAAACCTTTCCCTGAAACATCCCACGTGAGTATTTAGGAATGAATAAATCATGGAGTGTCTGTGAGAGGTGGAAGAAAGAACTCTGTCTGTGTATACCTGTGCAAATGAGGGGTGAATCAGTGGAGTTCCTTCCTTGTGTCACTCACCCTCCGTGCTTTACTCCTTTGGCCGAGCATGACAAAACAAAAGGAGCAGCAGGGAAGATCTTGCTCCCTTTGGAAGACCTTGCACACTGCTGACGAGGAGCTGCTTAGTGTTTCCAGCCCTCAAGGAATGGTATGTGGTAATATACAGTAATTCCCAAGGAAATATTCCTTTCACTTCTTTTTCTTCCTTTGAGCTCAAACAGTCTGCGTAAGACATCAGAGAAGGGTTGTCTCTGCAGCTTCAGGCTCTTAGGAGGATATGGAAAGGTGATCCGTTCACCTGCATGCGGGGTCAGGGCTTGCACTGGCTGCGTCATGACTACGAGCAGCAAAATCTGCTCCAAGGACTGTGCCTAAGGGCTTCATAAAGCATCATGAGGCAGTTGCTCTCGAGGTTGAGATTTTCACCGATTCCAAAGATTCTCATGGTTCTGCATGCCTTTAAAAGAGAGGTGTATCAGACCCACAGGACTTTCTCTGCATAAAAACTGGGGGGCTTTGAGGGTCTCATTCCCCCACAATGAGTCAGATCAGCCGAATGCTGTCAGGAGCAACTTGTTTGAATTTGATTAGGGGGTATTTTAGCTAGGATGTTTCAAATTAAGAATTTCAACTGCAAATTGAGTTCTCTTCTGACCGGCTGTACGCTCAGCTCCTGGTTAGAGATGTGCTGGGATGACTGCCTGCAGGATGGAGCCGGGCTGGAGGAGGCTCAGGGGATACAGCTTTAAGCAGCTGCAGCCCTGCTTGGAAATGTTTGCCGAGTTGTATCTGTAAGACAAACTAACTGAATGCATCGCAGATTCCTTGCATGAATTTTACATTTCTGTTCCTTATAGCGTAGCTGAGGTGTTAACATTCTTTTGTTAGAATAGCTGGAGAATGTACCTCCAAAATGGACCCTTGCCCAGACAATGCAAATTCACCTGAAAAGATGAATGAACATTTGCAGAAAAGTCATTGTCTTCTCCCCACCCACCCCTTGTTCCTGATCTGCCTCTCAGGGCACATAGACACGCACATGTCTGCAGCTGATCATATTTAAGGAGGCATCGAGCAGTTCATTTTATATTGGGTTACACAGAGAGTGAAACAGCCGCAGCAATCTCCCATTCCTGGTTTTACAGAGAAAACACATTGCTCAAACACTCTGATTTCTGAACCTTTGTTCCCTGCATGGGTGCGTGTTCCCTCCACGTCACAGCCCCCATTCCCTCTTTATCTCATGACCCATTATTCATTTGTCTGCAGTTCTGGGTCTGATTCTCAGAAGTTTTTTAGTTCTTGGACTTCAGCAATAGCAGTCCGACCACATCTGGAGCCTTCCTCCTCCTCCTGCTGCTGGAGCAGTGCTGGAACCCCTTCCCATTTAATTATGGATGAGAGAGACTCAAGGGCAAATAGCAATTCTTCCAGTGTGCCTAGCAGAGGTTTCCTGCTCCTGTATCATTCCTGGGCAGCTTTCATGTTCCTGTATCAGCAGGCTGGGATTTGATAGCCCTTGCTGTCATTTTGGATATCCAGGGTCTACTTCAGATCCCATCTGTGATGTTGTTCCTTCTCGGCAGCGGCTCCCAACAATTCCTACCTCTGGTTTTCTGGAAGCTGTGTATACCCTCAGCCAAAATATCGCTGGTGCCAGTTGCCAGGTATGGGGACAAGTGGCAGCCTCGGGGTCATCCCACAACAGCCAGCAGAATGGGTTAGCACAAGATGTTAATTGTGCGATTTTAATTGGAACGAGCAGCGCCAGTCATGCCCACCAAAGGGCTCCGCTCACTGCAGTGAAGTTCATTAGCAGCAGACAGGGAGATAATGGCTGTTCCCCCCACGAGCAGCGAGAAGTGTCACTTTGATGAAGATATGTAACCATGGGCACAGTGGGCTGCGATCAGCGGTGCTCTGCACGGTGCGACTCCGCTGGCTTCAGAGATCAATGAGGCCCAAATCCACCCTGAGCTAATTGTTAATGAGTTATAGCAGAGCTGGGGAACCCAAGCTGAGAGCGTCAGCAGAGAAATGGGGGTACGCTGGAAAGCAAAGCATCCCTGTGCCCTGCCTCCAGCTGGTGCCCCCAGTTCTGCAACCCAAGCGAGCAAGCAACTCCAGTTGGGACTGATCCAACACATCCAGTGCAGGCACTGTGCCCCGGGCTTGTACACCAAGGACAGGACAGGAGAATGGAGCCAAGTGCTGAGGTTCGGGGTAATATTTACTAGAAGTCTCTCTGCTTGGATCTCTCCCAACTCGCTCCTCATCATTTCCAGACTTGTTTATGCTGTGCTCCCATCGCTGTGCATGAGTTGGCCGTGTGTTTGCAGGGCTCTGGGCTGGCAGCGAGGGGGTTTTACCTGTTGGATGTGCAGTCTGCACTTCTTTCTAGTCCCTAGGTAAAGATGTAGGGGGCTGCAGACACACTGCCAGCCCCCCAAGTCTCTCCCTTATAAATAGTACAAGTAAAAGAAAGTCCCATTAATTATCTGGCATCTATCAAACAGATCAAATGCATTCTCTTTCTTTGCATGACTGATGGAAGGAGCACCGACCTTCTCCTTCCTTTTCTTTTCTTGGCAATACCCTGCATGCTTATTAGGTGGTTAAATATTGTATTTACAAGGAGATACATCTGCCTGTGATACCTCTGCTTGTGCCTCCCTTTCTGTTTTTAATTACAGTGGTTATTTTTAGCCCAGACTCCTGGCCTGGTGGATTTCCAGTATAGACGTGAGCTGTGGAAGGCCCTCATCTCAGGCTGTCTTGAAATGAGGACATCCAATCTGCTGTCAGCCATGCTCCCCAATTAGCACAGCTTGATGCAGTGTTATTATTGCATGCTTTAGAATAGTATCCAGAGACACCTCCTGAGCCAAACCCAGCGCAGCACTACATGGGGTTGGGTACAGGCACAGGCAGAGGGTTTTGGAGGCTGAGAGATATACACAGGTGAGAGTGGGATTGAAGAGCAAAGACTAAAACGAGGGATGAAATGGTGGGTTTGGGGTTGGGAAGCTCAACCTCATGGACCTGAAGAGCATGCTGCATCCACAGCAGATTTGGATGCAAAAGGAGTGGGCCCTTTGTTGGTGCAGGATGCAGACCCTAAGGGAGGTGGGCAGGAAGGAACTGATGCTTGGGAATGCGATGAAGAGAGAGGTGTGAATGGGGATAAAGTTCCTCAAAAGTGCACTGGAATCGCCTCCCCTGGACTCGCTCCTCCACTGCCTCTCTCTTTCCCCCATCAGCGCAGTTTAGCAAGCAGCTGACTTATGTTATTTACCCTTCATATCCTTCTAAGCATCTAAACTCACAGTGCTGTGGCAGCATGCTTTAACAAGGACTGCATCAAGCAAAGGCTCCAAGACTTGAGGCTAATTGGGGGCTTCCAGAGCCAGCAGGGAATGGCACCAGCGGCCTTTGTCCTGTGGTTGTACTGCTTCGCATTCTGTGCATTGGCAGCTGGGGGGGGATTTTAGGGGCTGCTCTGGATTTTGTTAACCCACTGGGGCTTGCAGCCCATGTGCACGCTTTGCATGTGCAGTAGGACTTGGTGTCTGGATTATACAGCTGCAGCATTTCCAGGAGGATTCCCTCTGCTTGGTGTGGCACAGCACGTCGCTTTGTTCTTTGCAAGCAGCATTGCTGCAACTCTCTGTTCCTTCTACTTGAAGCACTAGCCACGTCCCAGCTGCCCCTGCTAAGGAGAAAGGCAAACATCCCTGCGTTTATAGCCAGGCGTTAGCACAGATCACAGCCACATCCCCAAGGAACATATACAAATATATCTAAAAGCTGGGCTCGTGTCAAACCCTTCTGTGTCCCATTGCAAGCTGCCCAACGAGAGGGCACTTCAGTGGAGGACGCTGGGAAATCACTGATAACAGCAAATCTGCTGTGGCCCCGATGGTACAGGGCACGCTGAGGGCTCTAGAAAACAGGGCAAAAATATTGCAGATGATGTGCATGCTGTTTCCTCTGAGATATTTATATCACTCAGAAGAACTCAAACGGAAACACAGTTGCCTGCTGTATTTGTTACTGGAGGATCTTCATAATAAAACATTTTGCTGGAGGAGATTTGAAGAGAGAGAAGCGCTCAGACCTCATAACAAACTGCACCATTGCTGCCATGGTGCAGTCCTTCCACTCCTGACACGGCCTTGGGGGGAACCTGGGTTGGATCAGGGATGGACATGCAATGCCAGAGAAATACGTTCGCAGGTCAGTGAAACAGAATTAAGTTGATTAAAAAAAAAATTAGGAGATAAAAAGAAATTAATCATGGCCTTAGAAAGTATTTAATTGAATCCCACTGCCAATACCTCATCCTCCCCTCAATCCTTTCTTATTTCCTGCTTAGCCTACAAATAAGTCAATATTATTTAAGCCTTGGGCGTCCCGTGGTTTTATATGTAATATAGATCAGTGCTGCTTTGCTGTTTATTAGCTTCTCTCTTCAGCTGACAACGAGGAGCTGTTATTTTCTACCTGATGCTCACTGGAGACTCTTGACTCAGTCCTGGCTGGTTTGTGGCTTTCAGGTAGCACCCAGAGAGTGCTTAGGGCATAGTGCAGGTGCCTAAAAAGCAGCCATTAGATGGGGGACAGCAGAATTTGTCCACATTTATTTGACGGTGCTGTGTTGCGAAGGCAATTGCAGGTGCTCTAAAGTAGACTTTTTTTACGGGACTCTACTGATGTCATCAATGTTTTCAGCAAACTTATAGCAGTGTTTAATTGCAAAGGGGCTGCATCACCTGGAGGTGACACAGAGGAGGGATCATAGAGTCATTAAAGCTGGAAAAGACCTCTCAGATCCCCAAGTCCAAGCCCAACCCACCCCACTGTGCCCATCAACCATGTACCCCAGTGCCACATCCCTATAGGAACACCCCCAGGGATGGTGACTCCCTCACCTCCCTGGGCAGCCTGTGCCAACACATCACCACTCTTTTGGAGAAGAAATGATTCCTAATATCCAATCTGAACCTCCCCTGGTGCAACTTATGGCCATCACCTCTCGTCCTATCACTATTACATGGGAGAAGAGACCGACCCCCACCTCACTGCAGCCTCCTTTCAGGGCGTTGTAGGAGCTCTGGAAAAATGCAATATTTTGTCCAACCCATAGCCAATCCCTGTTTCTTGTGTCAAATGGATCCCTGAAACAGAAGCAGAAAGCCTCTTGGGTTGCAGTCGTCTTTTCTGCACCATCACTTTTTGGGACAGACAGAGTTACTCTTCCAATCTGAGTGTTTCTAGCACATTAGCAACAAGCCCAAAAACATGTAATTAAAAGAAAAAAAACACCCTGGTGTTAAATTAATATGGACTACCTTATAATTAATTTATGATTAATGGGAACAACTGAGTTAAGATTCTTTAACGATAATTAAAAAGCAAATTACAGGAAAAGAGAAGGGAGCAACTTAAAGTAATTATAGTGTACATACATTGAGATCCCACGCTGCCTAGCAAAATAATGCATGTGTATGGAGCTAACTGCAGTGCCTCCAGCCCATGTGTACCAGTGCAACCAGCAGGGCATGAGGTTCCTCTGGCAGTTCTGCTGCTGTCGCATGGTTGTGCATCTGATCGTGGTTACTGCTCGTACCATTAAATAGAAACCAGAGCGTGGTATGCATCCGTAGTACAAAGCTGTGAAAAAAAAAAAAGGGGGGGGGATTTTAATAAAGCTGCAAAGTGACAGTGTTCTGAGTATGGGGAACAGAAGATATGCTTTGGCTCAGCACTCTTCATTCATCATTTCCACCCTTCACTTCTCATGTGAGTGACGACGCTGTCTTTAATTTCATGATTTCACACTGCTTTCAGGAGTTCTCCTGTCTGCACCACTCAAGGATGGACACAGCTCATCCAAGGGGAGCATTTTTGTTATATTTATCACTGTGGCTTTGCCATTAGGCTCAGTGCTGCTCCTCAGCCCTCAGGTGCTCCTTGTGGGGCACAGAAGTGACTGCAATCTTCCAAATTTGTCTTACAGTTCTCACCAGTCTCGTGTCCAGCATTTCACAAACAGGGGGACTTACTGTGCAATGAGATAACATCCTTATCCCTGTAGGACAGTGGGAGATGAGAGCTGGGGGCAGGGAGCAGTTTGGAGCCATCTCAGGTGGCTCTACCTTCTGATCTGGGGGCAGTTCTGTGTAATGTTGCATTGCATTGCGTTGCATTGCTTTGTGTTGGGTTGGGTTGGGTTGGGTCATGTTGTGTGATGGATACTCACTCTCCCTTGTGTTTGTTGCAGCCTCCTGGCTTCTGCTTATGCCCTTGTGCTGTCAGGAGAGGTCTGTGTTTTTCAGTCTTGAGGATCCTGAGCTGCTTCTGCAGCGCAAACAAAACAACAGCTTACAAAGATGGAGCCATGACTCAAGGTCTAAACAAGGACTTGGGAGGGGTCAGTGCGAGCAAAGGTCAGAGCAAAGGCCGGGTTGGATGGGATCCTGGGCAACCTAGTGCTGATTTAGTGATTGGCAACCCTGTCCGTGGCAGGGGGTTGGAACTAGATGCTCTTTGAGGTCCCTTCCAACCCAAGCCATTCTGATTCTACAAAATGGCTCACCCACGGGGTGGAAATAACCTCCGGTGCTGCTTCAGGCTCTGCATTGGGTTGAACTTGAGTTAGGAACGTGAGCAAATCCCTTTGCCTCTTATGACACCTTCCAGTTGGGAAAAAAAAACCAAACCTGCTTGGTGCTCACCCTCCCTTGCAAAATCCACCCAAACCCGAGGAGCTGTGTGATCACCTGGAGCCCTTTCAGCAGCACAACCCCACTGCGATAGGAGAGGTGGGGAAGGCAGCACGGAGTGCTGCTCCTGTCCCCTCCTGGAGTGGCTCCAGATGACAAAGCATCACACCACATTCAGATTTGCAAATTACCACTTCTGGTGCTGCTGAGCAGAATCACGTTGCTTTGACAAATGACTAAAGTGGCTGACGTTCCAGCACAGGTCATTTGTTAGGAATGGAGGTGTCAATCCCCCTTCCTCCCCCCTGTGTTTTTTATTATTATTTATATATATTTTGGTTTAATGTTTCCGATCTTTGATTCATCGACTCAGACCACTTGAAGTACAGTGGCGAGAGTCGCATTTTAACGAGGCAAACAGAGCTGTTTTAGGAGTGGCCTCTTTTGAGAGGTTAATATTATAAATGCATCTTAAATGTCTAATACATAATCAAATGCCATAAAAATGGAAATGTTATGAGTATTGAAGCCCAGAGAACAAAAATCATTGCTCATTGCTCTTGCCACCAAAGAATTCAACTGTGAATACAAGCTGCAAACTTGCCTGGAGTCATATTCCTGGAAATTTCATTACGGAATGAAAAAAATGATCGGGCCATGCCTAGTTTTTCTCCATGGTAGAACCGCCACTAAGTGCAGAGCAAAGTCTTGGCATCTTGATCTCAAACCCCACAGGTTTTTACAACCAGAAGGGTTGTAAAAGGGTTGTAAATATCTCCTAGGGGTATGCTGCAACCTTCTTTCCAGCTCCTTGCACTGCAGGCTGCTTCCCTGCCTGTAGAAACACAGCATGGTTGGGTTGGAAGGGGCACTAAAGCCCCCCAGCTCTACCACTGCTGTGAGATGGTTGCCCCCCACCAGAGCAAAAAGTCACTCTCCATCTTTTTTACAGTCTTCCTATAAGTACTGGAAGGTCGCAATGGGATCTCCCCAGAGCCTTCTGCTCCCCAGGCTGAACATCCCCAAGCTCTCAACAGTTCTCTATAGCAGAGGTGCTGCAGCCTCTGAGCATCCTCATAGCCTCCTCTGGCCCTGCTCCCACAGCTCCACATCTCTCTTGTGCTGTGGGCACCATAGACTGCTACTGGTTTGGCATCAATCCGGAGCATGACTGAACCCACCAAGAGGAAGAGAATCTGCCTCGTGTGTGCATAAGTAATGAACTGTCTAGAGAGTGCAGGATGGAAGATGATAACCAGTGAAAGCATGATGTAGTGCATAAGGAACTGATAACAGCTCTGTGGGGGAGAGCTGCAGCCAGGATAACAGAGTTTCAAGCTGATGGGCAGCTGCTCCTGCTGTGCTTCCTTCTGATCAATGGCAAAGCATGGTTATGCCTGCATTTGTTCTCCTGTCCTGATAAAGAAATGTGACTGATAGATTGAGCGTTGGCATTGGGCTCTCCAACACAGTGATGTCACATTGCTGCTGAGTCCTGTGACAGCCCAAGGCGTCTGTCAGAAGAGCCCCAACCTCAGGGGATGTACCTGATGTGTTGATGTGTACCTAATGTGTCCATGGGGTACCCCACATGTCCATGGTGTACCCAGTGTGTCCATAGGTACCCGACACGTCCATGTGGTACCCAACATGTCCATGGGGTACTCAGTGTCTCTATGGAGTACCCCACATGTCCATGTGGTACCCAACAGGTCCATGATGTACCCAGTGTGACCATGTGGTACCCAACACATCTGTAGGGTACCCAAAATGTCCATGGGGTCCATGAGGTACCCAGTGTGTCCATGGGGTACCCCACATGTCTATGTGGGACACATCATGTCCATGGGGTACTTGACCTATCCCTGTGGTACCCAACATTTCCATGGGGTATTCATCGTGTCCATAGAGTACCCCACATGTCCATGTGATAACCAACAGGTCCATGGTGTACCCAAGTGGTACCCAACACACCTGTAGGGTACCCAAAATGTTGATGGTGTACCCAATGTGTCCAAGGAGTTCCCCACATGTCCATGGGGACACAACATGTCCATGGGGTACCCACTGTGTCCATGTGGAACCCAACATGTCCAAACTATCTTCTTAAACTGTTCATTATTTCTTCGCTTGGCAGACCCAGCCAAGTGGTGGGTCTTGTTGTGGCCTGATTTGCCAAGCAATGAAAGATTCCATGCACTCATTTATTAATTTATTAATTAATTGCATTTTTGTCATCCTGTTCCTAAGCCCTACCACTCTACACCACGCATGAACATTTCTGCAGCAGCTCACAATGGTAACAAATAACCTGGAGGCAGCAAGGAGTTCTAAACGAGACGAGTCAATCCTGACTTATTGTTATTATCTCCTAATTGTTTGCCCAGTATTATTCTGTAATTACTCAGTGAATCACACTGGCAGTTTGCATGTTTGCTGTTTCTGTGCTCTGCTCCCATGCCTTGCGTTACCAATGGCGCTGCTCCTACACACGGGGACGCTGCCCATAGCTCGTGTCACCCTGCATCCCATCACTGAGACAACATGGACATACTGTTTGCTTGGGTTTAGTAACAGCTTCTTATCTCTGTAAATAATTCCTTGCTAATTAAGCTCCAACTGGCTGGTACTTATTGCCCAGCTCTGTGAATAATAGAACGGGGAGTAAATCCTTATTTTAATAAACCCAAGAAATATTCCATTCAGCCATGGTACACTAAATTGAACGAGCCCTTACCAAGTGTCTGAGAGGCTGAGCTCCGTTCCTGCAGGGTTTGCTTTGTCACCATATTTCTATAGGGCACGACGTTTTTATTGTGCTGATGTGGAGTTTCTTGGGGCCATTCGCAGTGCTTTGCTCTGGGTGTCCATTAGGTTCAGATGCTGAAGGAAGGGGCTGCTTCCCTGATGCCCTCTGAAAGCCTCAGTCGTGTTGATAAAGCAGAAAGTGCCCAGAGACACTCCTCTCTCTTCCCGTCCCTCACTTATTTCAGTGACATTGGCTTGTTTCCCAAGCAAAGTGAGTTTTGCCTTGTAGGGCACACCACAGCAGGGCAGCACTTTGCTTCATGTTGTTGCAGCTGCTTTTTTTCCTTGCTACAATTCCCAAGCTACGCTTCACCAAGTGCTGCAAAGCACTGCTCTACAACTCCCAGCTGGATCTTACCCCTCCAGCTGCTAAGATGCGTGACAGCTTTGGGCACACGTGCCAAGCATCCCCCTGGATGCTGCCCTTTGTCACTTCCTGGACAAACTGATAGCAAAGAGCTCTGGGCGCATGGATGGCATCTGAGAGCCCAGAATACATAGCCTGCTCTCTGCCAGCTCTCCACCATCATTGCATCACCACCAGCCACTTTTCTTCATCAGTATTTTTTGGTTCGTTGCAGCTTTTCCTATGTGCATACAAGCATCCTTTTTCTTCTTCTTTTCTTTTGCTCCAGGTTTAACCTTGCTGCCTTGTCAGAGGGCTTTGCTGCGGTTGTTAAACAGCTCAACCAGAACGACCCAGCAGTGCCCTGCTAATTGCACGCAATTTTCTTGGATAATTAGGTCTGCTCTGACGTCACGCTGAGCTCCTGCTCGGCCGTGCTGTGGAGGCAGTGCTCTGTGTGTGGTGTGAACCATTTGGCCTCAGCATTCCCAAGCTTCTCACCCCAATGTAAATGGGACAGCAGTGTGCTCTGTGCCATTATTCAAAGCCATCGGTGGTCGGTGCTCTGGTCTGGGCACTCCCAAAAGAACCAGGGCCAGGACACTCCACTCTCTGAGCTACACTTCCCCCTTTGCCAGCACCAGCAAAGCTTCAAGGAGGTCCAGCTTGGGCCATGCCCATAGCAAACCCACCTCTCACCACTGTCCTAGGCTCAGTACCTTGCATCTCATCCCCATTTCCTGCCCAAACCAGCCCTTCTTTCTTTGACTGCACAACCCCATCTAAAATGATGTAACCACGAGTCCGCAGCCAATTTTATTAGCAGCAAAATCAGTGCACGGTGGGAAGCAGCTCGCTTTCAAGCCAGACGGAATGTTGCGGTGTTTGATCTTGCCGTCTCGTTTCCCAGTAGCAACGCTGCCTTCTCTTCCCATTGTGGATCAGGAAATACCAATCTAGCCCATGCCGGTCACAGTTCTCAGCGGGGGTTTCTCATTGAAAGCGGCATGCATGCGAACACGATACAGTTATATAAAAGCTCACGTTTGAGGAGACTTACATCTATTTATTTAAGACGTTTCAAGTAGGAAGTACTTGGGGAGATAATGATTATTTATGACCACGTGTCACACCTTCTTCAAACACTGAGGGACTCTAACCAAACAGAGGAAGCATCAGGCAAACAAGAAAATGACAAAGAGTTGGAAGCAGAGGAAATCTTCAGTTTCCATCCATCTCGTTCCCACCTCCTTCAGCTAACAGCTCCTGGAAGCGGGTGGCGCATCCAGCTCACAAGAGCCCAAAGCAATGCTGCTGCCAGTGCATGGGTGCATGCAAACACATTGATCCCAAAGCCAAACGTTTCTAACACTTATTCCAGCATTGGACAGCACTTTCCCATCCAGCCCTGCCTGCTCTTCTCCTCCCTCAGCAGTGCCAGACTTCTTGTTAATGCCCAATGTGGGGAGGTAGCTCTTGGCTGCAGAACGGCCAAGCCACCAAATCACCTTGGGGCCTTGGGGTGCTTAGGACTGATCTGAGTGTGATTTGGTGTCTGGCTTTTAACAGGCTGAAAGCCCAGCAGTTTCACCATGCACTCCACAAGGGCAGGGTGAGATCCCTACTGCTCTCAGGCAGCAATCTGGCAGTACTCCCAGTGTCGTGCAATTGGAAATGAGACCAGAAACCCCTTTGGATGATTTCAGCACTTGCATTTCTGTGTTGCTCTGCAGATCTCACAGCCTCAGGTGTCTTGGATTGCCTCAGCCTTCCAGCACAGCGCAGTGGGCAGCAAGTTGTTAATTCCCAGAAAACTTCATCTCCTTTTGGCAAGGTGCTACTTTAGGGTTTATCCTGGAAAATGATTAAAAATGCATTGTCACTGCCCAACCTTTCTTCTTATCACTCTTCCCATCCATTTAGCATCTGTAGAACACCCTTGAAAGCAGCGGATTTATCTGGTTTAGCAATAGGTGCATTTCAGCCTGAATCAGGCCCGTGTTGTTTTCTTAACAAACAAGGGAATTTGCTCAGAGTATCACCCTTAAGGCAACCAATGTTTGAGAGACAACAAGAGATTACAATTTCAAAAGCAAGCACAGTGTGTGTACATAGAGCTCGTGATGGATCTGGGGAGGTATGGGATGTGTCTGCCTGGAGAGAGAAGCCCCAGGTTATTCTGGTGGTTGGTTCCATCCCTTTCAGGATGCACGAAGCTGTTACTCACCATAGTAGCTCTGAGCCATGTGCTCAGCTGCATTACTCCAACAGAGTGTGTGCAGACCAGACCCCCAAGGGGTCATGGGTGGGCACTGCTGCACCATGACCTGCTCTGCTTGCAGAGCAGAAGGCTTTGGGATTGCTCTGGATGCTGGCTGAGTTATAAGCAAGTGGCTGCTCCTTGGCATTTCCAAAATTCATTACTATGTATCTTCATATAATATCAATTGTAAAGGATGCAGGTCTTTATAATGCTTGCACAGTGTAATTGATACTGGGTTATTCGTGAGCTCTCCATTTGCAGTCGTGCCTATGAATCCTTTGCCAAACTTGCAACATGAATTGTGAGTGTGGAGACAGCGGGGGTTGCTCTCAGAAGGTGACCAAAGTCATAGGATCATGGCATCACAGAATCCTGGAGACGTGGAATCATAAAGTCATAGCATCATGGCATATGGATCATAGGATCACAGCATTATAGATTGAGTTGAGTTGGAAGGGGCCACCATGGACGTCCATATGTGCTGCACCGCACCTTGAACGGCCTTCAGGGAAAGCTGTGCAGTGCCATGAAATGCAGTGTGCACTGTGTTTCCTGCACTACCACTGAGCCAGGTTTGCTTTTGGAGCTGCTTGGCTCAGGGATACCCTGGAAAAGTCAGGAGGTCAACAGCAGCATAACATAGTTCTGTAAGAGCAGCAGTAGTGAGTAGGATGGCTGCACCCTCTCCAATATCCTGTCTGTGGTCACAACATGCCTAGGAGAGATGATAGGAGCAGGGGGAGGGCAGAACACTGCTTCCCAAATACTCTGCTCATCTCCATCCATCTATTGGAGGCAGAGGTGATATTCAGTATTAATAACCATTTTTCCCCAGTAGCACAATGTTACACTGCCTCCACCCCAGGCCGAGCTTTCCAAGCGCAGGATGCCCATTCTCCCTCTCGGTTGGCTCTAAGTTCAGTATTTTCAATTCCTCCCCCTTTTCCTAAGGTCAGCGTCAGGTGTTTGCCATTATCGCACTGCTTCATTAGGAAGAAGAGGAGAAAAATGAATTGGAAATAGTGGTTATTTGCTTCGTGCAATTATTCTGAGAACGGTGCCCTGGGGACTCACTGTATAATGCAGTGTCAGTGAACGTGAGAAAAAAAATGCCTATTGCCATGAAAAACCCCCACCGAGAGGAAGACACTCAAGGAGTCTTAGCACCCACATGAAAATGTCTCATCTCAGTCCCTTCCCATCCCTTTTGGAGCCTCACATCTCCATCCCCAGGGGCGCAACACAGAATGTGGGAGGACGCTGCACTAATACTTAGGGGCAGCGAGGACAATCAGCTGTCCTTGTTTTTCCTCCAGAAGGTTTGGAGCATGCTTTGCAAGCCAGCAGATTCCAGCTGCTGCTTCCTGCTTTGCTGTCATCACCTTTCCTTACACCAAAATATCGATCCTGGCAAAGGGAAGAAGGAAGATGGGAGCTGTGCATTGCCCAGATTTTAAAGCCAGGTCTGTTGGCAGAAGAGAAATTGCTTCCTAGGAGCATCTTGTTTAAGAGATGGATGGCAAAATTAAAGTGGCTCACGCAGTGCAAGAGGAATTTCTCACTGACTGCTCCAGAGGAGGACACACAGCAGATCTGCGTTTTCCTTCTGGAAGTGTTTGCTAAGTTCCTTTCCAGTCCAAACCATGCACCACTAAACCATGTGCACCCACTTGTGCTCATCCAAGTACATCTGATGGCTTCAAGACAAGTACTAGGAACACAAATGTGTGCAACATTAATGGGGATTGTCATACAGGGGGAAAAAAAAGGAAAAACAAACCCAGGAATCTTCACCTTTGTGCATACCTGGAGCAAAAGTGCTCTTCTTGGAGGGGTAAGAAAACTGACCCAGAAAAAGCATCGAGGAAGTTTCTTCATGTGAAGTGAATTCTGACAACGTCTTTTCATGTCAAAGCAGAGTCAGCCCCTGGAGGAACCTTCTTTCTGCTGTGATTTTGTGTCTTTGGGGCTTCTCCCATCATAGAGCTCCCTTTGGTTTAGCATCCCGTGGGATTGTATTGAAGAAGAAAAGAAGAAGGTATGAATAGCACAAAAAGGCGCTGAGTGCTGGAGTGCATCTCAGTGCTCAGAGTGGCAGGGCTGTAGGGGAGCTCCCATCTCCCATTCCCCACCTCTTCTGAAGTTAAATCAAAGTCATCACAAAATTATATAACTGCAAAAAAAGCAAAAATAAAAATAAAAAATAAAAGCAAAAAAAAATAAAATAACCTCAGAGATGGCACTCTTATTTTATCAAACCTTTTCTCCAGTAGTCTGCCCACACAACTGCTGTCAGCCATTAGCTTCCAGAGAGATGTCACACGGATCCCTTCTGCCTGGAGCTGTGCAGGTAGCACTCACCTGTCCCCCAGGGTAAGGATGGAGGACACTGTTGGGACCATAGTGGCCAAAGCACAGCACAGAGGTGAGAGCTCCAGATGTACAAAAGCTCTACAGGAACTGTGGTTTGCAGTCGGGAGGGTTTGCAGGCAGCAGTGATTACCTCCGCTGGGGAATCACTGCACTGAAACTCCTGCTGAGTTTGCACTGAGTTGGAGCAGCTTTGGAGCCATCAAAACATTTCCTAATGGGAATTCAGTTTTTGTGTTTTGATGAAGTGAGGGGAAGCTTTTCATCCTACAGAAAGGGGTCATCTTCCTGCAGAAATTCCCCTTGATACCCATCGACACCGGGTGGCTTTTCTACCTTGCCACCTGCTGCACCCCAGGATTGGGATGTCCCCATCATGCCAGAAGCAGTTAGGTCACAGCTGAGCTGCTGGAGCTTTGCCCTCTGCAGCTTCCAGACACATCCCTCAGGTAGAGCGACCATTTTTGTAATAATTGCATTTATTGATTTCTTCCAATGTGACCCCTGCGCTCAGCTAGAAGCGCACAGGGAGGGTTTGCGTGCATTCCCAGCACACAGGCACCAGCCACCAGCACTCCCTCCTGGTCCCCAAGACAAGCAAAGATATCTGGGGACTCTTGGGGACTCAGATCCTGGCTGTGTGACCAGTCCAAGAACAAAAACTGTTCTGTTTTCCAGTGGAAAAAAGTACATTGAATAAAGCAGATGCCAAGCAGGAGGAATGGCTGTGCTGCTTTCTGCAAGGGGTGATGGTCTGCTTGGGGCTGTGCTCTGAAGATCTGCTCTCGTTGTGTTGGTTGAGGAATGACTTTTCCCCCTTCCCTCACTGATGTCATAAGGCTGTGACATCCCTTTGGCTTTGGGTTGTGTTTGGAATAGCAGCAACAGGTTTAAGGGGAGCTGCTTCCCACCCAGCTCCCAGATGCGTCTTCAAATACATTGGCAAGACAAAGAATAAATATTAACTTAAGAAATTGCTCCCTTAAATTGATTTAGAAGCAAAACTCCCTGAGAGAGTTTTCAGTTCCCTTCAGCATCTAAACACAGAGCAGCTCTCTCTGTTTGCTAGATCCTGTGCATTTAACCTGAGCAAAAAGGGTTTGGTGGAGGCAGTGGGGGTGGAGTGAAGACAACAGCGGGTTTTCTCTCCAGACAGAGGAGGCGACAGGAAATATTCACCGTGATCCTCCAATAAGCCCATCCCTGCCCTGGATCAGACTCTGCAATGCCCCATTCAAGCCCACATTTCCACTGGGAGCCCCAGGCTGCCATCCTTCAGGTGCTTGGAATGGGAGCTGATGGCAGACGAAGCTCAGGACAGACTCCACAACCACTTTTTGCACTCCAGGCTCGTGCCTAGGGCTGCCACCCCAATACACTGGAGCTGAGATGTCCCTCCCACACTCCTGGGCTCGAGTGTGCAGCCCTATTGCATCCCTCCATCACATCTGAAGGCTGGAATCCACACAGATCCGCTCCCGTTGCTCACACCAAAGCCCCGAGTTACGCAGATTTCGGTAGCAAGGCGAGCTTCGTGTTTGGGGTTTTTTTCTGCTTTTTTTTTTTGGTGTTTTTTTTCCCCCCTCAATTCTTTTTTAATTAAGCCAGAACATCTCCTGTGGCGGTGCACACGGAGCACTGAAAAGCTCCGGAGCGTGATTAAACGCCTGAGCGAAGCGGCGACAGTGTCGCTCCTGTGCTGCACAGCCCATCAGGAACAAAGACGGCAGCTCAGTAGCGGGAGCTCGCCCAGCAGAACGGCTCCAAGGAAACTTCAGCCCTTTATAGACGAGGAAAAAAAAAAGGAAGTCAACACAAATACACAGCCGCAGAACTGCAGTGTGAAAAAGCATCCCCAAGGCTCAAAGTTCAGGGACACAAGCTCCCTCTCTCCAAAAAGGAGATAATATTCCATTTTCTTTTTCATCCTCCTGAATGCATCTCGTGCATCCTCCTCCCCCTGCAGCCCTGCGGTGCATCTTTGTAAAGGTGCTGCTTTCTTCTCTCTCCTCTCCATGCTTTGTGTTGCACTGAGTGGACCCTGAATACCTTCAGCAGGGACATGGGGAAGCATCCCAAAACTTCAAGCACTGGGTGCCCATGTCCGTATCTCAATGTTTTGCCGTGGCTCGGTTGAAACTTTGCAACCCAGAGGTGGAGGGGAGGCTCCTGCTTGTCCCTGGCCAGCAGGAAGGCGGCCATGGGGCCACCAAAATGCACAGAGGGCATTGCAGCTGGATGGGTGCCCAACGCTTATGGCACTTTTCTTAGTGCCACTGAAAAGAAAAGGGGCTCGTTGATGTTCAGAGGCTGTGAGATCTTGGATATGGGATTTGCTCAGAAGGATTCATGTTATAATTAGTTCTGAAGAAAGCCAGAGGTATTTTCATTTGTTTCACTCCCTCTCCTCCTTTCTTCAGTAGTGAAATGGAAAACGGGGAAAAAAATGTGAGATACCTGGGAGAGTGCCAGCTGAGGAGTTTAAACAGATTAAAATCATTCCTCCTTTCCACCTGCAGAAAAAATCTGCATGTGTATACACATACACATGGTGTATTATTATTACTGTTTTGCTCCTTCCATGAAAGTTGATGAATAAAAGTTGTGTTGGAAGCGCCCATTTAACTACACCCTTGGAGGCCACGGGACAGCCCTATAACACATGGCATTGTGCAGGACCTTTGAAAATGCATTTCCAAATGGATTTGAAGGCCACTGCCAGCCGTGTGGCTCAGCATCCCCTCCAAAAACGTGAGCAGAAGGAGCTCAGCCCGTCCTGTACTTCCTTCCAATGCACCAGCTGCTGTAAGGCCAATGTGACACCTCTGCAGGGCAGACCCAGCCATGTCCCCACACCAGCAGGGATGTGCCACCTCCTAAAGTCTTTCTAATTAATCCTTAGCAGCTTGCTGTCACCTCGAAAATCCCACTTCTATCTACTTTTCGACAAGTCCCAGCATAATCCCTGAAAGAACAGCAGCATCACTGCTCTCTTGGGCATTCGTTTAATTTCTCTTGGGTTTTAAGTATGGTGCGTTTTTTTTTTTAGGGTTTTTTTATCATTATTTACACACACAAGGCGAAGAAAATGAGATATCAGAGTATTTCCATATTTCTGAATCTGAAAGCAGTTGTAAATTCAAGCAGTTTTACTATACTCACGCCATAATGCACGCAGCAGATGAAGAAAGAGCTTACTGACACGCTATTTATGTGCCTTTAGTATTTTATTATGGATCAAATATCTTACCTCCCCGTGTTGAAACCACACACAGCCCCATAACAGTGCAACCCCCCCCCAAATCCCTATAGCAGACATAGGGCTGCACCTAGTTCTGCTCTGAGCATCCTCAGTTAATTTGGAGAATCTCATAGCTGGCAGCTTAATGATTTGCTTGCAAGGCAACAAAAACAAAACCTCATACCAAAGATAATGAAACCAGTTTGGAATAAGAGCAGCGTTTTTGGGCTGGTGGCACCATGCAGGCTCCCCCGAGCTGTGCTGGTCTCAGATAGCACTGGAGTGGGTTTGTTGTATGCTACAGGATTTGAGGCAGCAGTAATAGAATTAACTCTGAGATGGCAGCTTCCATGGAAACCCCTATTTCCAAGTGTTTTATGACTTTCTCATAACATGGTGGCTTCAGCAGGAATTTTTTTTTGCAGCAGCAGTTAGGCAAAGCAGTGCATTTTTCTAGAGGTGAGTGCTTAGCGAACATGAAATGAGAGCACGCTGATTTTTCTTTGACATACCAAGCTGGTTCATCAAATCCGCCCCATGGTGTCCAGCTGTGCTTGGCCTCTTCCATTCAGCGGTGCCCAGCTGTGCACAGCCTGTTCCATCCAGCTGTGCTCAGCCTCCTCCATCCAGCGATGCCCAGCTATGTGCAGCCTCTTTCATCCAGCTGTGCTCAACCTCCTCTGTCCAGCGCTGCCCAGCTATGTGCAGCCTCTTACATCCAGCTGTGCTCAGCCTCCTCCATCCAGTGGTGCCCAGCTGTGCTCAGCCTCTTCCATCCAGCAGTGCCCAGCTGTACCCAGCCTCCTCTACCTAGCAGTGTCCAGTTGTGCCCAGCCTCCTACATCTAGCAGTACCCAGCTGTGCTTGGCCTCTTACATCCAGCTGTGCCCAGATGTGTGCAGCTGTGCTTGGCCTTTTCCATCTAGTGGTGCCCATCTGTGCTCAGCCTCTTTCATCCAGCTGTGCTCATCCTTTTACATGCAGTCGTGCCCAGCTGTGCTCAGCCTCTTTTATCCAGCTGTGCCCAGCTGTGCCCAGACTCTTCCATCCAGTGGTGCCAGCTGTGCTCTATCTCTTCCATGCAGCTGTGCCCAGCTGTGCACAGCCTCATTCTCCCAGCCTCATTCTGGGGTCTGCAGGGCTCTGAGCATGGTTTTGTTGGTTTTCCAGCTTGCCAGGGAAAAGCATTCGGGCTGGTGCTGTCCCTCCTTTTGCTCCCTTATGAGATAAATTAAAGCATAACACTCAGAAAGTTCATGTGGAAGAAAGCATTATGATTTACTTTTCAGGGCTTTTAAAGCTTTTATTTAATCTTTTTGTCTTAACTCGAGTTGATGTTTGAAATGAAAATGAAGTTTCAAAAGAAGGCAATGCTTTTGGTTTCGAAAAATGTCAGACTATTCATCTTCTGTGTATCTTTTGAGGACATGCAAGTTTTGACCCAAGGGAGAATGATGGGATTCACCTGAAATGGATGTTTGAATTCCTCCAATGTCATTTGGTTTCCACCCAAATTGTGGTTTTCAACAGAATTATCAAACTCACCCCAAAAAGGATCATTTTAAAAGTGACTCTTTGACTGGTAAGCAACATTTATAGGCTCCAGCTCTATCATTATGCCCTGGAAGTGCACAGGAACCATGGAGATGTGGCACCAGTGGATGTGGTCAGTGGGCATGGTGGGATGGGTTGGGGTTTGACTTGGGGATCTGAGAGGTCTTTTCCAGCCTTAATGATTCTATGATTCTTTCCCTCCATGCACGGAGCCCAGTGGGCTTTTTAAGCTGCTCTGGCTGGGCCAAGAACCAGGACTCGCATAGGCGTGACTTGAGAGTGGGAAAATAAATGGAAATGGTTTTCAGCGGATGGGCACTGGGGAGGGGGAAGTGCTGTGCCAGGGCAGCTGATGGAGGCTTTGCACTTCATGGTCAGGTTTTGTATTGAGAAAGTTTTCACGAGGAGAACCGCTGCAGGATAGTGGCAATGCTGGGGCAGGAGGGGTCATTTGAGGATGTTTATAGTCCAACACCTTTTATTCTCCTTGCGTTTGTGTCAATATATCATGGGAATAACAATCTCAGACTGCCTCATAGCAAAGCTGTTTGGATCTTTATTATCCCGTGAGTGAGCCAAGGGAAAGAACTCCCACTGATTTCAACGAGCTGGGGGGGAAAGCTGAGATGCAGGCTGAGATGCTTAATGGGAGCTACTAGATAGCACGTTATTACAAACGTACTAACTTCTGGCCTTTTTTCATCTCATTTAAGAAAGGTCACGGCCACCTTCCCAGGTTTGAAAAGGACTTCAGATCTATGGGAAGTGGTTAAAAAAAAAAAATGAAGGTAAAACTGCAAAGCATGGACAGGAGAGGAATACACCGTGAGCCAGGGCACTGCAAATCACCCAGGTTGGAAAACTGAGCCCATGGCTGCGTACTTGAGTGTGCATGCTTGTGCAAATCCCTGCTGCAGCAACCCCAGCATGGGGTACATGAGCTTGGGGTGTATCTCTTCAAACAGCTCACACCACGGGCTCCTCAGTTCACGGTTGCAGGCTAGTAATAGGGATAAAAACTGAATCTTTGGTGCTGTCAGTCAGAGACTGATTTATTCTAAGCATGGGCTTAGGTTGGAGGGGAGGGTCCAGTGATCACAATGATATTTAAAAGTCCCTCCTATGCGTGTGTGAGAAATGTATTCGCTCTTAGCTCATCCTGCAGTAACATCGCCTCTACCAGGAGGTGACTGTTTGCTTTTACTCTCCCTCATGACCAGCCTGAGATCTGGCCCTAGTGAAGCTGAGATGAAACAGGAGCCAGTGACTTGTGTCTGCGTACCTTCCCGTCTCACAGGTCCCCCGAGAAGGGGGGACAGACTGACAGCTTTACAGTCCTGCAGAGGTGGCTGGTTTTGCTTGTGCTGTGGCTCCCAGCCCTCAGCCGCTACCTTCCCTAGAGGAAGGTGGCCAGCCAGAAAAATACATGCAAATATCACACCTAGCTGATAAATGAATAGCTGTTCACAGTATGATCCTCCAAGATTTTATTTAAGTAGAAAAATAATGAGAACACACTGAAAATGTGACAGGTAGGATTAAAGAAATACCTTTCAATAATGGCCAGGCTTCTAAAGCTTTTTTGGGTGGCCTTGTTCATTAGATATCTGGCTTCATTACTGGCCGGATGTGTCTGACTTCAGCTAAGCAGAAAAAAATTGCAGTTATGCACCCAAGGGCAGAATTTGCCCCACATCTGCCTAGAAATCAGTACTAAAATAGTGCTTGTTGTTCACCATGAACATCATTGTCATTTGATGTCTGCGAAAATATATTTCTGAAAATATAAACTGTTGTTGTGGTTCCAAATATAAAATTGGGAAAGAAAAAAAATACATGGCTGAGTGGATGTAAAAGGGATGTGATTGCTCGATACCAAATCTTTAAAAAATGGAAAATGCTGGGTAAGGTATTTGTAACCTATTTGACACAGAAAACAACGATCTGATATAAACTTAGAAAGTGATTAGAATAATGCAATCTTCAGTCTCAGCTTCTGGGATTTTCAAAGGGGAAAACCAGAATGCCAGACTTCACTAGGTTAATTTGAAAAGCTCAGCCTCTATGTTCGCTCTTTAGTAATTTTCTCTTTTAAAAAGCAGTCTTAAAAAAACAAGATGTCACTTGACCATGATCAGCTCATGCCAGCCAATCCAGTAAGGAAAGCACTATCTATTACAGAAACAGTAGTGTTTGCATTTAACCGCACTCCTCAGAGATATATTTTTAGGAGGGTGCCTGTGCGTGCACTTGAAATGCTGCATCTTATTAGCATGACCCCTTTATATCCGATTGTGGCACTGGCATTGCTGCTGAGCCCAGGCAAGCTGAGGAGAGGTATGTGAGCCTGCACTGCTCTAGCCAGATGGAGTTCACACCCACTACAATTATGTTTGCAACACATGATTTGCTTAAGATGCCTGTGGATGTTTCAAAGAGTAGGATGGTTTCAGTAAAGCAGTCTCAGAAGAAAGCGGTATCAATCCTTTGCATCTTTACCACTGAAATTTTCCTTCAAGAAACATAAACCTAAGGCCAGTCTGTACACTTGTCATCATAGGCTGGAGGGAATTATATAGAACTGGAAAATGGCTCTGAAAAGGCTGGTATTGGTAGATTTTCTGGCATCCAGGCTTACTATTGTCATAGAACACAGAACCATAGAACAGCCCAGGTTGGAAGGGACCTCCAGGGATCATCTGGTCCAACCTTTTGTGGAAAAGGGGGCCTAGATGAGGCTATCTATCTAGCACCTTGTCCAGTCACATCTTGAAAACCTCCAGTGCTGGGGACTCCTCCACATCCCTGGGGAGGTTGTTCCAGTGATTGCTTCATTATGGTGAGATCCACACTGTGTAAAGAATTGGAAGGTTTGTGATGAGCTGTATGTACCATGCCAGAGCCGTTGATCACTCTCTGAGGTCCTTAATAAACACCTTGGTCCAGATACCAGTCATCCTGAGTGCATGAGAATACCTTGAATGCACTCCCATAGCATTAAAATAATTTCAGTTTCTCTGGTTGCAAATGCCAGTAACCAAGTTCTGGATCTTGGTTCAGAACTAAGCTCCAAGTCTGGAATAACAACGCCATTGCCAGAACACAAACTGGCTGCACAGAGCCTTTCAGTATGTATCAATAACTAGTCCTAGATGTTGCTGGCACGTGAACGTTTCCTGCTTCCATGGACATCGGCACCACGACTTCTATTGACCACAGTGAGATGGGACATTCCTCAGTGGGGTGATATTTTGATTCACGTCTTTCTTCCATTGATTTATAGAGTATCTGCTGCCACAACAGCTATTAACCTTCAGTTACAGTAGGACTTCAATAACTGAAATACCACTCTGAGTTTTCTTTATAACAGTCAATATGATTCGTTCTAGAAAAAAACATAAATGTATATTTTAAAAAACAGCCATATCAGATTTCCAGCTATCATGGGAAGATACCGATTCTACATTTCAATTTTTTTCATCAATCCTTAGTCATGAAAATCAAAGTTTTGGGGGAACTTGGGGATTTAGGGAGCAGGAAAACGATGTGTTAATTAATTGTGGGCTGATGAGAACATTGCCAGGGCAGATGTTCTGCCAGTCACATGTGCATTGCAAGAACTTCAAGTGAGATCTCACTTTCCTAGGAAGGATGAAATCTGGGAGGAAGAATGTGTACAAAGGTGAAAAGGGCTCTGTGAGAAGGAAAAGCACAATGAATCTGTACATGCATCTGCAATCTGATCTGCAGAGATGCTGAGGATGTGCAACTTCTTCATCCCCCTCTTTCTCCAATACTAGCTTTAGGAACATATTTATGACACCAGAAACTGGGAAAGGTCAGAGCTAAGTCCTGTGAATCTGAGTAGAAAACTTCTTCTTGATGTGAACTGGGAACTAGTTTCACAAAGGCATGACTTGAGCAGAAGTATACATTCATTAAAAACCATCCTTCTTCAGAACCTGCATTTGGGCCACATTTGTCTTGTGTGTGCCACAATTGGCATAATTAACTCAAATGGCATTGTCACGTGTCAGCTGCCATGCAGGTGATTGCAGCTGGAAAAGTCAATAGCAGTTCCACGGCTGCTGTTCATAGGTGCATGGAGCAACTAAACAGCCTGCAGCCTCCTTGAGGACTTGTCTTGCTCCTCAGCATGCTCCAGCAGTGCAATAAAGAAGCTGGAAAGTGATGTGGATAGCTGTGGACTAAGATATTTCACGCACTACTTAGCCATTGTCATTAACTAACACACATCCAGGATCTAAAACCACCTTTGTGAGCATCAAAGGCCTTTGCCTTTGATGGAGTAACATTAAGGAGCTACGTCTCTTTCTCATGTTGTTCTTTGCCTGTGCCACCCCTGATCATTCTTGCCTTTGGGTTTTGTAATGACCTATTTGCTTTGCTAGACCCTAGTAATTTGGGACTGAACCCGAAGGGCCTCGGACAAGCCCCCTCCACCCAGGGAGCAGGCAGTGGCCATTAAAGGCAGACTGGAAAGTGGCAGGCTGTTGTAGTTTGTCTGTCCTGTCACTAGAGTGAGACATGCTCACAAGCATCCTGGGCTCCTCTTTCGGGAGGTGCTGAGCAGGCCTGTGGGGTGCTGGGGCTGGCGCTGGCACTGAGAGGGCACCGTGCACCATGGTAGACCGTGGCATCCTCAGCAGGCTGAGCCTCGGGATCAGAAACTCTCCAGGTTACCCCACTCTACTGCAAACGCGTATTTTTTTTGTTTTACAACTGCCATAGAGTAGCTAAAGTGGGCGAGGGGGTGGGAGGGACCCTAAAAATCCTTTGTCGTGACCTCTTGATAGCCGTGACTACTAACCCCTGATTCCCGGGCATATGGGTGTCTGATCTGATCTGTAGTCCAGCAGAGTCTGCCAGCATCTTTCTGTTGACTTCCAAAAGACTTTGAGTCAGACCATCACACTGCTTAGCCTGAGCGAGACCAAGCAGCAAGATATGTATTGCAGATATTTCTCGGTGAGGCAGCAAGGAGAGTGAACATTTTACTGAAGGGTAAAAAGACAGCGGTAGTTCTGACATCTAAATAAAACAACTCATTGAGGAAACTGCCCTGTCTCCCCCTCTGCGACATGCCCACCCGAAGACCCATAATTTATGACCATGTATTTCAGAGGGTCCCGTAAGGACAGGGTTTTTTTCCCATTCTTTCTTTTTCTCAGAGCAAAGTGTGATGCCCTGCCAGTGAGTGGCTTGTGCAGGTCCAGACGGAGAAAGCGAGCTGCTAAAAGGTAGTGATTGCAGCACTGATCTCTTGCAGGCTCTGCAGTGTGAGGAGGTGGTTCTGAATCACAATGAACTTAATTGAACAAGAAATGGCATTGATTTTTCCTTTTCAGCCCTCCCCATTGCTCACAGCAACAGTGCACTGAACCCTCTGCCCATGCCAAGTAGCAGAATTGCACAGCACAGTAGAATGGAGATTTTTTATTTTTGTCCTATAATTAGCATGTATTTATTTTTAAATATGGTAAAACCCAAAGCTCTCTAGGCTTTGAATTGTCATCGGGGAAAAGCATTGCCTGTATGCTTTGTATAAGTTTCAGGAGCACAAGGAAGCAGGTTATGTGAGAAACTGTAGCTTACTTTATACTCCCCTGGCCAGGAAATAACATTGTTCTTGAGTTTGTCTGACTGTTGAAAGAACTAGCATGGCACAATTGGCAAGCTGCTGAAGGGCTCCTAAAAGGTCTTTTTTTTTTTTTTTTTAAACTTAGACAGATAAAGGTGCATAAGCTGCTTCCAATCTGCTGGGAAACAAGGAAGAAAAGCACTCCATACTCCAATTACTGAATCATTGCTATTTTTTGCCCTGTTAGGCAGACATGTTAACATATAATTACATGTTTGAACAGCTAGCAATTTCCTACATAACCTGTTAAACATATCACTGAACATACCTGGGTGTTTATTCTTACTTAGAACTGTATGAGGGGAGTTCGTATGCCGTGGTTTAACCCCAGCCAGCAACTAAGCACTGCGCAGCTGCTCACTCGCTCCCCCCCACCGAGAGGGATGGGGGAGAGAATTGGAAGGAAAAAGGTAAAGCTCGTGGGTTGAGATAAGAACAGTTTAATAGAACAGAAAGGAAGAAGCTAATAATGATATTAATAACAATACTAAAATGACAATAATAATAATAAAAGGATTGGAATATACAGAACAAGTGATGTACAATGCAATTGCTCACCACCCACCAACTGAGGCCCAGTTAGTTCACAAGCAGCTGTAACTCTCCAGGCCAACTCCCCCCAGTTAATATACTGGTCATGATGTTACATGGTATGGAATATCCTTTTGGCCAGTTTGGGTCAGCTGTCCTAGCTATGTCCCCTCCCAACTTCTTGTGCCCCTCCAGCCTTCTTGCTAGCTAGGCATGAGAAGCTGAAAAATCCTTGACTTAGTCTAAACACTACTTAGCAACAACTGACATCAGTGTGTTACCATCATTCTTCTCATACTGAACCCAAAACATAACACTATACCAGCTACTAGGAAGAAAATTAACTCCATCCCAGCTGAAACCAGGACAGCGTATTTTCCAGTGCCTCTCCCCACTACTTCCCCAAAACATTGAAAACATAAATTACGAAGGTATCTGGGAAATTCTCTAGCAAATTCATGCTGGCAGTCTTAGGCAGTGTCCAGATCCCAGCTCCAGTATCATAACTGGGTTCCCTGCAATACACAACTTGTTTTGCCCTTGAGGGGAATTCTTCATGCTGAGCAGGGGAGGGAAGAATGGCTAAGGGAAATTTAGGTGCACGGCACTACGTAGAGCACTGCATGCCAGATATCATGACAAGATCAGCTTCTGCGCTTAATAAACATGTATCCCTGGTAGCAGGTACTGGACACCAGATCAATTTGATCTTATGTTGGAAATGGGAGGGGTGGAATGAACAAAGTTAGTCCGTGTAGCTCAGCTGGCCGGCCGTGACTTCTTACTACACGCTAAGCTGGCTGCGTGTGTGTTGTGAGCTGTGCCTCGGGGCGAGGGGACGGCAAAGCTGACCTCCTGGCTGAAATCCCTGGTGGGGTGGAAAGAGTGACCCCTCGCAGAGAGCTGCCAGTGGTGCCCGGGGGAAGGGAGCACAGCCAGCACACCCCCACCATGCTGTTGATCCCGGCTGCCAAAACAGCATTTTGGGGCTGCGATCAGCTTTAATGCTGGGGCTGATCTCAAGAACTGGCTGCTGCAGAGTCAGCGCAACGTGTTTCTCTCGCCTGCCTCCTTGCCACTTGATATTTTCATTGCTTTCTGAGGAGCGATTAAATGGATAGTGAGCATGTATTGGGTTTCATGGAAGTCCTGTCATTGACTTCAATAAGAGCAGGATTAGACTCTTCTAGAATCGATATAATTCATGAAAGCGCTGAACGTTGTACAAGAACTAAAGCAGTGTGTTGTGTTGCAATACGATACATATAACGAAGTTACTGGCATCCGAGCGCTCTGTCTAATGGGGAAAAATACATCCAAGAATCGCTGTTACCGAAAGCAGAGGCTGAGCTGGGTAGCCTAAGAAATGAAACTCAAGGAAATGGCAATATTTTGGGTTAGCATGCCTGTGACCTGCTCGGGCAAACCTTCGACACACCTCTCCTGCTAACCATCCACACTTTGCAAACTCACCTCCGAGCTCGGCAGGGAAGGCCGTGGATTTAATCTCTGCCAAGCCTGCACCAGAGTGACAAGAAGCTGGTTTTGACATTGGAAGGGAACAAGTGATATTTCTGCACTTCTGATAAAGGGAAGCCTCCAACAAGCTGAGTAGGTTGAAGAAGCCAGCCAAGACGAGAAGCACCAGGGAAATACTCACAAACTGTTGGGAAGAGCTGGGTGCGACTGGGCTTCTCTCTGTGAAAACAAAAGCAGAACCATTTGCGACAGCTCATAGCAGTGGTTGTGGCTCAGTGTATCTTTTGCCAGCAAGACCTTCAGGTGAAGGCTATGGCAGGCCCACCAGCCCCGTGCCACAGCTAACGCCCTTGTCCCCCAGTGACGAAGCTGCTGCGAGATTGGAGGTTGGATGTGAACACCTGGGGAATGTCTTGCATCAGTCAGGACTGAGCACATTAGAGGATAGAGCCACGCCGTGCATCTCAAAAGTCAGACAGCTGTTCACCTACTACAGCTGTATTGCTTTTGGATTCTGCTGTTCTTCAAAAGAAGGTCTCCAAACAGAAAAAAAAGTATCAGGAAAAACAGTAGGAAGTCTAGCAGTCTGATAGTCTATAAATCCAATACAGTGAGACTATGAGGTATAGAACTTAAAACCAAAAATATTTCATATATTAAGAAGCCTCCAGTGATTCCACTGTGAAGATTATGCCTAGTTCTACGTGCTAAGCCTCATTTTTCTGACTTTCTGAAAAAAAAGCTGCTTTCTCTTTGCCATTTTTCAATTATATTTTCTCTAGCCAGAGGAGGATTTGTGTGTGTGTAAAGTCTGATGTTAATCTGACAAGGAATCTTAGAGATATGAGCCTGAAAATTGAGACTAGGGTTTCCTGTTGGTACAGGATTCTCAGGGTTTTTTAAAATTTTATTTTAAAGCATCCTATCTCAAAACTCAAGGTGTGGAAGCCTTTAATGTGATTATTTAGCTTTCTCCCCTGAAAAATTATTCTCCTATAAATATTTTAACAAGGGCATTGTTTAATTCGAAGAATTCTGCAGTGTAATCGTTTTAACACATCTCTCTGCTTTTAATCTGCTGCATGTCAGCAACAACCTATGCTCTTATTTAAACAACAAGTTTACCTACCTGCTAAGGTGCTGTGCCTTTACAAGCAAAGCAGGCTGGGAAACCCTCTTCTGTCTGTACTAGAATTTTATGAATGAAAAGAAAACCTTAGGCAAATTAGGGAAAGCTGGGCAAGCAGCTTAAAACCTCCTAGAAGATCCATATTTGTTTCTTTCTCTTACTACTTTCTGTAGTTTGTGCAGGGGAGATGCTGGTGTTTTCAGTGTTGCTGATGGTGGGATGATGCCAGCCAGCAAGGGCTGCTGGGGCTGTTATCATGGGATTGTCGTGAGGTCCTGTGTCAGACGCAGCAAGGCCCCCCCCGTGAAGAGACCACAGACAAAATGTCATTGTCTCCTCTCTGTGGATGACTGAGGAAACTCTCCCTCCCCTCAAACCTGTGAGGAACATGAGCTGTGTCTTGGTGCTTCTGGAACATGGCTGAGAAGGGGAGTTGACCTCCACTGCTCCTTTGGACAGTCAAATTCGTGTTTTATTTATATAATTTAGATAATAAATTTAATTTATTATATATTTATTATTTAATTATATAATCTATATAATAAATTATATAGTTTATCTATTACTTAACTAAATAATTTAGTTATACATTTTATTGATTGCCATACCTGTTGCTAGAAGCCGTTGATGCAGGCGCAGTGCTGGGCTGGTGATGGCTTGGCACTACTATCACCAGCATCACCTTACGGCTTGTTTCATCTCAGTGCCTGCCCAGGTGACCACACTCCTAACAGCTCCAGTGCCACCCAGGTCTGGCATTGCAAGTATATCCGGGCTCAAGAGCTGTAAGTAGCAGGAGGTTTGCAGGTGCTATCCGAGCAGAGAAGTCCCAGATAAAATGAAAACCTAGCTGACCTTTCCTTCTTGGTGTTCAGCTATTGTCTAAGTGGCAGCTTCCAAAGGCTACCAACAGATTATTTCAGATGGGTTTTGGGGGTTGGATTTTTTCTCCTTTTTTTTTTTTTTTTTTTTTTGAGGATGTTTGATAAAGAGAGTTTCTTTAGATTTGTCACTTATGTGATAACTCATCACCCAACTGATATACAGCAAACCACGCCAGTATCACTAGAGTGCTAAATTACTTTATTTCTCATTGCTTACTCTGGTAGGTAGGAAAGAGCTCTATTTCACATCTGTGGGTCCAAAACGTAGCACAGTGAAGTTGAAGATAAATCTGAAGCGCTATCAGATTTTTCAAATCCTAGCCCATGCCCTGCTCACTGGGGACTCCTCTGGCTCTGCAGCTGGTCTACATTTAACCTCATATTTCTTGCCTTTGCAGCTCCTGGGCTTTAAAAAACAGACTCCTTGGATGTCACCCTGGTTCTTTCTGTTACCTGCTTCATCCCAGATTTCAGCCTGTTAGAAGAATGGTTGATGGAGCAGGTTGTTTCTCTCATGTGATCCGACAGATGTCCACTGTGGGAATACATCTTTTTTTCCCTTGACCAGTAAGAATCCACCAACAGGAAATAATGTTTCTGTTTTTCTGCTCTGCGTTGTCTTTTTGTTTGTTTGTTTGTTTGTTTTTTCCGCTCAGAAATTTACTTTAAAATAATGGGGTTTGCTTACTTAAACCCCTTTCTTTCCTGTGCGTCTTTTCCAACACTTAGGATATTTTCTTCCTTTCCTCTTCCTATTTTCTTACTGCTTCTGTTCACTTCATCAAAACACACTTTATAAAGCATTGTCAGCCACACCATGTGGCCACAGTGTGCAGTCTGTATTTTGGGTGATGGCCCAGGTTGTTTCAGCCATCTCTCTCCAAGATGGAGCTTAAACTCTGCTCTGTTAAACCCAGTGTGACTTTCAGGCCAAGAGACCCCCAATCTCACATCAATCACAGCAATATTTTTTAAATTAGTAGGGTTGAAAATAGTGACTCTATTTATGGTTTATTGTTTTTTATCACTTACAGGTTTTTAAGGAACCATCTTCAGCTTGACTCACTGTATTACACTTCCTTATGGCAGCAGCTGCTACCTATCAGAGGTCCCTCATGTCCTTTCACAGGTGGGCTGACTGGACCAGAACAGGGCATCTGCTACCATTCACAGGAATCCATGTGGGATTTCTCTCCATGTGGGACTCCATTTGATAGTTCTTCCAACAGCATCTGTTTTCGTGCCATAGATCTGGAAACGTCACACAGAAAGGACAGTAGTGCAAGCAGCAGGACGTTCACTTCATTATAGGAAAGGTCAAACAATTAACATAATGAGCTCCACAAAGTGTATAAGGGTGAAGATACTGTAGGTGCACAGACTTGGAAGACAGCAGTGTAACAAACCCCAGAAACAATTTCACAAACATAAGAAAATTCTGAGGCTATGATGGCACTTGCCACAAGAGGCAAATGCCCCCCCCAACCCAACCCAAACATCTCTTCTGTGTATCCCGTTCCAGGTCCTTGATTGTAGAGGACTGCTAGGCACAGAACTATTAGTCTTATTAGTGAAATTGCATCCTGAGAAAGTGACTGAACTTGGAAAGCTGGAGAGAAGAATTCTACAGAGAAGCCACAGAGCTGGTGGGGGACATAAAATTGTTCATTATTCTTCAGGTCTGGGGAAAATTAGGCAGAAGTAAAGAATTTATTTTGAAATACATTCTGGATATTTCAGACACTAAGTGAAATTTGCACCAGCTGAATCGTTAATATACTGTTTTTTCTTAAAGGGAAGTAAATTGTGTAAAGTCATGGCACACGGGGGGTGCATTTTTTTTTTTTTTTTTAAAGTGAGACCTAAATTAGTGTGATCTAAAGTAGTCTGATAAACTTAGGAGAAAACCAGTCTGGACTTTTGTAACTGGGATCTGTACCACTCTACAACACAGCAGACAACACATATGCCACCTCTCAGGAGTTGTGATTAAGGACTTGGGCAGCAGCTAATTCCTGCCCCAGAACTGAGCTCACCAGGAGCTCAGAGAGTTAGGAAGGAAATGCTCTTCCTTGATCCTGGGTTTCCAACAAGCTGATTTAATCCCTCAAGCTGAGAATTGCTCTAACTTTGTCTCTAATTTCTTCAGGATATCTGGATGGCCTCGGGGGATAGAAAAGTAATATTTGCAGGGAAGATCATAAAAGAGGAGATACTCCAGGCTAAATTTTGCCTCTTGATGCATATGCATTGATGATGAAGGAGTGTCTTGGGCTAAAGAAGGAATCAGATTTACATCTCATGTAAAGGCTTGGGTTTACTGCTACAAGATTAAACAATCAACTTTGATTCAGGGTTTTATAGCAAGTGATTGTTGAGTTGCTTTTGTAGTAACAGCCACCATTAAAGAACTTTTCAGCTTCTTATTGAAGACACAAAAAGGGAGGGGTAAGTGGTTAAAGCACTTGAAATATAAGGCAGTAAATTTTATTGTATAGGTATCTTTTTTCCTGCTCCCTTACCAATTAGAAGGAAAATTTTAAATTTTATTATATTGTTGATGATTTTAGGGGTGGTCTTGCACTGTCCTACTTTGGGGGAGAGGAAGAGTTGGGAATCCTTCCTGACCTATGGAAGTGGCTCATCATTCTGATTACTCTTTTAAAGAGACAACATGCAAATGACATACAAAGTGAGAAAAAACAGAGTAAATCCCATCACGGAGGATACTGTCTTCAGCACTGATTTTTTTTCTAACAACCTGTCTGGAGAAACACAGATTCATAACAGCTGCTCCAGGATCTGGCAAGCTGCTAACTATGTTTCACTGCTCTGGGTATTACTTTTAGGATGTTTTTTGGACCACACATGATAAAAGATGACTTCGTCTTAGCTGGTTATTATCTAACAAGCACAAAAAGCAATACATAAAAGAAGAGAAATAAGGCAGTGAATGAAAATGACGTAGGAGGGAGACAGTGGCTGCGGAAATCATTGAGCCATATTCTAGCTGCTGCTGCTGCAGGTGGTACTGCCAATTTGATGTAGCCATGTCTTGATGACTGCTGGAAGATGCAGCCAGGGTGGTGGTGATTGCTTTTTGGAGAAGGCCACACTGTTCTTTTCAGTGACCTTAAAATAAATAATGCTCCTGCAAGAAACGTTGCAGCTTCATCCCATTAATATAATCAATGCATACATTCAGAGTTTCTGACTCATGTCAAGCCCTGATGTTGGCAAGCCCAGGAGGGTGTTGTCTGATCAGTGGTGTCTTTAAAAGTCCACTTTACAGTGATGTATTTTGTCACCACTGATTTTTTTAAAACATTGTCATGTATCAGACTCAATTTAACTTTCATTACTTTGAGAACTGTCTTCTTCATAAGCATGTACCCACGCACAGAGAGCTCCACTGAGGACAGTGTTAGACAGTAAGGCGTAGACTAAAACCAAAGATGCAGCATTTTAAGATAAGTTATGTCTCCACAGCCTCCCCTCTTCAGTGATAAAGTTCTTCCTTTCTGCAGATAATCTTGATGTCTGCAGGCAATGTCGGTCCTCCTCCATGACCTGAGGATTCATCCAATTTGTGTCCAACCAGTCAGTGTTGCTCTTTCCCAAAGCTGGGGTCTCAGCTGTCTCCCTTGTGATCTATGGTGATAGGGAGGTGAGTGACTTTTTGCCCTTGAACACAGCAATATCATGAGTAAACAGAGAGACAACATGGGCAGCTCCATGGCAAGCTTTCCAATATAAGCTTTGCCACAAAAAAGCTTTGGACAACTTCCACGCAAAAGTAATTGCCACCTCTGTACATGCCACTGCCTTGAGTCTGTGTGGAAGCTCAAGCAGCTGGACCGACAGGACATCATCAGAGTCTGAATTTGCAGCTACAAGTTAGCTGCTTCACCTCTCATTGGCAAGACCAATTGGTGGCTATTCCAGCCGTGGGTCCAGTAGGTGTCATGGTGGTGCTTTGCAACTGCAGCTGGGCTAATACCTAATTCTCTGTTCCCTCACGGGCTATAAAATAGCCTTCTCATCACAACATCTGTCAATCACTGCTTTATTAGGTGTGAGCATGGGGCAGGAAGACCTAGGGGAGCTGCAAGTCCCCTCATACAGCTCAGGGCGTTTCTGAAGGAACAACAAAACCTACAATCCCTTCACATAATCTTATAATAAATGAAAGTTTTGAAGGAAACATTCCCTTAAGCAACGGTCTAAAGTCTGTTTCCATGAAGATTCCCATTTGGGAACTAGCCTCCTTGTTTCTCTTACAGAAAATAATTTTCCAGTGTTTCAAATTTTCAAGGGTTCTTGAAAAAGTAAGGAGCAATTTTGCTCGTACACAAGCTGTGGGAGCGCATTTGGCATTTCTCTTCACACCACTGTTTTTCTGTCTCCAGTTGGGAGCCCTCAGAGTCCCTCCACTTGGCTGCTGCTCTGCTGTCCTCCACACACAAGCTGCAAGACATCAATTTTCACTCTTTTCTCCAGTTCAAATAATCTTGTCATCTGATAAAAAAGGCCATTATGGGGACTGAAAAACCATAAGAAGTGGGAAGTCTTGTCCCTTCCTGACTTTCCTGACATTACTTTTCACTCAAGCTGCCAGAAAGCAGCATCTGCTTCCCTCGTTGCCCTGGTGTTTCCTCCGCGTGACGAAGGAGAATCCTCTTCCTCATTACCAGCCACACTTTGCCTCCTGCTTTGCACCTGCATCTTGTTTCTCCCAATTATTTTCTTCACTTTAGTTTACAAGTTTTAAGTTAGAAAGGAGTGAGCAAATATAATTCTTCCCAGACGCAGTTTTCTCCTCCTTACTGACCTACTGAAATGCCGTAATAACTGGCTCACATCCTTCCTTATTCCTTTCCTTCCTCTTCTCTTTCTCTCTCCTCAGATTCACTCCTTTTCCCAGCCTTTGCTGTTTCACCGCTCCTCCCTCCTCTCCTTAAGGCTTGTCGCATCTGCTCTGTGGTCAGCGGTGGGCTGATCAGCCCTGTTGTGTGGTGCAACTGGGGCTCAAACCAGTGGCTCTGCTCTGCACCGGGAGCTTGGGGTGCTGCAGGCGGCAGCCGGGGATGCCAGCCAGCCCCAGGTGGTGGTTGCCATTGCAGCCGGTGTCCTCTTTGGGACCAACTTCTTTGTGTCCCAGAAGCCAACTGGTGACAGCTCAGAGGTTTGGTGGTGGTGGCGGCGGGGCAGAGCCCAGTGCAGGTGACCTGGTCTATTTTTAATTCCTAAGACCTGGAGGAAAGGAGCAGCGCAGAGATTGCCTTTGGATCGCCTGGAGAATGCTGTAAATTCTGGGTGAATCCCAAGAAATCATCTCGAATGTCTCCAACCCCTCACTCATTGTAGCGCTTCGTAACACCCCTGTGACACACAGCTGTTGTGTGACAGTGGTCCATTCCCTGTGACAGCTTGTCCAGGCCCTAATAACTGAGAGCAAGCTGGCTCAGAGCCCAAGGCAAATGTGTTCTTTAATATACACCAGTGTAACTTAATACAGATAAGCTGCCTGTGAAACACATAACCATGAAGGAGTTGCCATTTCTAACTCAAAATTTCCCTTCAGTTGATGAGAATAGCTAGTGTCAAGTAGGGCTCACTGCGATTAATGGCACTGTTTGAGGAACAGGCACTAGGGTTCAACACGAGTGGAGGTGGTGGGCTTTGACCCACGGCTTCTGTCAAGCACTCAGATTCATCTCCACGGTCTTTGGCCTCGAAGTAGACAGCGGCATGATGCAGCTGTAATTTAGTCCTGGCGAGCATTGAATGCAAATATGCCTTCCTATCAATTAAGCAGGAAGAAACATTCATTTGACTGCAAATATCCTGACTGTTAAAGAAAGCAGTTTAATTACTGAATCTTGGTGAAATTCAGCTTCATTGAGAAATTAAGTCTAGTTCTCTTCCCATGGGGGCGACTGCACTTCTGTTCCCTCAGGGAGTGCAGTAATTTCTTTCTGTGGTCCTCATGGTTGGTTAAAAATCAATTTTCTTCATCCTAATTCTATCTACATAAAATCGTGCTGTGTGCTAACTGCAGCCACCCCTTTGAGCCCAAATGGCTACCCATGTTGACTCTTCTTAGGTGAACTTTACCTCATAAGCATTGTGTCATTATTTAACATGATCAAAAGCTATTATAATGGGTCTGTATAACTAAAGTAGTTAATTTAACTAATTACCTTTTTTTTCATAAGGAAAGCAGCTATAAGTAATAAAGTAGTGCTCTTGTCTTAATCTTCCATCTTATTTCTATATAAATTCAGCCTTCCACATGTGGACCTTTTTCTCATTTAGTAAAAATAGAATAAAGCAATTTAACAGGATCTAGAAATTCTCCAGGACAGGTAATTAAGGGCTTGGTCTATTTGTCTGTCTAGCTTTTATAATCTGCCAAATATACTTATATTTCTGCTCCTGGTCTAAAAGCTGGGGGATATACTCTACTAAAAAGTCTGTGCTAGATTGTGTTCCTTTCAGATTAGCACACACCAAAATGTCTAATAAGCAAATATTTGGGATTTTGACACTTAAGATGAAAGAATAACAGATGTGGAACTACATATTAAGAAAAAATATTCACTTGGTTTTCATTATTCACCCCACCTGTTGCCCCAAATGGCTCAAACCCAGATGTTTTGACACCAAAATCCTGACATCAACCTATGATTGTAAAGTTAGTGTATTTTGTAGCTGTTAAGGAACAATATGTTGCCAGTTCTTTACATGCTGTAAATTGGCACATCTTTACTGAAGCCAGTTGTGCTCTGTTGACTTCACGCTAAATGAATAGCTCGTCCATTGTATTCTGAGTCTTTATCCAATTCCCATTAAAATCAAAGAATATTCTTGCCAGATTCCTAGAGAGTTAGATCAGACTCCGGGAAACTGTAATTTGTGTGATTTTTTTAATACAATACCCATGGAAGATATTTATGCAAATGTCCTTAGCTAAAATCCAACAAGCAGAGCTGGTGACTTCAAATGACCTTCATTCCCCCACTTTGAGGGTCCCAGAACCAATGCAAAGTACTCTATAAAATATTTAAATTTCAGGTCTGAGGCCACTAATACTAAATGACAATCCTCAGCTCCAAATGCCAACCAGCTGACCAGAGGGAAATTTAATGCTCCTGATAGGATAAGAAAAAATCTGGAAGTTTAAAATGTGTCCTTTCATCTTATCAACAAGCCACAATGGATGAAAGTAACGTGCTACACGATTCTAGTTCAGTGAGAAGAGAGAAAAGAAGTGTGACAATGAGTCATCTGGTACAAAGCACCAGAATTCAATAAATAAAGCAATTTTCTTTTTTTTTTTTGCAGGCAAACTGCCTTTTATCTGATAAGGTCTGCATGACAGCTGTGTATTTCCAAGAGTGCCACTCTCTAGAGGCAAGAGAGCATAAGAATACCAGTAACTCGTGGGCAACCTACTTCTCTTGTGTATTAGCTCTCACGCTCTTTTTATCGGAGCTTCTATCACAGTAAACCAGTGGAATCTCGGGCAGCGCACATACTTATAAAGCTGTTCTCCTCTGAGACTGACCGCCGGACTCTAACTCAAGTCCTTGGACTGCTCACTTACAGATTTACAGTGCCCTCAATCAGTCCTACAAATAAAAACAAGGAACAGGGACTGTTGTTAATAAGAGGCTCTGAATTAGAAACCTTGTGATTTGCTGCTGGCACAGACAGACCGGCACAACCTTGTCAGCCCTGCTAATAAACTTCAGTCACAGTGCTGACCTGCTGACAGGCTCCACAAGCTGATGATATCTTGCAGCTTTTGAGCAAAGATTGTTTCACATGTCAATGTGGAAGGCTTCTTTATTATATTATTTTTAGATTAATGTTTTTATTAGGGAGCTAGAGTGAAAACAGAACCTGAGGAAGAGGGGAGGGCTGTGACATCCATATTTTCAAATGCTTCCCCCTCCCCCCTGCCCCTTAATCTATGCTGAGTTACCATTCAGTGATGGAGCCTTGCAGCTCCACTTGTCTCCCAGCAAGAAGTCAAGGAGCACAACATAGCAGCGCTGGATATTGAACAAAACACAGTTCATGAAGGGGGTCCCAATCCCAGGAACCTGCTGTCTCAATAGACGATGAGAGAGAATGCGTGGTTGTTGGCAGGCAGGGAACAGTGAACTAAATGACTACAGGGGTCAACGTAACCATCTCAGCACTGCTCTACACAGGGCTGCCCACTGACACCACTCTGCCTGTGTCCTCACCCCTCAGGAGCCGTCTGCCCCAAGTGCATCCATGCTGCACATCACAAGATACACGTGCTGAGGAGGCCCCTGCCCTGTGCTACACCACCTCTGAAATCTCCCTATAGTACCAGGCCTGGATGCTGTCCCTCAGCGTGCCCACCGCTACCACAGCATTAACGTGCAGCATCTGGATGGTGTCTGCTTGGCGTTAGGTGGCTGATACCCACTGTGCCTTGACAGCTTTGGGCATGCATCATGCAGATTCCACCCCAGAGATGTGAGGGGGCACCAGTGAAGCAGGTGGGAAGCAGAGTCAAAACAAGCAGGGGCAGTTCTTCATGCAGCAGTGACTAGACCTGGGGGACTCTTTGTCAAAGGAAGCTGAAGCTCCTCATGGTTTACATGAGTTCATGAAAGATCGAGGTAACCATTTAATAACTATTGGAGGTTACTAAATATACATAGAAACCTCCAGCTCAGAAAGGCCATGAGCAAAAAATAGTTGAATCCTGGGGAGGTGTCAGTAAAAAATATATACATTTGCCCTGGCCACACGCATTTCTTAGGTATCTGTGGGTCACTGCTGGCGATAGGATGTGGGGGCACCTAGATCTTTGTTATCACCTGCTACACCATCCCGATGTTCAGTAATGAGCACCTTGCATCTGCAGGATCATGCAACCTAACAGTGGCCCACTGATGTCTGGATGTGAAAGGCTGCCTTCAGAGGTTCTTGTGGTTTCCACTTTGGGAAGTAAGTGTATGTATTAATGTCCTCTTCTGGATCCCAGTGCAGGTGAACTTTGCAGAGATCTGCAAAGCCATGTACTGGCTGGTCAAGCCACAAGTTGTGGCTGTTAAAGATACCTAGAGTGACACTATAGCATGCAGGAGGTATGACGTACCCCACTGTGCTGGGACCACCAGTGGGACACACTATCCCTGTGGTGATCACCGCTCCATTGCCCAGTGGGACACCACTGATGGGTGCAGGAAATTTATGCACACACCTTGGCCATACTGGCCACGCACATGGTACCCTTGGCGTATTGCAGTGCTGCCTACCTTGATGGTAGGCTTGGCACTAGGTTGGAGGAGGCCAGTAGTGCTCCTGAAGCCATCCAGATCCTTCACCCAATCTGTGCCAACGTAGTAGGGAGACTGACAACCCAAGCAGCAGAAGCCAGCAGGCCCTTTCTTTTGGTGAATGTGATTCTCACAAGAGACAAGCAGTACATGATGCTATCTGTGCATACACCAGCACAGTCCTCTGTCTCTATAACCTTCTATATCATGCTGCACCATGGCTAGTAACACCTATGCTACTGCCTACCTCTGAGATGCCTCTCTTTCTTTCCATCACTTCCAACTCCATCCTTCCCGATAGTTTTCCCTTCTCTGCCCCCTCTCCTTTTACACGGCAGACTCTCCTGACCATGCCCCACCAACCTGGCTGGATTTGCCAGTGTTCCTCACTGAAATCCTCTCTTTATGAGAAAAAAATGTTAGTGCTTTTTCAGACTCTTCATTGTCTGAAACAGGAGGAGTAGCTCCACGGTGTGAGGACCAGCTGCCCTCGTCTCCCTCACAGTCCCTTAAAAAAGGCTCCATGGTACCCATCCTGGAGGACATGCCTGACAGTTTGCCATGATCTGGATGTGTTTCACTGCCACATAAAGGTCCATGTCAAGGGGGACAGAATCTGCTTGAATCATCCAGACATAATCAAATGTGATCTGACCTTCTACCTCAAGCTAGTATAATCAAGTCACAACTAAGCTTTTGGCCTGGTCAAGGCTGAATGTGGTGAGGGGAGGGACTAGCCCAGCACCAGGATAACAGAATATAAATTCTTGCCTCACATACCTCCCAGATTTGAAGGCCTGCTCAGCAGTCCTAGTTAATGTGCTTGTCTACTTTCTACCATCTTCTGCGCATCATCTGGAGACAGCTGCAAGTTGTAGCAGAGTCTTCAGAGATTAACTCAAGTAGCAGCCTTCTAAATCTCATGTCCCCCTGTCAGCCACAGCCTGACTGCTGTATAATGCCTCAGGGTCCCTTGATTGTGCCATGGTCTAATGACGCTCAGAGAATAGGCCTTTATGTTACACAGCGTTGGTGGTGCCCAACACATTATGTTGTTCAACAGATCATTTGTTGAACTGGACATAGCTGGACATTCACACAGCTATGCACAATGTTTTGGAGAATACAGTGGTACTGTGACTCATGCAAAGGGTATGACAAAATCTTTTCCCTTGAATTATCACAGAACTCCAAAATAAAGAAACTTCTTTGTTATCAAAGCCTGCATGGATGGTGTGATGAGGGGAGGGGTGAGATATTTCTAAAGATCTCTGCACTTGTTGTGGGAGGAAGGTCCCTCTGGCAGTTGCAGGCTACAAAGGAAATGTTAGCTGCAGCTTTCTTGTTGGCACTCTCATTGCGCCAAGGTTAGGGATCACACATTACCTTACCTTTAGAAAGTTCTTACTGTTGACTGACTGGGACATCCAAAGATCTCTCTTGCCAGCTGACACTTCCAAACGTAGGTTTGGTCCTCTTCATGTAGATGCTCCAGCGCAAGGATGAGCAGGAAACTGGGCAGTTTGGCTCCTTCATACAGCCTCCATCACTGGCGGGTAGCTGATTAGACAATTGCATGAATTTCTGTATATGTCTTAATAGAGATACTTTCGGAAACCTAGGTAGCTTTACATGTCATTTGTTCTCTTGGACCTTTGTTGAAGCATTCCTTCCTTTTCTACAAGCTTATGCCATGAAAGGAGTGCTTGCAGGGCCACCCGTGCTTCGGTGTAGAAGTCCCTCCTTAAAATGGACCCTTCATGGGCCATGATGCCTCCGTGTTCTCCAGTCTTTGGGCAGCTGGTGGATGGGTGCCCTTCTGCCACCACTGGAACAAGGTGCGTGGTGTGGCCAGCCAGAACAGCTGAGCACCACTCGACTGGTGGTGAAGTATCCTTTTCATTAAAGGCAACGCTGTGGTCTTGATCCTGGTGTGACCGTTTAGGCTTTGTGCCTGCGAATGCCTCACCTCCCTCACTCCCGCAGAGCCTGAAGACTGTCCTGTGCGGGTGACTGGTGACTCGCCATGGCTGACCAATACGGCTGGACCAGGGCCTGACCGAGAGCAGCAGGGAGGCTCTCCTGTCTGCTTAAAACAGTCAAACAGGGAACGGTGGGTTGGGGTGCTCAGCTGGCACTTGCCAGGCAAGGATCTAGCCCTGCAGATTTTCACCGGGGTAGCAAGACAAGCTGTTGTGCCGGTAATAGAATGAGGAAGGCTGAAAAGAAATATTTACCTGGCAGCATCCCTTTAAACCCATGACTCATCATCACAAGCACAGTTCTGATTCTCTTTCCATTCATGTCTCAAGGACCAATATCTCAGTTCATGAAAATTTTAGGCAGTTTCTTTTCTGCCTGGTGTTACAAACTCTATCTAATGGATGTGGGTAGTACAGATGACTTTGTTATGAATGAACAGGGCTCTGTCGAGGAAGTCCATGCACATTCTCCAGCTCCTCACCAGAACACCTGAGGCTGCATGTGGGTCTGACAGGGGGCCAGACTTCAACATCTGAAATGGAGCAGTGATGGAGGGACTGCCGCTTCACATGCATATCAGCCATAGCTTCAGAAAGCAAACCAATGTGGATTTCAGGGCTCTGCTTTAGAGAGAAAATCCTTTGAATCAAGGTGCAGGTCTAGTTATAATACAAGGTCTTATCCCACATTATTGCATTGATTATTGTAAATATGCCCTTTCAGGACTTTTTCAAGCTACACTATATCCAATTATAGCTGTTTTAAATACGTTTGTACTGTACATCATGTGGTGCTGGAGAAAGGAGGTAGTAGATGTATTTTATTTAGCTTCCTGTTCTTACAGTAAGGCTTTTTATGGATAAGAGAGTTGGCATTATTAATAGTCTTCATTTCACTGATGGCTATATCTGAAGCTATCTTTCTGAGCACCATGCCAAAAATGTACTTATCTGTGTTTCTGCAGTGCAGAGTGTCCAGTTTTAGAAAGGGATGAGGAATAGGCCCTCCATACTCTCGGCCCATTCTTTTGTGGTAGGATTTATACACTGAATTTTCATGCACTTCTTTTACAATGGAACACATGAAATTGTGGCATCATTGAAGTCCAAAGCAGCAGTGAAGTTGACTTCAGTAGGAACAGGATTTCTCCTTGAGTATCTCCTTATGTTGATCAGTACTGCTTAGAGGAGCTAAACCTTCTGGGCTCCCTATGCAAGGGAGGAGCTTTCCTAGGAGAGTGACTCTATATTGCTCTCCTTCCTTGTTTTGCTCCTCCAGAGCTCTATGATTTGGGTGCTTTTTAATTGGTGTCCTGGTTTCGTCTGGGACAGAGTTAATTTTCTTCCTAGTAGCTGGTACAGTACTGTATTTTGGATTTAGTATGAGACTAATGTTGATAACACACTAATGTTTCAGTTGTTGCTAAGTAGTGCTTATCCTAAGTCAAGGATTTTTCAGTTTCCCATACTCTGCCCGAAAGCAGGTGCACAAGAAGCTGGGAGGGGACACAGCCAGGACAGCTGACTCAAACTAGCCAAAGGGATATTCCATATGATGTGACATCATGTCCAGTATATAAACTGGGGGGAGTTGGCCGGGAGGGGCAGATCGCTGCTCAGGGACTGGCTGGGCATCGGTCAGTGAGTAGTGAGCAATTGCATTGTGCATCTCTCTCTTTTTGTTATCTTCCTTGTCATCATCATCATCATCATTATTATTATTATTATTATAATATTTCAATTATTAAAGTGTTCTTATCTCAACCCACAAGTTTTCCTTTTTTTCCGATTCTCCTCCCCATCCTACCGGGAGGAGGGGAGGAGTGAGCAAGCAGCTGCTTGGTGCCTACTTGCCGGCTGGGGTTAAACCACGACAACTGTTTGGGGTTTTTTGCTTGCCTAAACTTGAAGACAAACTGCACTTAGGCTTTAATTGCCTGGCTATGCATTCCCCTTTCCTCTGTGCAGAGGGTAAGTGCAATACTGATGTGTGACTTACTTCCACCACCTCTAATGGATTTAAACAATGTGTTGGCTGCCTTTTGATTCCTTCATGGGAAATGATCGCAGACTGAGAGAACCTCCACAAAAGCCATTCTCAGATGAAAGTCACACTGTTTCCAGTTCTTGAAACTGCTTTTCCATCCCAAAGGATTTCTTTCCTTCTCTCTTTCTTTCTTTTCCTTCCTTCCTTCCTGCCTTCCTTCCTCTCTCCCTTTCCTTCCTTCCTTTCCTTTCTTTTCCCATCCAGCAGGGAAATAGCAGAATCATTATTGCAGGTGTCAAGTTTTCTTCCTAGGAGGCCTTGTTTCTTCAATATACACCTGGCATGATGAACATGCTTCACCCTGTTAGCATGCATCCGATTACTTCATTTGTAGACATCATCAAGTGCTCTCACGCTTTGCTGAACCAGAACCAGATGTAGTTTTAGAACTGAAGCATCAAGTGTCCCTATGAGATGTGGCTTTTCCTCTGCCAGAGTACCAGCAAGCCGATTCTGGGTGCTGCAAATTACTCTTCCCTGCTCTGATGTGTCATCCTTCCTTCCTAGACTGAGACCCCCTGCCCCTTCTGCCTTGATCCTTGCAGTCTCCGGCAGCTCTGCCAGCCTCTCTGAATCAGGCCCATTGGTTGTGAACGCCTGCAACTTCCCAGCTGCTGAGCAGCTGACTTGCCAGACAGGGCTCCCACCACGGCACAGTTTGAGGTATTGATGGTTCCCACTGGGGCAGAGAGAGAAGAGGAAAAGCAGGCTTGTACTGTTTGGCAGCCTGCTGGGTCAAGCCTGTTGGTTTGAAAAGGAAAAGAAAGGGAAAGAGATTATTATCCATTTTTTTCCCCGGTTCTCCCTCTGTGCTTTCAAATAGTGAAGGTCAAAACGGAATGCCGGCATTTCCTGTGAGCGTTATCAAGTGTCACCAGGGAAAGGAACCCCAGGTGAGAGTCTGCACATGTCCCGTGCACCCTGGCGGTCCCACTCCTCAACTCGCAGCAGTGCTGGCCCACCGCGGCTAGTTTATGTAATGAATTCCCTCAGCCACCCCAGGCTTCAAACTGCATTTGGGAGCATCAGCCTCATGGTTTGCATTGTTATGAGTTAATGTCTTCTGGTCTCTGAGTCACTGCTGATGAGTGTTCAGATGTTTGGAGCCTCATCCCCTTGCACACATGAACGTTTTCCAGCAACGTTAATGAGCTTCGCAACCAATTGTTGCTGACTAGAGCATACCTAGAGCCAAGCAGAGCAAACCAAGAGGGAGCAAAGTAGCATGCTGCCATAATCCAAACATCCTGATATCCAAATGCTGACCTGCTGACCGTAACACTTCTAGAGAAAAAATACTTCAAAATTACCTGTACCTTTGCTTTATCCTGTGTCAAAATACTAATTTCTAGTCAAAAACAGAAAAACAAAAAGCCCTACAAAGTCCGAAAACTATTTCTGTAATATGCCTGAAACATACTGACTTGAGTTAGGACTTCCTACATAGCATGAATATAAAGTTTCAGTAATTCAGCAGGGGATATATGATGCTAAAATGTTCTAAATCTCCTGAATATGTATTTTTTTAAAAAAAGTGACCAGAATCGTGATAGATTTTTATGTCTATGCTCATGCAGACCTACTAGTCTCTACAGTTGCTCTTCTTATAGTAGCAGGCACTGAGATCTTGTATGTAAATCGTGTTGCAGACTCATTAGTGTTACTGCTGCTTGGTTGCTAGCTGAGACACCAGTTCTGATTTAGGGTATTTTGACACTTAGCAACAAACTAAGATTTGTGAGCAGGTGGTTGAGCCAAAATAGAAGGAGAGTTCGCAGTTAGCTGAAATAATAACAAGGAATTGCTGGTCAGAATATGCTTTCTTTCTTGATTTATTAAAACAGCCTAGGAAAAACTCACTTGTGAAGGATCCACTCCCACAAGACACCTGCTTGAAAACCACCGTGGTACAGGTGTGTTGCTTTACATGCAAGGGAACAGTTCCCACGCTCAGACTGTCCAACCAGTAGACCCATTCACCTGTGGTGGCCAAAGCAATCAACAGTGTGTGTGTCTTGCTTACCCAAGAGATCTTTAACAACTCAGTTCTAGGCTCTCCCAGCAGCTTCTTGCACCTGCAACTCTAAATCCACCCTCCTTTCCAGATCTACGTTGCCGTGCTCTCTGCCTGAAGAAATGGAAGATGTCTCAGTTGGTCTGTAGGACAGCCTCTCCCAGCTCTGGTATGGCATTTTGCTTTCTCTCACCCCACTCAGGCTATACAGGGAGGCCAAGGACATCTACCTTTCTTTTGAGGGTCTCAGTGATACCTTGGACCAAGGACCTGCTCTCACTGGTTTCCAGCCTGGCTGTCAAAGTTGACCATCTCCACACAAAACAACCTTCCAGGTAATGGAGACAGCATGAAGCTGTCACTCTGCTGTGCAGTGCCCACAACCTTTCCCTTTCCAAGAGGAAAGGAGACCACTGCTCCTGCCAGCAAGACCCTCTCGATGTGTCAGACAGCCAGATTAAAACAAAAGAAAAGCCTGAAAATCTGAGGAGATCCCAGCTCTCCACTTCAGACAGCATGTACTCTGTTGTACTCTCTGGTCACTCTTTATTCCTTTATGCTGCATGTTTGTAGTCTAATGCAGGGATATGAAACCCAGGGCTGAAGGTCAGACACAGCCTGAAAATTCATCTCTCATGGCCTGTGGCCACTCAATTTTTTAAGGCGTGACCATTGGCTTGCCCAAAGCCCTGCGCTCCTAGGGTGACTGGCTAGCAGTGGTTGAAAGAGCAGCAGGGCTCTTGGGAAGAAGGCAGGTCCCACCCTGGCCTTGAGGCTGGAGGAAGGTGCTCCAGAGGTCCGAGCATCAGGCTGCTCATCACAGCTCTCTGATTTCATTGCGAGGCCATGAGCAAACCTCTTCCAGAGCTCTTGTGTTCCGCAAAATGGGGCTAGAAATAGAAATTTTTCTCATGCGTGAGACTTGCCATCTGTTTGGGAACCTTGCTGGCAGGTTCACCAGCTGAAAGTTACGTGTTAAAGGCTTTGTATGGGAGGATGAGAAGGTGTGTGCGTGTGGCGGGGGGAGCAGGTTGGGGTGGTAGCCTTGCAAAGACTCATGCAGCGATCACGCCAGCAGTGGAAGGAACCGGGGGCACAGCCTTGGTAGGGACTGCTGTGGGTATTTCCAGCATGCTGAGTTGGACACGAGGCTCCACGCTCAGGCCCATAGGCCAGTGAGTGGTAGTTACTTGGTAGCAGGCATCCATTTTCTTGGTAACTTCATTATGGGCATCCAACCTGAACCACTTTAGAGGGGCAAAACTTATTTTCAGAAGGCAGAGGAACATTCTCCGGAAAAACAAGCTTTCTTGCAGCATCTCAGTTTGAACTTGCAAAAATCACTAGTCACTTTCAAAAATCCTGACAGTTTACGTTTACAGTTCACTATGTCTAAAGAACTAAGTTTTATTAACATTTCCAGAAGAAATCAATGAAGATATTGCAGAGAATTATGATCCCAATGAGGAAATAAGCTGCAGGAAAAGAGGAATGGTTAATAAACAAGGAGCTTTTCCCAGAAAAATACCATTGCCATTATTAGGAAAGCATGAGGAAAAGCGATATCTATAACTCAGGACATGAGTGAATTGTCTGGCTTAGGGGAGAAGGTAAAGGAGAATTGTTTCCTAGAAAGTTATTTTTAAGATGTAAGCAGGTCTTTAAGACACAGGCAAGCATTCTGTGTATTACATTCACTAGCACAGGGAATCCAGCAAATGAGCACCAAACCCAAAGGGCTCCATCCCAGATGATAATTCTCATGCAAGGGGTATTTAAGTGTACCCCTGGGACCACATGGAGAGATTGGACAGGGACGTCTGTGACAACTGCACTGCAGAGAAAGAGGAATAATGATCAGCAAAGCCCATGGTATAGACTGGAGTTAACAGAATAAATTTAACCCTGCAGTAGGTGGTCAGATCCTGGAATTGATCCTATTAGCACCTAGCCTGATTATTGCCGTGTGTTAAATTAGATTATTTCTTAGCAGTAGCTCTTGACTAGCCCTTTACATGTTTATGAAGAGACATACAAAAATGTAAGCTGCTTTCTTACCAACTTGTGACATCCTAAAGGGCCAAGGTCCAACACCATTGGACATCTGAGTGCTTCAGAGGTGCCTGAAGATGAGCATGCATGTGTGTGTGTAATTCACGTGTGTGGACACCTTGAGAGCATTTTGGTAGATGGTGTCCAAACATTTAACCGGAATGACTTGAAAGACTGCCTAGGATAAAATGAATGCAGGGGAGCAGTTTTGGCAATGGACAGATGGCAGGTGAGAAGCACTGACCCTTGGGCTTCTGGTGCTCTTGCCCTCACATCTCAGTCCCCGATTTCTGAGTTGTTTGGGAACTCAGTAACGTACTCAAGGCTACTGAGTCAAACAGAGCCAGGCTCAGAGCTCAAAGGTATTACAAACCTTCCTGTCAAACCTCCAGGGGACCAGGCTGCCATTTAAGCTACAGGATATATAATGTACTTTACCACAAAGTTGGTTCATTTTCACGTCAACAGTCTATATATGTGTTAATATTTCAAAAATCAGTAGGTCAGTTTAAAGGGAAAGCAATTGATAATGCTTTAGAATCAATGTCAACTGAAGTCACTGACTTAAAAGCAGTAGAAAACCATCAAGGCTGTAGCAATAGGATGAAACAAGCTTTTATGGAGATATAGCTGTGGTTAATTTTGAATGAAAGGCATCAAAACATCACTGGGTGTTCTTCTAGGGTGCCAGAAAAATTGTATCACTGTGTTGCTCCATATCACTCTGAGCCACTCTGGACCAGCCTTCAGTGTAGTGAGACACTTAAGATGACTTGCAAATGTGTTGAGAGAGGAAACAGGTGAAAAGTGTTTCCAAGTCTGACACAGTAGTAAAAGTTTTGGTCTCTGATGAAAAAAGAAAACCTGGCTGGAGTATGGAGAAGTTGTTTCACTGTGCTTGTCACACAGCAATGCTCAATTGAGACACTTCTCAAGAGAAATTTCTGAGTCAAAGATGACACAGCAGTGTCGAGTTCAGTGTTTGCAGTAGTACCACATTAGATTTATCAAAGACTCAGGATACAAGCATCCAACCTGGGCTAATTAAAAGTAGACCTCTGTTGCCATCAAATACTACCTCTTAGTCAATAAAGAGCACAAAACCAAACCAAGACCTGATGTAAGCTAGTCCAACTCTGACAAAACAGCTGCTTTTGGTATTAATTTTACCTGTCTTTACAACACAACAAAACATAGTTAATATTGATTCTTTTAAAAGCTGGCACATTATCAATGTTCTTGTATGCATTCTGGTAAGACACATCTCTTCCTGAGAGGGGGCCATGTGCTTTCACTGAAGTCAGTGGGAACCAAGCACTTTTTACTTAATACCTTGAAAAAACAGCCCTGCAAATCAGCCCTCACCAAAAGCAACCATCTGGGGCATTTGTTGCTGGAGATGTTACATATAGGATAACTTTAACTCCTCTACCTACTTCTACGTTATATACAGGATTTATAATAATCTAGTGTAATAATACCATGTTTCTAAGACTTTTTAAAATCCACAGCCCATGTAAGTCTTTGTGAAAAAAACCCCAACTTTCTGACCATCACACAGTTTTTCATTTGAGCCAAGTAAGAATTAGCCTGTGCATTGAAAGTTTGTTTATTCTTATTATTTCTCCCCATTTTTTTATTTCCCTGGAAGCGTGAAGTTTTTGTAAAAAAAACAGCAGTGGTTGTTCTGAGGATCTCTTTCTGGAGTCTGTGGCTCAGCATTGGTCCTTGGCTCCAGGCAATGCTTGCAAGCAGTATGACCCCTTCCCAGCTGCAAAACCAGGACACAAAACAGAGAACTGACTTGCAAAAGGATGCCCAAAAATAAGCTGCAGAGCTAATTTATCCTGAAGTACCTTCCAGCTCTGTCTGGTTGGCCTCATTGCCTCCCTTGGCAAATGATTAGCAGAAATGTTTCCCCCTTTCTCTGGCTCCAGCAGTGGGTTCAGTTCTTTCCTATTGTATGAAGCTATAGTCCCTGTTCAGGTTCTCTGATTTTATTCCCATTATTGATTTTCCCCTTGATCTTGCTGTTAATTTTTGGAAATCCCCTAAAGTCAATACATGTGAGAAGAGAAGCAACAGTCAGACTTCTGAAGAAGTTGTTTTACCAGCTCTTGTGTTATTGGTTCTTTTCTGGTGCGCACTAGGAAGATTAGTTCTGCTCCTGGAGCTGACTTCATTGCCCCATGACTTCATTGCTCCCTTTACGAGGAGCCTATTAGGGTGGATTGCAATAGTGAATGGATCTACTGTAACCCAGCCAGACATCAACAATATACCTCAAAATTCATGAAGCACAAGAAATAAAAAAGAAAGAGGAAAAACAGTTGTCTTTTAATTATTTGGTGTTTTCACATGTTTCTTATTTATTTTCAAGGGACAGAGAGGGAAGCACAAAGTCAAATATCTCTCTTCCCTCACTGATCACTGTGATGGGTCTTCATGGCCAAGCAAAGGGGAGGGGAATGGATTTCTGATCTCTGCTGCTACAGGCACTTGCCAAACTAATTTCAGTTATCTCCCAGCCACATCAACCGTTAAGTCCAGACTTCAACTCCATCACCTTGAGTTTGTGTTGCACCAAAGCCCCAGGCTGGTAGGCTCACTGTGGGGCTGAAGGACTGACAGCCTCTGGACAGTGTCACACATCCTCATCCAGACTGTGCAAGTCCAGCAGCCTTGATGGTGGTGACTTTCCCTAGGGAAGCTCACCAGGCCAGGATTTGCCTGAAAGCCCTGATCCTACTGGCAGATAAAAATGTTCATCCGTCTGGATAGGTAACATCAATTAGTATAAGAAATCATTAAAACAAAACAATATAAGAACTGGACAGTGAAGTCCTTGTAAAGTTAGTTATTGCAGTGGCCCATCGTTTCAGCCACTATTGTCCTACCGAAAGCAGCATGGGATACTCCCACTCTCAAGCGCTAGTACGGACAGCCTACCCCAAGCATGTATCACCACATATGTTCAGGGCTGAAAGATGGGATCCCACCACCAGTACGATGTCCACGGATATCCTGCACCATGGCCAGGAGTTTTGCCCTCTGCCCTTCAGCTCTATGACACCCCTTCCTTTTTTTTTTTTTTTTTTTGTGGGCACTACAACGTGTCTGAAGTTTCTGCCCTAAATTCAGTAAGGCCAAGGAAGGAGAGAGGGAGCCTCAGCAAGGGCTGGGGGAAAAGGTTAAGGAGACCACAAGCCCCAGCTTGCCCTGCTTTTCCTCCCCACCGGCTATTCAAGCCCTGCTTAGAAAGCAGTTACTCTTTCTTCATGGGCTTTCTGTTGTACACCATGACTGCATTTTCCTGATAAGCCCCTAATGCACAGAGTGGCAAGAGGCCAAAAGTTACCTGGAAAATTGGGATACTCAATTAACAGCTGATTTTGAGAGGAGTAAGACTTCCTGCCACATTTTATGGATTTAGCGTGCGACCTGCATTAACTTCTCCCGCAGCAATGAGCATGCTGCCTCTGCACACAGGAGCCCTGTGCCAGCAATCAATCATCCAGAGCTGCAAACACCTAATCATTCATCCCAGATGGACTCACCAGCCCACCACCAGAGAAGTGCAGTGCCACTGAGCCTAAACAGTCAAGACCCTCATCTTGTTCTTCTGCTAATCCCTTCCCTTATCTGCTACATTTTCCCCCACTCCTGCAGGAGATGAGACTGGGATCCAGCAGGCAGGGGTTGCACTCACCTCACAGTCCCCCTTCCTGCCCCACCACATCATCCATGCTGGCCAAGGGAGGGACTATTCCTGTGGGAAAAAGCATGTAATTGGTATAAACAAGGGTGATGACTGCCCTGCTAAAGGGCTGACTTACTATCTGTCATGCACTCCCGTTTCTGAGCACTTGACTTTGTGACCTAGTAATGTCTTCTACGCAGACCCAGCAAGAGTAGGGTAAGGTGAGTACCTAGGAAGGGCAAATGCCCCAGTTTGTCTTTACATGCTTGGACCTGCCAGGTCAGAGCTGCCAACCATGCACAAAACAGACAGCATCCGGGGGAATGCAGCTGCTAAAATCTTGGAAAGGCTGCAGCTTTAGCCTGCAGCTGAACAGGCAGAACGTGGTCCGCCCGCACTATTATTTTAGTCCATGGTTTCTTTCTAAGCGCCAATTTGTAGCAACAAGTTTTGTGCAAAACAGACCTATAGGCTGAACAAATTGTAGTGGCTGAAAGCCTCTTCAAATATCACCTTTTTCAAGGCCTTTCAGTTTTGGCTCTAAGCTCACTTGAAGTACCTCTGAGGCAGTGGAGAGGACAGAAGGCTTTTGGGTGATCTGGGAAGGAGGGGTGCCACCTTGTACCCAGCCCTCCTCTGGCACTGCAAGATGTGTCACTTTCCCATCTTGGCCACCACTGCTCTAAGTTGCTATGATCAAACAGCACCTTATTTGACAAATCAACCCACTGAGTAAAGTGCACAGTGCCATCCTGATTGGCAGGTACAAGCTGGGCTCTCAACAGTTTCTTTGACACAGTGGCAAAACCAGATCAGAAGCAGAAAACCCAGAAAAAAATCAGAAGCAGAAATTATGCAATCTGTTACAGGAGTTCCCAAACACAGACCTGCTTAGAATTATGAAAAGTAGCTAAAGAAAAGCTATGTAAAATTATTGTTGTCAAGGAAAGGCATTCACATAGACATATGAAGAAAAATAAACCACACTTTCTTTTCAGTCCAGATTGGCCTACTAAGATGTGATACCATAGGTACTGCTGTGTGCGCTTCTCATTAATTGTATAGTGCTGCGCTTGCTCCAACAGCCAGAGCGGCCTCTCGGCAGTATTTAATTAGAGGCTGGGTAATGTCCATTCTGTGTTCCGTACAGAAGATGTGATAGAACAAATTCACACTACTCTAACACACTAAAATGCTTAAGCTATTGGTAATGGTATCTGGCCAAGAGCTTGCAGCTGATCTGCTTGAAAGCAAAGCAAGCCCATTCCATGTGTTTTGTTACTCCACTGTGATATTGTCACTGTTATGACATTGGTTCTGCACAAAGTATGAGAAACAAGAAATAAAATTAAACAGCATTCACCTTAATACAATTTGTCCCTGTACAAGTTACTTAGAGAAAACTGTTCTTAAAAGATTTGTGTCTAATTTAGGATGGCCAGAAGTTGTACCTTCTGAAACAGGATTTCTGCATCTGTCCCAAACAGGCATCCAAGTTGCCAGCCGTGCAATGATTTGGGACTTCCCAAAGCATAGCTCACTTCTGGCTGCAATGAATCTAAACCAGCCCTTCCCAGGAGAGGAAAATATCTCTGTAGAGGAGTCTGGGCAGCTCCAATGACTGCAGAGCCGTTGAAGCTAATCCCCACAGTGATCTCCACAAATATGAATCCAATAAATTCCTTGATATCAGAGCTTTTGTCCTGGCAGCTGCCTAGTACCTCTCCTTAGAGGGGAGCTCCAGCTCTGACCAAGGAGAAGAATGATCGTGCCAGGGTGGATAACTTCCTAGGCATTTTCAGAAGACTGGAGGGAAAGACAGAGTCTCTTATCATTCCTAGTCAAAACCCATAACGTCATCTGTATAAAGCACTTATTACAGCATTTTGAAGAAAGGATGGACTGAACAGTGTAGAAGGCAACAGAGATGTTCTTGCTACACAAGAAGGGATGCGAGCCATAAAGTCCCTTTCTTGCTCCAGGGAGAGAGGTATTCAACCACTGTTTGTTTGAGCAGTGACGTAAAGGAACCAAGATCCACTTGATGACAGGAATTACAGACTTCAGAAAGAAAACTGCATAACCAGTTTGCCTGCTGGCATATCTATGTTGTTCTAGATACAGCCTCTTCTGCCCCTCTCCCTCATTATTGTCCCTAGTTGTTGTATTTGCTCTCTGGCAATCTATGTATAATACTTAAAAATCACATGCAGGGATTTTCAGCATTGTGCCCGATAGGGTGTAACGGCCAAACTGCCAAATATAAGTAACATACATGTCAACAACTAGCCTACAACACAAACTATTTTCTTGGGACTTTAAACATTGACTGGTCATGGAGGGATCTGGTTGGGACTATAGGTTAGCATATGGGGACAGTCAGAAATTGATTACTGGCAAAAAGGCAGCGAGAAGGATCTCCTCCTTCTATGAAGCATTGAGGTATGCTTCTCTAAGAATAGCTGTAAAACCCGTGAGGAAGCGTAGGTGGGTGCACCAGCACCCAGGACACCCCCAGCACGCACAGCCCACCGTGCTCCAGGGCAAACATGGCACAGGGTGGGGGGCCTCAGGGCCACACTAAAGAGGCAAACTAGGGATGGAGGGAGCTGTGGAAAACTTGATGATGGAGAAAGCAGCAGCTGGTATCTTTGCACTAGTAAAAAGTCAAAGTACTGCAAAGATGAATGCAGTGTCTTCACCTGGTCCATTAGCTCGGTGGGTTTTTAAAAGTCCAGCTATCAAAAGGCTGAACAAACTAAATGCTGTTTCCCAGAAAAACTGATGTCTTACAAGAACATCCTGATGTTACACAGCTTCACTAGAAAGACAGCAATAAGACACTTAATATTTATTTTACTTTCTTATATTCCTGACCCCCCACAGTCTGAAGTCTGCTTTTATTTCCCCCCCCCCTTTTTTCTCAAAATGATGGCTTTTTCCATTTGCCTAACCTCACACCTTCAGCTGTAACCACAGTTGGATGCAAATTAATTTGCAGCTTGATGATGACACTTCCCCAATGCTAAGTGTCTCTGAACACAGAGGCATTTTTTTCTTGGGCACCAGTAATGCTGATGAGGCCAACAGAGCTTTGGGAATAGGTTTTATTAGTTAAAAGCTCTTCCAGAGCTAGCTGATTGGAGCACAAAGTATTGTTTTATAATGCAAAACCAGTGGCTACCTTACTTAACCAGTTGAAAGGCAGAAAATAATTCACTAGCATGTTGCAGTGGGGTTTATAATGGCCCTCTGCAAAGCTTATCTTAGTGCAGGAAAATATCTTCCTATAAACTAAACTGTTTAGGCAGCAGAGCCTTTGGAACATCATCTTTATAACAGTCCCTAAATTAGCTCAAGTTGTTTGCTTTATAAAGGACAACAAACCCAACAAACTTTTATGCAAACAGCAGGGTAAACTTTCACAGCTGCAAAGGAGATTTGGAGCCAGTGTACATCACTAATAATGTATACTGCATTTGATTAAAAGGAAACAAGTCTCCCAAACATGCATCTTGTACAATCACAAGCACAGATACAGCTAGATTAGTGTAAAGATACTTTCAGTGATCAAATTGGATCAGAGCGTGCCACTCCGTAGAGGGCACCAGGAATTCCTGCTGATAAGAAACCAGACCTGTGGGAGACCAGAGATTTTTTTCCTTAAAGTTGGACTACTGAGAGATACATTTTGACTGTTGCTTACAGAGTACCGTCTATTTGTGCCTCCTATAGGAGTGAGCAATAGTGGTGTGAATGCTTTTGTACCAGTACGACTACAAAGGGAAATACCAAATGCTTCAATGCTCTCAGATCACATTGCCCAGGGAGACCTTTGCCATGCAGCTGTCACAGATGCTGAGCTCTTGACCATCCCTCACATCTCCCGCCCAGGAACAAGTTTTTGAAACAACAACTTACAGTGCTTTGGTTCACATCAGAGTGGTCTTGGAGCACACATTTTTCCAGCTCAGTTTTGTCTGAGAGCAGATTGAAGAGTGCACCAAAGGCTCTCCAAGTGCTCATAGCCCTTCAGACCAGAGAGGGGCAAGTTCAATATGAACCCTCCAAAAGACAGTATAGCTATTGGGTACTCGACACCAGCCATTTCACTCTACAGATCTGCTCCTGCTAAACTTACTAATGCAAATGTAGCTGAAGAATACTAAAATTGAGTTACAGTTCACTAGACTTACCCCTTACTCCATGAGGTTTTGGCTGTTCAGCTGTCTGAAGTTCACAGCAGCATTTCTCTATTATTCTGCAGGCTATTTCCAGACAGGCTATTTCTGAATTTTGTAATCAGATAAAACAACCTGAAGGGCACCACATAACCACTGTGATACTGAGACATATTTACTTTGAAGAAGAGCAGAATGCAGATAACATTTAAGAGCGCCTCAGAACCCTATGAATCTACATAGTGATGAAAAAAATCAGCTGGATTTCAAATATTAATGCCCCACTCCTTATCAGTAAATTGTTGTAGAAAGATGATCCATGGTCTTCTCAAGGGCAGTCACACTGGTGGTTAAGAGTGACGGATTTCATGAAACAATGCATGCAAAAGAATAAAATATGTTCAACCTCAACTGTACAAAGCTTGTAACCAGGGCAGGTTTTGAATCTGTTTCAGCCACAGTTGGGTCCAGGTTTAACCTAATGAATCTGGATCCCAAGTGACACATATTGTCCCTGCACAGGTAGGCCGCTTGCTCATTAGCGGCGTCCTTTCAAAATACAGATGCTTAAAACAGCTGTATTGGCTTTAAATGGTACTTAAAGTGACATAATATTGGGAGAAGTTCAGAGGAGTGAAACAAGACTGATTACAGGCGTGGAACAGTTTCCACGCACAAAGTGACTAAGGTAGGACTCCTAAGTCTGAAAAAGATGTGATTTGGGGGAAATACAGTACAGAAATCTATGAAATTACAGACCACATGTTGGAGAGGGAAGAAGTTTTCCCTGATTCTTCCAGTACCAGAGATACGTGGTGTCAAAGGAGGTCAGTAGGAGAAGGAGGTTCAAAGTAAATGTGAGATGTTTCTTCGTATCTTTTGGTAGCACACCTGGGGAACTCCTTGCCCAAGCATGTGGTAGATGCTAAAAGCTAACAAAGCTGCAAAAGCTCACAAAACAAAAAGCCAAAGCTACCAGAGAGACTACATTGCATTTGTGCCCAATAGGGAAGCTCCTGTAGCATAAGCAAAATACCTGCATCTGCAATGCCACTTGTTGCTACTACAGGTCTCACATTTCCTGCTTCTCACAGTCAGGGGTTTCATGATGCATTTGGATCACCCAAATTTACAGGACAACGTACTCTGTAAATTAAACTATTTCATGAACACACTAGGAAAGAAAACAAACAGTTCAAACAAGGTCTAAATCCCCTTTGTACAGACTAGCCTAACATGCAAATTCACTGATTCATCACTTAATTCATGATGTTTCTAACTCAAGTTCTCTAATTCAAAACTCACAACTTGTGCAGTTATAAGCAAAACAATTACCTAGTCGACAGTGAGAATGCTCATTCTTCCTCCTCTGTCACCTTGTGGGTGTTCCCTGTATAACACCTGGCAGCACAAAAGCCTCAGCAGTCTGGCTGCTGTCGGATCTGCTTCAAAAGCTTTTTGGATACACTGATGTATTTATAACTTCCAGCTTGGAAGTTTGATCTACACCATTTCCGTAAGTTACTGGATTCTGAAGAAACTGTCAAACAATCAATACACAAGGATTACGGCTGCAGGAGATGGCAATCTGCAGGTGATAGCAGCTGCATAATGACCTCTACCCCGCCTGTCCCTCGCATCCTGCCTACGTGTTGCTCTAGCTTTGACCTAATGGCGCTAATCCCAGCACGAGCTGTGTGTCAGCCAAAACTTGAGCAGGAGGTGAGCGAGCAGTCACGAGGGGTCCTTTTTATTCCCAAACTAATACTGCAGAGGCCAGATAAATGCAACCACATTTGGGCTGGGCTACAGGTGACTTAAAGAAAATGCTGAGCCCAGCCCAGACCTCCTCATAGCGCACACTCAGCCACGCAGTTGGTTTGCAACTGTTGACTGCCTTGCAGTGCCCGGGTTTCCATCACCCAAGCCACCTTCTGACTTTCCTTTCCCCATGATTTGCCAGCCTTGCAGACAAAGCTTGCTCCTGAGCCTAGCCATGGCCCTCAGCATAGGCTTACTGGCCTACCTGTGGAGGAGTTAAATCCCTGTGCTGCCAGCCCACGTCCAGCTCCAGTGACAGCCAGGAGGTCTGCCTTCTGCCACCAGTGCCAGTCTCTCCTGTCGCTTCTCCGTGTTAGGCAACACAGCCTTGGGAGCCTTCCTCTCTTCCCCCCACGAATATTCCCTTTGCATCATTTTGGCCATGTTTTCCCTCTTTAGCAAACAGTCCTTGTTGTCTTTTTTCAATATTCAACTCAGCTTTTTCAACTTTGCCTTTAAGCACTGAGTAAATCCCTCTCACCTGCATGTCAAAAACTCCTAGCTTCTCTCAGGCACTGTCTTCCATTACAGGTGCTACTCCAATATAAATTTCTCTAATGTACATATCGCATCCCTACTCAGCACAAGCTGTCATGCCAGCTCCAATATATAGGACAATCCCTCTCCTTCCATCAATGCTCAGAGTATACTTTGACTTTCTCTTTCATAATGGGGCTATTAATTTTAGTTTGAACTAGCTCAGACACTTTTCCCACCCCCTCTGACCTGGTCATCTTCCTCCATTGCACCATCACTCAAATTCTGAAGCTAGCACCAGCAGCCTCTGCTGCCGCCTCCTCCTCAGGGAAAACAAGGACAAACATGAAAGCAATATGCTGATGAAAGGGCAGCCTGTAAGTCCCCAGCAGGAGAAAAGGGCAGGGGGCCAGGTGTGTCACCCATTTGGCAGAGCTTTTATTGATTAGTTTCAGTTCAAACCAATTATCACTGGTAGTAACAGTCACTAGAAAAGCCAATGCTCAGTCACATTCTCTGATTTTGTTCCACAAATAAGATGCTGCCATTGCTTGTGAAAGGTCACAGCTTGGTGATAAGCTAGCAGCACAGGCATCAGGACTTGTCAAGCTTTTTCCATGCTTTGTTTAGCTGTAGGAGCAATTATCTAATGACTTGATGTCTACTACTGACTTTGTTTTAGCTTTTGCTTTGCTTTATCTAATTGCATGGTGAAATGTTTGTTGTTATATGTCTTTTTGTAACTCGTAGATAGTAATAGCAGGTAGTTATTCTCTGTAGAATGAACTATCTATGACCCCCAAATAAAATGCAGCATAAAGGTTCATTAGCATGAGATGATAACAGGGGCCCTGGCGATACAGGTGTAGGATGATGTTGGAGGCCTCAGGCTACAAGTTACTCACCAGTGGTTAATTAGTGGTCATCAAAGGGTGCGACATTAGCAGCTAGGTAAGACAAATTTTAGATGTAACAAAGGAGAACAAACAACAAGTACCCAACACTTGTAAAATGCATCACATATAGCAAATTTGGATCTACTGTGAAGCTGTGAACCAATGAAGAAAGAACAAGATGTGGAGTGTATTAGTAAGCATGTAAAAATGACTTCTGGTGGATCATAGAGTGTGAAGGAAGAAATTTTCAGTTGTGCTTATCCCAGCAAAGAGGAAGAGAAACTCCCCCTGCTAATGTCAGACTCTACTTGGTGGAGGACCTGGGACACTGATGGCTTGCTGTTACACGTGCCCCCCCCGACTGAAGACATCAGAGGGGCAGTGTAGTGGTGCATACAACAGCAGAGAAAGGGAAGTACGCTAGAAAGTTTGTGTGTATCAGTTTTACCTGACATAATTTGGACTATAAGTGTTACTATCATTGTAATAAAAATAGAAGAATATAATTCCATCCTAATTATCTCAGCTAATAATAACTCTTTGATCAGACTATTTTTAAAAAGACTAATATTGTTCCTAGGTCTGTCTGTAAGGCTTTTTTTGCTCTGATCGTAACAAGATTACGAATGTGACAAATTAATGTGAATTGAAGCAACCTGTTCTGTAGCTTGTATGTAACAAGTTGGTAACAAATGAGGTGTGCTTTCAGGAGCGCACACACTTTTGTTTGTACTTGGCTTCTCTGAGCTGCTGGAGTGTGGCATCTGTGGAGGCAGGGGTTTGGTTTTGGACATTCTCCTCCCCAGTCCATCTCCAACACCTGATGGTTGGGTTAAGGACACAAGTTCACCTCACTCAAAAGAGACCCTCAGCTGAAGAGTTTGAACTCCAACTCTTCTCAGGTTCAAAGATCCTCCCGATCTGGGGTTGCCAATCTGACCTTATTATTGATTGATTATTTCCTATGCATACATATAGTGCTATCACAGCACTCACTGCTTCTTCAGTCAGATTTTACCCATGATTCATGCAACAGCCCATCCGCAGGGTGATGAGTGGCTGAAATCCCAGAGGCCATCCTTGTTTTGTCCTTAGGTTTTTGTGAGCAACTCTGTACAGAGCGAGCGGGCTGGTGATGCCAACAGCTGTTGACATCCCTGGCCTCTATTCCCAGTCATCATTTCTCTTTGCTTCAATATACCCCTCTATAAACTATCAATAAAAATACTTCCTGTCTCCTGGTGAACATCATTCAGCTTAACGACTTAGTAAAATGCCTTGAAATATTTAGCTGAGAGAAGCACACTTTAGAAGTGGCATGTAGGTAAGGTTTCATTAGAAGCATACTGGCCACTTAATGGGCTCTGACAGGTTAAAGCTATTTCCAGGGGAATCTGGGGATTCTCTTTGCTGGCACTGTGATGTGCTCTGGAAATTATCACCTTTTCCAATGTATTAGGTAGTCACTTGTTAAAACAGAAGGAAAAACAAAGACAAATAGTTAAAGTGAGCCTGGGTTTGGGTTTTTTTTGTTCATTTAAATAAAGATAGGCTTTTCTCCTCAGCACCAAAAAAAAAAAAAAGGCACCTTTATTAGCATGGCTCAGAAGTGAATTTTTTAACTTTTGCAATTAAGGTGCAGCAAGTGGTGTCTATAGTGCCACTATGTAGAAGAAGTGATTGATCAAAATACAGAACACAAGACACAAGTGCATTCAGATATGCTTTATTTTAAATTCTTATTACACTGTAGTTGTAAAAAATCTGGAATGGAAAGCAGGTTTATATGCAAGAGCAAAAAATGGATAATTTTATTAAAAGATGTAGATTCTGGTAGGACTGCTTAATTACTTAACAGAGATTGTCACCTTGCATTTACAATACACTGTTCAGTCCCTTGTACCCCAGAGGACTTATATAGGAGACTTTGACATTGCAGAGCTTCTAATGTGGTCACATAAGCTGTACAAAATGAGTGTGCGCCCATGCCTGAAGGGAAAGCCCCCAGAAGTCTGGTGTTCCTGGGTCCAGGGGTACTCATTGACCATATGAGGCGGTATGAATCTTTGCTTTGTTCCACATACTTTAGCAAAAGAGCAGCCTGCATTTCTCCCCTCCCAGGCCTTGCTTATTTTTAATAGCTGGTCACAGGTTTTGCAGGAGGCAATGCGTGGCAAGAAGAGGAGCAGAAGGCAAGTCATCTTCCTTGCTTTCTCACTAATGAGACTACAGAATGACATGGCCGTACACGGTACAATGAAGCCCCAGTGTTTAATGAGCACGAGGCTCCTTTTAACTTCTTCGGAAGCTCAGTTAGCTCACCTGTGCTGTTAGTACGGGACATGCTCTTACACACTATGGCCAGCAGAGAGGCGTTGCCACAGCCTGTGGCACGTGCATCTTTGCCTTGTGGAAAAAGATCCCGAGAAGGATTTCAGGGGAGATGAGAAATGAACACACTCACACACCTGCTGCCCTAGCACAATGGGGTCCATGGCTTAGGACAGAGCAGCACCCTGCATGGAAGACTAATGGAACCCATAGATTCAGAGCAGCTTCTGAGCCAGAAGGTCCTCAAGGGAGGAGCGATGCCCTGGGAGGCTCCACTGCACCTCACAGAGGAATACGCTGCGAGGAAGGCAGAAAGCATATCCAGCTTGCAGAGTTTCGGAATCTCAGGATACATTTTTATTCCTTTTCCAGCTAAGCTTGTGTCCCTGTATATTCCCGGGGTTGCTCAAATAACAGGACTTCATTCTGCAGCAGCCATGATTCCCGGGAACTTTCAGGCATTGTTTTATCTAACCTCACCCCCAGCTCCAGCACAGGATATTTGCTAGGCTTGCGGGGCTGGCAGGAGAAGACCATCAGGCTGCTCCCTCCACTCCTCTCTCTTTCACCCCATTTACCAGCTGGCAGAGCCTGGACTGCTCTGGGGCAGCAAACCCCCCCGACACACACATGCATGGGAAATAGGGCTACGGGGTGGGTTCAGGAGAGAAGAAAAGGCAGAAAAGGATGAAGAGAGAACACATCATACACGAGATGTGACCAGAAAATGCAAGTTTGGTGCAATAAACTCTGAGCAGGGGCATGAAAAACTCTGGATTTTCATCAAACAAAGGAGAGGAACAGCATATCTATGGCATATGGGGTGGGATGAGGGCATGAAATACAGGAGTGAGTATGTGTGGGTGCCTGCACACATGAAAGAGTAGGGGAAAAAGCATAGGGAAGCAGCAAGAGGAAACAAGGACCTGGGAATATTCTGGAAATAACACATCCTTAGAGATGCTTCTAGCAAAGCAAGCTCTCCAGGAACTGGAAAATTATAACATTGTAGGATAAAGCAGTCCCTTTAGCTAGAAACACCTGTTTTTATTGCAGCCTGAATGATCTACCGTAGGGTTGTGTAATTCAGTCTAAGAATTTATAACACTGGGTTCTTTTTTTTTTTTTTCCTTTTCAGTGAAATATCAGGCCTTAATTAAAACTAAAGTTCAGACTACTTTGGTGAATGGAGCTTTTCAGATTCCCTTGCAGCACTAATGCAAAAGACCATAAATACAAGTGAACTACAGGAATAATATGGCCTAGAATTGCTTTTAATTACATGTATCTAATTTTAAGTCATTCACTATCCAGGTACTTTTTCATGCTCTCCCCAGTCTTACCAATTAGTTTTCTTTATCAAATTTTTTTCAGCACAAGGATAACCAAAATAACAATAAGCAGATTTCTACCTCCCCCCGCCCCCCCTGCTCCCTGCAATGTGATATTTTGAAATATAGCTAAATAAGAGATGAAGGCAGCACCTTGGCTCATGGTTTCTGAATCTGGACGTTCAGCTCACCATAGACATGCCTCAAAGCATCACAATTCAGGCTTGCAATCAACTTTCGTAACCCTGGTCGTTTTGGGGTGCATTTTACTTCCCAGATCAAGGTAGAGTTCACTGGGATTTGCCTGTAGGGAAAAAGGAAAGATAACAATATTGTGATCAGTCAGCCAGTGCTCTCAACCTGACCCACAACTGGAGAAACTGAAGGTGGACAGTATAATGCGTCTCAAATTTTTTATGTTTCACTCATTCTCATAAGCGTCCTATAAATTATTCCCTCCATCTTCTATTCCTCTCAGAACTGACTCTGTCAAAGCCTTTTCTAGCCTTTCCTCCAGGCTAATTTTAAATTTCCAAAATGAATCCATTTTCTTCTGCCTCCTGTCACTTCCTCTCACAATCACTTTCAGAATGATCTTCTTTATAGCTAACATATTTTTTTTACTTTATAATTCCATTTTACCCATTTATTATAGCCTATAGCCTGTCAATGATTCCTTAAATGGTTAAATAAGCCCTTGTCATGAAGCATCTAGGGCATTCTCATGCATACCCGACGCAGCGCTGATGAGATACTGAGGCCCTCCACCAGCTCCTACCCTGAACCACCCTGCCATGGTTGTAACACCAGCAGATCTCCTCACTGGCCACTTTAGATGACCTCTTCACGTCCAGACAAACAAGTCAAAGTGTTCTTGGGAGTCCTGCTGTTAGCAGTTACTCTTTTACATTATGTATGACTCTTGATAACTCATACTATAAAGAAACTGTATTCTGTGCTGCTCTTGATTTTCAATTTTTGCTACAATTAAGATGCACAGAGAGCCTCAAGTATTGGGTTTCTGTGTTTTCTTAGTACTTTCACTACATTCTGTGTGCAGATTTTGAAGGCTGATATTGATTGATAGACTGATTGATTGATTGATTGATTATGTTTGAGGCATGTCAGGATACAGCTGCTCCAAAGGAACCAATGGAGAAGGTAGCATAGTGGGGAGCTATTTGTAAAAATGAATGTTCTTTTCCTCAGCATTAAGAAAGACGATTATGAATTTAGCCAGTGTTCTCATCTCACATGACTATGGTGTTCTGCAAACAACTGAACAAAGTCAGAATAAAGTAAGCCTAAACTTTAGTCACTCTTTCAAATTCTCATCTGGTAGGATTTGGCTCTCAAATGCCATGTCGGTTGCCGGGGTCAGGACAGAAATGACTGCCCAGGCTTAGCACAAGTTGCCACAAGACAAGAAACCTTAATTAGCTCTAAATGAGCTAGCCTGGGATCCTCCCACCTGAATATTTGTTTCAGTGCAAGTCTGCCCCTGCTAAAATGGGAGGTGTTCTAGCTTCTTAGAGGTTAGCTTAGGTATCTCTCTACATGGCACTGCATTCCATCTTGCATATACAGTTACAGGTATCCTGGGGCATGTACATAGTTTTAGAAAAGAAAAAGCAGAAGATTATATTTTTGGTGTGAGCACGTGCAGACTGCTTCCAGCAAGCATTTCCCCTCTTTTTATCTGTGTTCTTAATGAGAGTTATTCTGTTCCCTTCAGCTGGCCTGCCTGCTCCACCAAATGCCCACTAAAATGGTAGCAAGATAAAGCAATGACTTTAATTGCTGCACAAGGTTAAATACCTTTTTAAATTTAGAGTTTATGGCAATGATCTGCAAGGGATTAGCTGTATAGAAAGTGAAGAAGATATTATACAAGTCTGCTGTGCAGCAAGGTTCGGTCTACTTTCTTGAGTACTTGGGGGACAGAGTCTCTAAGGATTGAAGGTTTCCAGACCACATCTTCACAGTGTTCCAGTGAGAGAGGGTAGCACTACCACCTCTGATTTATAGTGTTATCATCTCTGCAGATATATATATACATTTATATATATGTGTGTGTGCAGGAAGACAACAGCTGTGCTGGGAATCTGAACCCCCCTTTTCCTGTTTCTCTACTGTCCTGCTTCTAAACCAACTTGCTTCTCTCTGCAAATACTAATACTAGCTGAGCTTTGACATGTAGAAACACCCGAAGTGACATACCTGCTAGTGTGAATGCGTGCTTGGCTAAAATCCTTTTGACACTATCCATCACTGCCTGGTTAATTCTCATCTGTCATGCAATGACTATGCCCCATGTAGGAATTGCTGCTGCTAAAGGTTTTTCCATAAATCATGCTTCTTATCTGTCTGAGGCTAATAGCCAAAGCCCAGCCCGCCCCCTCTCCTTTATGAATGGTCAAGGCTGAAGCCCCCAAGCCACTTCATTCCCAGAATAATGTTGTATCAGCTGGATCACACATACCTGTTTTGTGGGGTCACCCAAGTGATACAGAAAAGCTACCTTAAAATACAGAGAGGTCAAAAGTCTCATCCCCACAAAGAACTGCAAAAGCCACATCCCATGTGTGACAGTTCCTGATGGACAGGGAAGCAGTGGAAGGGTGGGGAAGGCCTGGAAAAGGTTTAATTCTCTTTGCAAATGGAGTAAAGCCACCCTAATCTGTTTTTCCTGGGAGAGAATTCAGTGATGAATGGTTCTGTGTAAATATGCTGAGCCATCACGACACCAGAGCCATTTATCACCCTGAATGCATGGAGGCAAATGTGATTATTATTTAAATAAACTACAACTGCCCCCTGCTCTGTCCTCTGCGTGTATAACCTGCAGCCTTCATTCATCTCAGAGAAGTTAAACCTTAAAATGACTAAGCTGATCCATTTCCATTTTAAATGATGCCAAAGGCACTACTGAAAAGGGGAAAACATGGTGACTTGAAGGAAAATGATGTCTGTTCCATGAGTCATTTTTCTCCCTAACTCCTGTGCCTTTGATGCACCTGACAACTTCTGCGTCCTTGAAGGTGAGAGCAGCCCATGGCAGCTTTTGGATCGAGAAGGATGCAGAACAACAGGGGAGGCTGGCACGGCTGGGTAGCAACGAGGGCTGTCGCTCCAACTTGTGTAACTCATGTGGACCGTGCTGAGTCATGTTCAGCAGAGTTTGTGACATACCACGTGCACAAAGCAAGCACAGTATGATGCCCTTTCACAGTCATTTTTCTATCCAGCTCCACTCTGGAGACTGGTTTTGATCTTTTTATCACTGGCCCAGGTGCAATCAGGCTCAGACCTCCCCTACTGGCTGCAGAAAATGCTGACATTTTATGCAGCTGCTGAAGCACAGGCAATTTTTCAAACTCCTTTTGCACACACCTGGGGACCATAAGCTCAGGTAATGATAGATAACATTGCTTTGGCTGCCCAAGACTAAGCAATGGCTGAAAAATTTTCCAAGGATGTCAGTTATATATTGTGGAACTGGCTAATGCTGAGCTTATAACACTGAACTCAAATGGAAAGAGGGTTTAGGAAAAAACGCGCTTAGCGTATGGGTACCGCTGTGTCAGCATGAGGTGCAACTCTGAGTGTAATGAAGGTGGCTTTCCTTTTCGTCAGGCTTGGGAGCACCCTGTGCTGGGAAGACGCCTCTGTGCCAGAGCAGACCTGCGCAGTGGTGTTACTGGGGGGGAGCTGTGTGCTCGCACACACGCTGCAGCCATCCCAGCGGGCTCTGCTGCATCCGACACACATTTCGTGTCTTGACATAAGCTTGCAAAGATCATCTGAGGTACCTGAACGTCTTGTATAATCATGATCAACGAGTGGAGAAAAGCCCTTTTTGAAAAACAGCACAGGACTTGATTTGCACATACTGAGCAAGTGGCAGTAAACACTTGATGTGTGGGATAAATCTGTCTGTCTTTCTGTGATAGCAGCTCGTAGGTGCTATTGTCAAGCGCTAAAAATAATGTAATACAGTGAAAAAGTAAACTCAGGCTGCATTAGCAACTACCCACAACCACTACCTCTTCCTCCAACACTGGTACTGAACAGACGAAATGCTCTCACAGTCTCTCTGGACAGCCTGACTTCTTCTGACTATTGAGACCTATGGGCCCCCTGTGCATTGAATTTTAAAGTAAGGAGAGAGTGTCTGAATTGAATTACTCAGTGCAGCATTAGTTAAGTGTCTCTTGTGAGCTTCCTCCTCTAAGCAAGCAGGGGACGAACTCCCAGCTAGTTGTGCTTTCTTCCCTACCTGAACTCCTTTTTCATCGTTTTCAGCACGCCGGGTCCCTCGAGGCGGAGCGTGACGTTCTCCAGGGTTTGTTTCAGAGGGTTGGTGAATTCCACAGTCACAGACATTTCTTTACCAGCTGCCGTCTCACCTTGGGTCTGCAAGACAAGGAAAGGACAACGCTCCACAAGCTGATAATAATAAAATGCCCCAAGCTGAAATCTGTAGAGTAAAATGCACAGTACTTGCAAGGCAGGAGAGGAGGGCGAACGGAGCACACAGCAAAACAGCATGAGGCAGAGAAAGCCTAGTCAGTAGAAAATTGTTGGATGGGCCCATAGGTACCACTGCGGATTTTTCTACCCATTGCAATTTTCCCTCAAGCCACACGGCAGGTCAAGAGGCGGGCTTTCATTTGCATAGAAAAATGAGAAATCTGCATGCACAGTCCTGGAGCTGAGTGTCCAACTGCAGGTGAGTCCAGCTGAGGGGGCCTCTCTCCCTCCTCCCCAGGCTCCCCACCAGCACTGAAGTACATGGCCTGCTCAGGACGTAAACTCCAGAAAGAGAAGGGCAGATCTTATTACCCTAAATTAGAAACACTGGGTCACATTTCTTCACCCCCCCAAAAGCGTCGTGCCTATCTTCCCCCTGCCTTGCAATCGCCTGTCGTGCTCTGAAGGGTTTCCAACCCTGCGCACGTGCTCTATGTAGACCTGAGAGCCAGTTGTCCTGCAATACCCTTACACAGCAAAAAAGCAATACATTTTGCACTGGAAAATATTAAACTGCGAGACTAATGAACAGAGATTGCCTTGACTTCCACGGGTGTTACAGTACACAGCTGAAGGGATCTGTCTGTCCCTTCAGATCAGTGCCGGTAGTACAGCTGCCTGGAAAACACCTCCAAATGAAGGTGGTTTTAAACAGACTACATGCATGGGGATTTGGGTTTTTTTTCCCCTAGGAACACAACATTTCTCACAGAATATAAAAGGCTCAGGCAAGGGTTTTCAACTTACGGCTGGCAGATCCCAGCTGGTCCATGAACTACTTTAAAGGGCCTTGAGAAAGGTAACTAAGAAAAACAAGTATTTTGTCAATAAATTTAAAGTGCTCTGCTGGGGTCTGCAGCCCTACTGTGAATTTTTAAGGAGTATGACAGTTGCAAAAAGCTGGAAACCCTCCGGTCTAAGGGATCGCTCTCGACCAAATACCGATATATTGACTAGAGTAAAGGATGAGATACTCGCAGCTAAGCTCTCAACAGCATTTTACCACCTGAATTTGCAAAAAGACATCAGTGGCATTTTCAGAAGTCCTAGCCCAGTTGGAGGTCTTATGTCCTCCTTATTTCAATTGCCCATTTAAAATCACTGTTACATGGGAGCATTCAAAATCACCCTGAACTCCCACACATGCAACTGAGACCATGATACGTATTTGCTGAGCTCATTTTTGTAACCTGGTCTCAAGCTAAATTAGAATACGGTGTAATCTCCTCAGCTGTTAACTCCGACAATCTTCTTAGACCAACAGAGAAAGATCAAAGGTGTATCCAAAGACATAAGGGGAAATAAGCTTTTTCATTCTTCTCTCTTACTCTCACATTAAGAACTCCAGTCAGCCAGTCACATTCAATGGAGAAATCTGACAAGAAAACTAGGGAGATAAGCTTCCTCAGATTTCTTTAAAAAGCAATAAAGCAAAGTTTCCTATGTAAATATGTAGGTATATACACATGCACGCACACACACTCTCTTAAAAAAATCCAGCTACTAAAATTTCAGCATATTTTTACACATCACAAAGAAGCAGAGACAAACTCAGTTTTATCAGAAAACACGGTTATTGGACAACAACCTATCCTATATACTAAACATCCTTTCTTCATAACAGCAAGAAGGATAAACTATTTTGAAGCTGAAATTGGGGATGCTGTATAAGATGTTCTCTTTAAGTATTGAATTGAAAGAACTCTCTACTTTTAAAATCTGGTTATTGAAGACAGGTATTTGAAGTAGAGTTTATCTGCCTTGTTTACCTCCTCTCTAGAATGCTCAGTAAACCAAAAAACTTTTGTTTGAAAATACCAATAATCTGATCAGATCATCACTACATTTCTGCAGTAGATTTTTTTGCAAACTTCACTGTAGTTTTGATCTATGTTCTTTAAAAAGCTATTTCTGCAGAAGGCTGTGGTTACTACATAAATTATTATATGGAAACCTGAACATTGGTTCAAATAAACATACAGCGGGAAAAAGGTCTATAAACTTAGATTCCTTTCAAGGTCCTGAATTTTAGGGAGCTGCGTTCATGTTTATGTAAAGCTTCCTGAACAGGTGTTCTGTTGGGTTTTTTTAGTATTAGGAAAAAAGCAGATCCAAATGACATTACTCAAAGCAGATGAAGGCTCAGCACTTTTGAAAATAAGGCCATTTATTTGGATGCCCAGTTATGAATTGAGAACTCTAAATCTCAGCCCTACCTTTGCCGCCATACAATGTAGGGTCCTTGTCCTATCACAAACATTACACTTCTACATTGTCATAGGTACCATGCCACACTCTGCAGAAATGCTTGAGCTTTCAGGGAACTCTGCTGACAGTACACTCGCAGAGCAACAGCAAAGCACTGAAATCCTGAAAGCATTGTCCCAAATTGATGCTGCCTGTCTGAGTTTGAAGAAACTTTCCACAACACCTGCAGGAACTTTCCAAGCAAATTCACCTCAATAGCAGCGTCCTTCATTCGTCAGCAAGAGGCCTCTGTGCTGTGTTGTTTTAAATATAATGGACTTTTGAAGTAGTTAAAGACCTGAGTGACTTGAGTGACTAATCTCTCCTACCCTTTGAGTTTCTCCAGCTTTCTCAGATCTTTCCCCTCCTTCCTCCACTGAGATCACTCCAGCTTTCCACTACCAGTGATGCCGTCAGCCTCATACTTCACTGTAGGGATACTCAGTACAACGTATAACATACCTATACACCCTCACACCCCCCAGCCAGCTGCTGCTTTATAAGGTCCATGTTAGATTGAAAGTCTAACATGCACACACACATTCATCCCTCTGTCCCAGAAGTGAATGTACAGCTTTGTAGAGAACAGCCCGCATGCAGCGTGGTGGTCGCTCCCCTCCACCGCAGCCTTGAGCTACCTTGATCCGCAGCGTGGGAATTTCCAGGACTGTTGCCTTCTGCATGGCCAGAATCTTCCCTGTTTCAGTGATCCGTGCTGTCACAAAGAAATGAAAGGAGGCTTGGTCCAGCAGGTCACTCAGGTACTCGCTCGATTTGATCAGAACATCAAAAGTGTTAGCTGAAGGGAGAAACAGGAAAGAAAAAAGGCATCTGAAGCAATCTAATGGCTAATTACTCCTCCCATCATGGCTAGTGCCAGTTACACAAATGCCCTGGAAAAAAGGTGGCCCACGACCAAAGAATGGCTTTGATTTTTTTGCCCAAACTATCTTCATTTCTTTACCTCACCATTCCCCCTCTTATCTTGCCTTCTTTCCATTTAGGCTGTGAGTTCCCTGGGGCAAGGGCTGGGTTTGTGCACAGCCTCTGCCCAGTGCCCGTCAGCATGGGCCCAGGTCACTGTCGAAGGTTTCTAGGCACTACCACAATTTAACTGAGAACCAAGACTGGCAAGAAATAGCTGCTGGGCACAAAGGTCCAAACCAGCTTTTGAGTGTCCCCCCTGTAAATGTTTGCTCTTTCACTTTATTCCTGTGTTTTCTCTGCTTCTCTTCCTGGCAGAGGGATGCCACCGGAGCAGCCACTGGTGGGTGTGAACTCGTGCAGGCTAGCTGGGAGACCACCTGCTCTCCAGGACATGTCTGGATATCTGCCTTTGTCCTACACTGGACTTGCCTGCAAAATTTAGCAAGAAGGTCCTCCTGTCACCAGCATGCCCTCCAGAGAGCTTTCACGTGCTCCCTGACAATAATTATTGGAAGGAACAACTCCCCCTAGGCTAGATGGTTCAGATGCAGGGAATCATTAATTTTAACCATATCGAACTGCAATTCCCAGGCCAACAATGGTGTGAGAATGTGATGCAGAGAAGCAGACTTGCTAACTAAGTGACCAGGCAGAATATATAGACCTGGAGCTCTTGCATCTATAAACATTCATTATAACCCCAGTAAACATATCAAGATCTCCCATCTGTTAACTATGATTATTACTGTTATCCATTATTTGTATTGTATTTGTGACATATACTGTACACACTGAGATAATTGAACTCAATCGGGTGAATGACATTCACCCCTTTTCACTCTTTTGATCCGCTCACTTCAAAACCAGTTTCTTGATTTGGTTTTAAAGCTACTCCCTTGGTGACCACCTGACCCGGATTTACCAGGCCAGCCTTAAATTTACTTGATGTCCTCCCCCTCCCTCCCTCTCTCCCTCCCTTTCACTCTGTATCTGTTGTAAAAGAATTTCCCATAATGCCCCAAGCTGTAAATTATAAATCAGGCAAGGTATTTCTCATCTGTGTAAAGTAAGTAAATAAATAAATAAATTAGTTACAATCGAAGAGAATTTTACTTTACAGTGGAAGGAAAGATGAACTTTTCTGTTTAAATTTGATCACCACAGGAAAAAAAAAGAATAATAGACTTCCATTCCCTTAGCACTGGCTGTGCTGGTAAATTGCCAGTACCACTTACTGCACCTGGGAAAGCCAAGGGAGACACAACACTGAGCTGCCTTACAGCCTTTCAAAAAAATAGAGAAAACTAAATATAACTGAGTAGATGCAAGGCACCTTTGAAGGCACTGGAAGGTTTAAGCTATTCAAATCCTCAAAGATGTTTTCAACCCACACAATTCCTTTAATCATTATTCTGAAAACCATGCATTCGCTTCCTGTTTGAAAACTTGGTTTGCTTCATTCTTTCAGCAGCACGGGCTGGAAGAATGCCTTTGACACATTTTTATTGTATTGTAATTTTTTGTTACTTCCAGACGTATATGTACACTTCTTGCCATGAATGAAGCCTACGGATTCTGCCTGAGTGCCTCGGAAGGTATCCTCCCATCACACCCCTGATGGAGTATTCTCATGCAGTTGCAAATGATCATGCTGCCTCCCTTCACACTGCCCATCTGCTCAGACATTCTTCCTGATTGCACATGTACTCCTTTCCAAGGCAAAGGTGGAAGAATTCATGCTCAAGTTTTATGTATCGCCTTGAGAGATGGCATAACTTGTGCGGGTTTTTTGTCCTGTTACGGGACAAAGTGCTCCACAAGTCGATGACTGTAGCTCAGATATAAGCTAATTTACACCCTGAAAGGTGGTAACACCTTAAAACCTGTTTCCTTGGCCAGAAGCAGTGATGGGGACATACTTTCGCTACACATGCAAAAAAATCCGTGTTCTGTTCTCTCAGGTGCCTCTCTCTGCTCTGTGTTCACTCACCATCAGTCAATTCAGAGTTTCCAGCATGGTTTCAAGAAGCTTTTTACAAACCATTTACTTAACTTAGAAGAAATGAATTATGAGGCTCACTGATGCTTAAACATCTATTCATTTCATTTTTTGCACAAAGCCAGGTGAGCCTCAAAGCACTGCAGAAGCTGTGTTTTAGGTTATAATACCTTAGACAGACCTTTGATGCAAGAGCAGATATAAGTCCTGGATCCAAGCACAAATCACAGCCAGAAAGTGTAACAGGTATTTGCACATGTCCTACAAGATCACTGAGTTTCCCCCCATCAAAGAAGCATCACAGAATTTAGAGCGAGCAGTTGAAATTGATTTTTTTACTGTGCCTAGCCAAGTCTCCAAAAGTTTTGCAGTATTTCAGATCAAATATTTAGTAACTGATGCAAGCCACTGTAAACCCCCACACTGTGTTTTGATAGACTGTGTTAGAACAACCCAAAGCCCATTTCCAGACATCCAGCAAAAGAGTTGGGGAATTAGAAAGAACCAGCAAGCAGCTGTCAGAGCTTTGTTATAGACCAGAGGTAGACTTTTTATTAACCTTCACCTGTAGATCCCTGTAAGTGGACTCTTATTTTATGGAGATTAATCAGCTCCAAATAAAAATGTGCAGTTTTAGATGATGCTCAAAGTGAGGAAGAAAGCAGAGGATTTTTTTTCATGGCATGGCAGGAACTGTGGCTCCATGGATGCTTCTCACTGCGACAAAACCCGTCCTCTTTGAGGAGAGAGGGCTCACAGTGTCTCTTGAGCTGGGATGAGATAGACAAGACAGAGGAGAAACCTCAGAGGTCAGCCAGGGTTGCTGTGATCCAGCACCAGATCCAGATCAGGAGGCCCATCCTTTGGCCTCCCAAAGTCCTGCCACTCCTGCTGTGCTCAGCAGAGATTGCTTTTGCCCAGTAGTAGCATCAAGAAGGCAAAATCATTGCTCCTGACTCTCTCACTAGGGAACTCAAGTGGAGGATCCTCTGACTTAGCCTCCATAAGAACACGTTCTCATCACTTTTGCTGAGCTGGAGGCACTGACCCAAGAGCACAGACCTGTCAGGAGAACAAGTGATTGGCAGTCACTTGTCGCTGGAGGAGCCAGGGATCTACAACCAGCCTGCTCCACACCACTTTGGAGTACAGCAGGTCCTCAACACTTGCTGAATGTTTTCTGAATGGGGCTGCCGTGGCTGACAGGAAACAGATTAGTTATGTCCAAAATAAAAAAGAAGAACGTCCCTCTTCCCTACTTTGAGCAATGCAAAATCCTGCCCTCAGCCACGTGAGCTAGGCTGCCAGGAACTGCTTTTCTCATGAGAAGAAGGAGGCAGGATCTCCCCACCGCAGTCCAGAGGGCACTAGGAAAAACAAATGCTGCATCTCTAAAGATAACTCACCTTTGGGGTACCTGCCCAGCTGACAAATGCTCCTGCTCTATAGTAGCACATTCTAGTTACATATCAGCTTTTTAGATCACTGTAAACATAAAATCTTCCCAGTCTTCCAAAGCCAGATGTGCACTTGAACCCTCTCAGAGCTTGTCAGCTTCTACCAGGTAAGACAAGATATTCACCTTTTTGTCCCTGTAAATGACACCCTGAGGAACCAGAACTTTTCTTCCACTTGCTGAGATACTGCTAGAAGACTAAAGGTATGGAAAACAATACCTTGCTGCTTAATACGTGTACTCCTTTGCTTTCTTTTGTACTAAATAAGAAAAATTAACAGTTCTCAGACATGCAGCTCGGTGAAAGAGAGCATTATGCAGGGAGCAACAGCCTGAAGAAAACAGTCTCAGCTCTAAATGACACTGGTAGCAAGGCCAGACTTGGGAGTGGAGCCTCCTGATACCCAATACAGTATCCTACCCCTAGCTACTAGAATTGCCTCTACCCATGGGTAGAGACATTGGTGACAGTTAATGACACAGAAAAAAAGCTAGCAGGTTTGAAAACAACTATGCAACTCTTACATGAAGAGGGTTCCAGTTTTGCACTGAAAGAGTGTTTCTTGAATTCATTTTTTGGGACTCCTGTGTAAAAGACTATGTTGCCTGAAAGGTAGGTAGTAGCAGTGTAGTAGTTGCGACTTTTGTTCCTGAAAGTTATAGTGACTTTAAAGTCACTGCCAAGGACTGCCTTTTGCACTTGGAAGTCCATGTCAACATCCGTTTGTGGCTGATAGGTGGTATCTTGGGTAGTTTGCTTTTTAACGCCATACATCACAGCAGTCTCAAGAGCCAGTCTCTCCTCCGCTGATCCTAGAAATGAATGAAAATCAAATTTAGAAAAGAAACAGGGGTACTGCATTAGCCCACTCACCGATCACAAGGGTGCCTCTTCCATAGTTTGTGGTAGCTGAAATGAACGGATCAGGACAGTGAACCTTCCTGTGGTAAAGTTAATATTAGGAGAACTTCACAGCTTCCAAGTGAGCTGGTGTTAAAGATTCAAGCCATACCAGATAAATTGATGTAGCTTAATTGATATTAATGGAGCTACACTGATTTACTCTGTGCGAACATCTGGCCTGAGTAAGAAATGTCTAAACAGCTGTACGGAAAGCCTTGAATTGTTTTGAATGCTTTGGGTTCCTCCATGACTACCCTTTGTTTTCACTACAGCTTACTCAGTCCAAAGCATTTCCAATTAGCAAAGTTTGTGCTCTCATCAAGGCATCTGCAGTGTTTCTGGGATGGAGTTACAAATAAAGAGTTCCAGAGGGCACCTTGGCAGCTTTTTGTGAAGCTCCCTCAGTGCCAGAGGTTCGTAAATCTGCCATCCAAGATCTGACTCAGGTAAATCTACATCAGTATGATCCCACCCCATTTCAGGTTACCTTCTGGGAACTTGTACTCCTCAGTAATCTCCATCATTCCATCACCTCCAACTTCCTTGGTCACAATCAACTGCCCAACATGGGTTGTGTCAATTTTTTCTATCACTTGGGTTCCATTTTTCTGCCTTCTTGAGTAAACAATATCACTATTCACCTATAAAATTAGATGAAAAAGGATTGAGATACGTGGAAGTACAGAGAGGAAGGGAAGCCAGCCTATTTCCCCTCAAACTGATGACATGTTGACTTGCAGTCCCACTAATTACTCGCAATGAAGTCCCATGTTTAAAATTAGTCATATGCTACAATAATGACCAGATGCATTTTACTATTTGCAGCTCCAGAACGACAGACGGTGTAAACTTGGGTAGGCTACAGAGATACTGGTCGGACTTGGGGAGCATGATTACACATTCCTTGCACCAAAAAGCTTTAGACCATAGAGAGGTGAATGCTTCATAGATAAAATATCTTTTCTGTCCTAAGCTGTATACAATTCAATTAGAGAGAGACTTGCTCTGCAGCTGCTGCAATTCTGGGCACACCGGCTCTGGTGGTGCAAGAGGTTAAAACTCCAGACCAGGGCCTCTTGCTCCTCATGGAGATATTTCCCTCTCAGATCTGCCAGTCAAACCACCCATGTGAGCTCTCCTTGACCCACTGCAGCCAAAAGGAATGTGGTGAGCAAAGACTTCTTTAAAATCACTGCATCCATTTTGACTGAAATAAGCAAGGGAGCCAGAACATAAGCAGCTTTGCTGGCAAGCCTGACAAGGAGGGAATAGCTAACAAGGGATGAAGATGAGCAGCTAGAGCTAGTGACTTATTTGCCAGCATAGCTGGAATCTGGGAAGGATGAATGACCACAGCCTGAAGTTTCATCGGAGCCAGAGTAGCTTTTTCTGCTTATTACATTGGTGAGCAGAGATTAGAGAAATCTCTGTCATTCGTTAGAGCTGTATCACACCTACTGGCCTGCATGTCAAAATATAATTATGAGATTTTTTCTTTGATATGGAGTATACGTGAAGTAACTTCTCAATCCATATATTGCAGTGGGGCCC
>JANHGO010000040.1:22076372-22106311 GCA_024606505.1 Aquila spilogaster
AGGCAGGGGGGTTGGAACTACATGATCCTTGAGGTCCCTTCCAACCCGGGTCATTCTGTGTGATTCTGTGTGTGTGTATGAGAAATGGGGAGAGAAGAAAAGGCAGAAAAGAGTGGAGAGCATACTATATGCAAGGGACGTGACCAGAAAATGTGAGATTGGTGTGACAAACTCTGAGCAGAAGCATGAAAAACTATGAATTTTCATCAGTCAAACATGAGGAGTAACATATTAGCAGCACATGGGATGGGATGAGGGCATGAAGCAAAGGAGTGACTATGAATGGGTGCATGGACACACGAAAGAACAAGAGAAAAAGCACAGTGAAGTGGCAAGTGAGAACTGAGAGCTGGGAATATTTGGGAGATATCAAACCCTAATAGGTGCTTCCAGCAAAGCGTGCTCTCCATTAAATGGAAAATTATAACACTGTAAGATAAAGCAGTCCTGTTAGCTAGAAATACCTGTTTTTATTGCAGCCTGAACGATCTACCATAAGGTTGTGTAATTCACTCTAAGAATTTATAACACTGGGTTCTTCCTTTTTTCTTTTCAGTGAAATATCAGGCCTTAATTAAAACTAAAGTTCAGACTACTTTGGTGAATGGAGCCTTTCAGATTGCCTTGCAGCACTACTGCAAAAGACCATAAATACAAGTGAACTACAGCAATAATATGGCCTAGAATTGCCTTTGATTACGTGTATCTAATTTTGAATCATTCACCACACAGATTTCTTTTCATGCTCTCCCCTGTGAAGCCATTTACCTTTCCTTATTGAATTTAGTGAAACTCAAGGATGATCAAAATAACAAAAAAGCAGATTCCTACCAATGTCTTTTTCCTCCTCTAATGTAATATTTTGAAAGATGAGAGCAAAATGAAAGGATGAAGATGGCACTTTGCTTCATGGTTTTTGAATCTGGATATTCAGCTCACCATACACGTGCCTCAAAGCATCACAATTCAGGCTTGCAATCAGCTTTCGTAACCCTGGTCGTTCTGGGATACATTTTTCTTCCCAGATCAAGGTAGACATCACTGGGATTTGCCTGTAGGGAAAAAGGAAAGTAATGGTACAGTCATCAGTCAGCCAACACTCTCAACCTGATCCAGAATTGGTGAGACGGAAGGTGGACAGTATAACATGTCTCAATCTTTTTATGTTTCACCCATTCTCGTAAGTGTCCTATAAATCATTTCCTCTGCTTTCCATTCCTCTCAGCACTAGCTCTGTCAAAGCCTTTTCTAGCTCTTCCTCCAGGCTAATTCTAAATTTCCAAAATGAATCAGGTTTCCTCTGTCTCCAGCCACTTCCTCTCATGACCACTTGCAGAATGAACTTCTTTATAGACAGCATATATTTTTTCTACTTTATAATTCCATTTCACGTGTGTACTATAGGCCACGTTTGGTGATTCCTTAAATGGTTAAATAACTTCTCACTATCCCCATGCAAGCCTGGCACAGTGCTGATGAGCTGCTGAGCCCCTCTGCCACAGATATAACATCAGGAGATCCCCTCACTGATCCCCATTTCAGATGACTTCTTTGTGTCCACACAAATAAGTTGAAGTGCTTTTGGGAGTCCTGCTGTTAGTATTACTCTTTCATATTACATATGACTACTCATAACTTATAGTATAAACCAAACGTATTCCATGCTGCTCCTGATTTTCAATTAAAATGCACAGAGGGCCTTGAAAATTGATATGTTTTCTCAATTCTTTCACTACTTTCTGTGTACAGATTTTGAAGGCTGATACTGATTGATTGATTATGTTTGGGGGACGTCAGGATATAGTTGTGTTAAGGGAACTAAAGGAAGAGGTGGCATGGTGAGGAGCTATTTATAAAAATGAGTGTTATTTTTCTTGGCATTAAGAGGACTATGAATTGAGACAGTGTTCTCATCTCACATGGGTATTGTACTCTGTAAATAGCTGAATAAAGCAAGAGTAAAGTAAGCCTAAACTTTAGTCATGGTTGCAAACTCCCATCTGGTAGGATTTGGCTATTGGATATCATGCCCTATGCCAGAGTCAGAACAGGCTGGCTGCCCAGGCTTAGCACAAGTTGTGACCGGACAAGAAACCTGATTAACTCCAAATGAGGTAGCTGAGGATCCTCCCACCTAATTATTGTTTTAGTGCAAGACTGTCTGCTAGAATAAGAGGCATTCTAGCTCCTTAGTGGTTAGCTTGGGTATTTCTACACGACACCACATTACATTTTGCATATACATTCTTAGGTGCCCTGGGTCACGCACCCAGTTTTAGAAAAGAAGCAGCAGAGGAAGCTCACATTTTTAGTGTGAGCATGTGCAGACTGATTCCAGTGAGTGCCTTCCTTCTTTTTATTTTTGCTCTTAATGAGAGATGTTCTGCTCCCCTCAGCTGCATCATCAAATGCCCACTAAAATGGCAGCATGATAAAGCGATGACTTCAATTGCTGAACAAGGTTAAATACCATTTTTACTTTGGAATTTATATGAATGATCTGCAAGGGATGATCTGTACAGAAACTGATGAAGATACCATACGAGTCTCCTATGCAGCAAGGTTCAGTCTACTTTCATGTGCACCTGGGGGCCAGATTCTCTGAGGATGAAGGTTCTCAGACAACTTCTTCACAGTGCCCCAGTGAGAGGGCACAGTGCTATCATCTCTGATTTATACTGCTGCTATCTCTGCGTATATATGTATGTGTATTTGCAGGAAGACAATAGCTGTGCTGGGAAACCAGACCCACTTTTTCTTGTTTCTCTACTGTCCGACTAATAAAACTTATTTCCCCCTACAAATGCTAATGCTAGCTGAGCTCTGATATGTAGAAACACCCTAAGTGACTTACAAGCTAGTGTGAATGTGTGCTTGGCTAAAATCCTTTTAACAATATCCATCACTGCCTGGTTAATTCTCATCTGTCATGCAAAGACTATGCCCCATGTAGGCACTGCTGCTGCCAAAGGCTTTTCCATCAGTGATGTTCTTCATCTGCCTCCAGCTAATAGCTAAATATCACTCGTGAATAATGAAGGCAGAAGCCCCCATGCCACTTCATTCCCATAATAATGTTGCATCAATTGGATCGCACATATCTGTTTTGTGGAGTGACCCATATGATACAGAAAAGCTACATTAAAAATACAGTGAGGTCAAAAGTCTCATCCCCACAGTTGCTAAAGGCAAGTCCCATTTGTGACAGTTGCTGATGGATGCGGAAGAAGTGGAAGGAGAGGAAAGGCCCAGAATAGGTCTAATTCCCTTAGCAAGTGTAGTAAAGCCACCCCAATCCGATTTTCCTGAGAGAGAATTCAGTGATGAATGGTTCTGTGTAATATGCTGAGCCATCACACACAGGAGCCATTTATCACTCTGAATGCATGGAGGCAAATGTGATTATTATTTAAATAAACTACAACTGCTCCCTGCTCTGTCCTCTGTGTGTATAACCTGCAGCCTTCATTCATCTAAGAGAAGTTAAGTCACAGATTTCAAAATGACTAAGCTGATCCATTTCCATTTTTAAATGACGCCAAGGGCACTACTGCAAAGGGGAAAACATGGTGACTTGAGGGAAAATGACGTCTGTTCTGTGAGTCATGCTTCTGCCTAACTCCTGTGCCTTTGATGTACCTGACAACTCCTGCATCCTTGAAGGTGAGAACAGCCCACTGCATCTCTTGGAACATGAAGGATGCAGAACAACAGGGGGGCTGGAACAGCTGGGCAGCAAGGAGGGCTACTGCTGCAACTTGTGTAACTCCTGTGGACTGTGCTGAGTCATGTTCAGCAGCATCTGTGACATACCACGTGCACAAAGCAAGCGCAGTAGGATGCCCTTTCACAGTCATTTTTCTGTCCAGCTCCACTCTAGAGACTGGTTTTGATCTCTTTATCCCCGGCCCAGGCGCCATCAGGCTCAGACCTCCCCTACTGGCTGCAGATAATACTGACAAATTATGCAGCTGCTGAAGCACGGGCAATTTTTCAAACTCCTTTTGCACACACCTGGAGATGATTGGCACAGGTAATGATAGATAGCATCACTTTGACTGTCCAAGAATAAGCAATGACTGCAAAATTTTCCAAGGATCCCAGTTATATATCCTGGAGCTGGTTAATGAGAAGCTTATAACGCTGAACTCAAATGGAAAGAGGGTTTAGAAAAGTACTTGCTTGTGTAGAAGTACTCCTGTGTCAGTGTGAAGCACAACTGTGTATAATCATCGAAGCCTTTCCCTTTCTGCAGGCTCGGGAAGAAGTGCTTGTGTACCCACCACAGCTATCCCAGGAGGCTCTACTGCATCCAGCGCACATTTCGTGTCTTGACATTAAGCTTGTAAAGATCATCCTGAGGTATCTGAACATCTTGTATAATCATGACTAACATGAGTGAAGAAAAGCCCTTTTTGAAGAGCAGCAACGGACTTGATTTGCACATACTGAGTGAGTGGCAGTAAACACCTCATGTGTCAGATAAATCTGTCTTCCAGTGATAGCAACTCGTAGGTGCTATTGTCAAGCACTAAAAATTATGTAATGCAGTGAAAAAGTAAACTTCGTCTGCATTAGCAGCTACCTACAGCCTACCTACACTGTTCTCCAACACTGGTGCTGAACAGACAAAACATTATCTCAGTCCCTCTTTGCACAAGGGGCAACATAACTCCTGACTGTTGAGACCTATAGCTCCCCTCTGTACTGATTTTCAAACTAAAGAGAGTGTCTGAATTACTCAGCACTGCACTAGTTACGTGTCCCTTGTGAGCTGCCTCCCGTGAGCAAGAAGGTGGACATTGTGTTTGCTTCCCTACCTGAACTCCTTTTTCATTCTCTTCAGCACGCCGGGCCCCTCAAGGCGGACTGTGACGTTCTCCAGGGTTTGTTTCAGAGGGTTGGTGAACTCCACAACCACAGACATTTCTCTACCAACGACCATCTCACCTTTAGTCTGCAGAACAAAGTAAGGATAAAGCTTTGCAAGCTGGTAATAATAAAATGCCCCACAGTGAAATCCATAGGGTTAAATACGCAGTACCTGTAAGGAAAGAGAGAGGGGGAAATGGAGCATGTAGCAACATAACACAAAGCAGTTTTCTTCTAGCCAGAAGAAAACAGGTGGATGGGCGCAGAGATTTTACCACTACAGATTTTTCTACCCATGATGGGTCAACAGGTGGGCCCCCATTTCTATACAAAAAGTAGAAATCTGCTTGCACAGTCCTGGAGCTGAGGACCAACTAAGGGAGAAACTGGATAAACAGGGACACTCTCTCTTATTCTTCCCCCTCCCCAGGCTCCTTGCCAGCCCTGAAGTGCATGGCTCCAGCAGGGCTTTCATTTTACAACTGGTAGATGCCAACTGGTCCACAAAAAACGTGGAATGGCTTTGAGAAAGGTAGCTAAGAAAAAGAAGTAACTTCTAAGTAAAATTGAAGTGCTGTGATGGAGTCTGCCGCTCTCCTGCAAATAGTTAAGAAGCCTGGCAGTTATAAAAAGCTGGAAAGACTCTGATCTAAGGGATCACTCCATGACAAATACCAATATATTGACTGGGATAACGGATGAGACACTCACAGCTAAGCGTTCAATTAACATTTAGCCACCTGAATTAGCAAAAAAAAGTGGCATATTCAGAAGTCCTAGCCCAACTAGGGGCCTTATGTCCTCCTCATTTCAATTGTCCATTCAGATATTTGAAAATCACTGATAGATGCGGGAATTCAAAATCGTCCTGAATTCCCACACATGCAACTGAGATCATGACCTGTATTTGCTGAGATTACTTTTGTAATCTGGTGCCAAGCTAAATTAGAATAAAATGTAATTTCCTCAGCTGCTAACTCTGACAATCTCCTTAGACAACCAGAGGAAGATCAAAGGTGTATTCAAAGATGTGAAAGGAAAAAAGCTTTTCATTCTTCTCCTTTACTTTCACATTAAGAACTCCAGCTTGACAAACATGTTCAATGAAGAAACCTGATGAGAAAACTAGGGAGACAGCTTCCTCAGATTTCTTTAAAAAAGCAATACAGCACTTTTGAAAATGAGGCAGTTTATTTGGATGCCCAGTTATGAACTGAGAACTCTCAATATCAGCCCTGACTTTCTGCAGTCTTTGTGATACAACATCGGGTCCACGTCCTACCAGTCACTACATTTCTAGTTTCAGAGGTACTGTGCCACCAACTGCAGAAATGTTTAAAACTTTACTGACAGTACACTCACAAAGTGGCAGCAAAGCACTACCCTGAAAGCACTGTTCCAAATGGAGATCACCTATCCATGTTTGGAAGAAGCTTCCATAAAAAGTGCAGGAACTTTCCAAGCAAATTCACCTTAGCAATAGCATTATTCTGTTTTTCAGAAAGAGGTCTCTTTATCACACTGCTTTAAATAGAATACTTTTGAAGTAGTCGAACACTTGAGTGACTTGAGTGAGTAATCTCTCTTTCACCCTTTGAGCTTCTCCAGCTTTCTCACATCTTTTCCTCTCCTTCCTCCACTGAGATCACTCCAGCTCTCTACTACAGGTAATGCTGTCAGCCTCAGACTTGAGTGTAGGCTGCTCAGTGCGATATATAACACACATATACACCTTCATACACTCCAACTGGTAGCTGTTTATAAGGTTCATGTTAGACCAGAGGTCTAACATGCACACACACACAGCCCACTATACCAGAAGTCAACGAACAGCCCACGCACACCATGACGATCACTTATCTCCTTCACATCCCTGAGATACCTTGATTCTCAGGGCAGGAATTTCCAAGGCCATTGCCCTCTGCATGGCCAGAATCTTCCCCGTTTCATTGATCCGTGCTGTCACAAAGAAGTGAAAAGAGGCTTGGTCCAACAGGTCACTGAGATACTCGCTTGATTTGATCACAACATCGAAAGCACTAGCTGAGGGGAGAAACAGAAAAGAAAAAACACATCTGAAGCAATTTCTCATCACGTTCAATGGCAGTTACATGAATATCTTGGAGAAAGGTGGCCCAGCACCAAAGAATGACTTTTCTTCTATTGCCCAAACTACCTTTATTCCTTTACCTCACTATTTCCTCTCATGTTTTGTTCTCTTTGCATTTAGGTTATGAGCTCCTTGAGGTAATGGCTGGGTTTGTGCGTAGCCTCTGCCCATGCCTGTCACCACAGGCCCAGGACACTATTGAAGGTTCCCAGGCACTACCACAAAACAAGTGAGAAGCAACACTGGCAGGAAGTAGCTGCTGGACGCAAAGGTTCAAACCAGTCCTGAGTGATGCCCTTGTAAATCTTTGCTTTTCCCCTTTACTCCCATGCTTTCTCTGCCTCTCTTCCCCACAGAGAGATGCCACCAAGGATGCCACCAGAGCAGCTGTTTAGGCATTTTCAGGCTACTTGGGAGACTGCCTGCTCCCCAGGATCTATCTGGATATCTGCCTTTGTCCTGTAATGGGCTCGCACGCAACATTTAGCAAATGACTCCTCCTGTCGCCAGCATGTCCTCCAGAGAGCCTTCACATGCTTCCTGACAATAATTATTGGAAGGAACAAGTCCCCCTGGGCTAGATGGTTGAGATGCAGGGAATCATTAATGTAACCATATTGAACTGCAATTCCCAGACCAACAATGGTGTGAGAATGTGATGCAGAGAAGCAGATCTGCTAACTGACCAAGCAGAATATATAGATCTGGAGATCTTGCCTTAAAAGAAATTCATTATAACCCAAGTAAACATTTCAAGATCTCTCATCTGTTAACTACAATTACTATTGTCATTCATTATTTGTATCATATTTGTGACCTACATGGTACACATTGAGATAATTGAACTCAATTGGGTAAACACATTCACCCCTTTTCACACTTCTGATCCGCTCACGTCAAAACCAGGTCCTCGATTTGGTTTCAGAGTTATTTCCTCGGTAACCACCTGACCTGGATTTACCAGGCCAGCCTCCAATTTACTTGATGTGCTCCCCACCTCCCTCTCACTTTGCATCTCTTTTAAAAGAAATTCCCATAATGCCCCAAATCGTAAATTATAAATGAGGCAAGGTATTTCTCATCCGTGTAAGGTAAATAAATAAGTAAATAAATAAATAAATTAGATACAATCTAAGTAGAATTTGCTTTATAGTGGAAGGAGAGAAGAATTTTTTCTGCTTAAATTTAATCACTGCAGGGAAAAGAAAGAATAATAGAGTTCCATTTCCTTAGCACTGGCTGTGCTGGTAAGTTGCCAGTACCATTTTCAGCACCCGGGAAAGCCAAGGGAGACACAAAATCAAGCTGCCTTACAGCCTTTCAAGAAAAAAAGGAAGAAGAAAACTAAATATAACTGAATAGAGAGCACCTTTGAAGGCACTGGAAGGTTTAAGCTATTCAAATCCTCAAAGATGTTGTCAACCCACACAATTCCTTTAATCATTATCCTGAAAACCATGCATTCAGTCACTTCCTGTTTGAATACTCAGTTTGCTTTATTCTTTTAATATCACAGTCTGGAAGAATGCTTTTGACGCTTCTTTATTATTCTGTAGTGTTTTATTACCTCCAGATACATATACACTTATTGGCATGAATGAAGCCTACAAATTCTGCTTGAGTGCCTCGGGAGGTATCCCACTACCACACCTCTGACAGACTGCGCTCACACAGCTGCAAACGATTACACTGCCTCCCTTCACACTGCCCATCTGCTCTGACGTGATTCCTGACTGCATCTGCGCTCCTTGCCAAGGAGAAGGCAAAAGGATTCACGTTCAAGTTTTATGTAGTACCTTCAGAGAAGACATAACCTGTGAGAGTTGGTTTTTTTTTGGTCCCGTTGTTGGACAAAGTGCTCAACAAGTTGGTGACTGTAGTTTAAGGGTGAGCTAATTTCCACGTTGAAAAGTGGTAATACCTTAAAACACGCTGCCTTGGCCAGAGGCAGTGGTGGGAACACACACATTTTGTATATCCAAAATAAAATGAAAAAGCATGTTCTGCTCTCTTAGGTGCATTTCTCCAGTTTGTGCTTACTTGCCATTGGTCAATTTAGAGCTTACAGGACAGTTTCAAGAAGCTTTTCAGAAACCATTTACTTAGAAAAAATGAGCAATGAAGCTCGGTGATGCTTAAAACATCAACTATTCATTTCACTTATTGTGCAGAGGAGACAGGTGAACCTCAAAACGCTATAGAAGCTGTATTTGGGTGATAATAGCTTACACAGACCTTTAGTACAAGAGATCTTTATTGTAAGTCCTGGAAGCAAGCATGAAGCACAGACAGAGGTATAATCAATATTTACACATCTCCTATGATATGGCTGAATTCTCCGTTATAGAAGTGGTATGGAATTTAGACTAAGCAGTTGAAATTGATCTTTCTACTGTGCCTATCCCAATCTCTAGAAGTGTTGCAGTATTTCAGATCAAATATTTAATAACCAATGCAAGGAAATTTCATACCTCACACTGTGTTTTGATAGGTTCTGATGGAACAATTCAATGCAACCCATACAGTCCATTTCCAAAGTACTTGCAAATGATTTGGAGGAGTTAGAAAACAGCTGTCAGAGCTTTGTTGTAGCCTGGAGGTGGAATTTTCAGTAACTTTCACATGCAGATCCTTGTAAAAGGACACCTGGTTTATGGAGATTAATCAGCTCCAAATCAAAATGTACAGTTTTAGTACACAGTAATAGTAAATAAATAGAGGAAGAAAGCACCAGGGTTGCTTCAAGACACAGTAGGAACTGATTCCTCAGAGGTTTCTCACTGAAATGAAACCTGGCCTCTTTGAGAAGAGAAGCCTTGCAGTGCCTCCTGAGCTGGGACAAGACAGAGAAGACAGGTGAGAACCTCTTCCCAGGAAGTGCAAATTCCTGCCCTCAGCTGTGTGAGCTAGGCCACCTGGAACAGTTTTTCTCATGAAAAGATGGAGGTATGATCTCCCCACCACAGTCCAGAAGGCACTGGGAAAAGCAAACACTACACGGGGAAAGATAACTCACCTACCTTCAGGGTGCATCCCCAGCTGACAAATGCCCCTGCTGTATAGTAGCACAGTCTAGTTATACACTTTTAAGATCACTTTAAATACACAAATCTTAAAACACTCCATCCTCCAAAGTCAGTTTTGTACTTGGAACCAATCAGACATGCAGCTCAGCGTAGGAGAGCACTATGCAGGGAGCAACAGCCTGAAGCTCTAAACTGCCTCAGCTCTAAATGACTCTGTTATCAGGGCTTCCTGATATCCAATAGAGTATCCTACTCCTAGCTACTAGAATTGGTTCTATCCATGGTTAGAGATGCTGGTGACAGTTAATGACATACAGAAATAAGGTTAGCAGGTTTGAAAACAACCATGTGACTCTTACACGAAAGAGGTTCCAGTTTTGCACTGAAAGAATGCTTCTTGAATTCACTCTTCACGACACCCGTATAAAACACTATGTTGCCTGAAAGGTATGTAGTAGCAGTGTAGGAGTTGCGGCTTAAATTCTTGAATATTATAGTGACTTTAAAGTCACTGCCAAAGACTGCCTTTTGCACTTGGAGATTCATCTCAATATCCTTCTGTGGTTGATATGTGGTGGGTGGTACAGTTTGCTTTTTAACACCATACATCACAGCAGTCTCCAGAGCCAGTCTTTCTTCTGGTGAGCCTAATAATAAAAGAAAATTAAATTAATAAGAGAATCAGGAATACTGCATTAGCCCACTCACAAAGGTGCATGTTCTACACTTTGTGGCACTTGAAATTAATGGACAATGACAGTGAACATTTCTGCGGTAAAGTTAATATTAAAACTTTACAACTTCCATTTGAGATGGTCTTGAAGACTGAAGGTATACCCAACAAATTAATATAGCTTAAGTAATAATAATGGAACTACACTGATTTACTCTGTGCAAACATCTGTCCTTCTCAGGCCTGGATAAGAAATGTCTTAACAACTGTATAGCAAGCCTTGAATTGTTTGGTACGCTTCAAGTTATTCCATGACAGCACTTTGTTTTCACCACAGCTTACTCAGTATGAAGCATTTCTAGTAGCAAACAAAGTTTGTACTCCTATCAAGACATCTGCAAGGCTGCTGAAGCTAGAAATGAGAGAGTTCCAGAGGGCGTGTTGGCAGCTTTCCACGCAGCAACCTCAGTGCCAGAAATCCGTAAATTCACAGTTCAAGATCTGATTCAGGTAAATCTGTGTTGGTATGGTCCCACTCTTTTTCAGCTTACCTTCTTGGAACTTGTAGCTCTCAGTAATGTCTACCATTTCATCGCTCCCAACTCCCTTGGTCACAATCAGCTTCCCAACACAGGTTGTATCAATTTTTTCTATCACCTGGGATCCATTTTTTCTCATTCTTGAGTAAACAATATCACTATTCACCTATAAAATCAAATGAGAAAGGATTGAGATATATGGAAGCAGGGAGAGCAAGGGAAGCCATTTAACTCCTCTCAAAACAATGACATAACAGAATCATAGAATCAGAGAATATCCTGAGTTGCAAGAGGCCCACAAGGATCATCAAGTCCAGCTCCTGGCTCCTCACAGGACCATCCAACATTCAAATCCTATGTTTGAGGCCACCATGAGGTCTCCCCTCAGCCTTCTCTGCCCTGGGCTGAACAAAACAAGGCACCTCAGCCACTCCTCATACACTTTTTCCTCCAGACTCTTCACCATCTTTGAATGCTCTCTAACAGTTTGATGCCCTCTTTGTGTTGTGGTACTCAGATCTGCACCCAGTGCTGGAGGTGCGGCTGCACAGCATGGATCAGAGTGGGACAACCCCTTCCATTGCCCAGTGGCAGTGCTGGGCCTGGTGCACTGCAGGGACGGTTGGCTCTTTGGGATGCCAGGGGATGCTGCTGGCTCACATTCGGTTTGTCGTTAATCAGAACCCCCAGATCTCTTTCTGTGTGGCTACTCTCCCTGCACTGATTTGAAGTCCTACTACTTACACTGAAATCCCATGTTTAAAATTAGACATACTCTACAATAATGACTAGATGCATTTTACTATATGCAACCCCAGAACATCAGCCAGAGTAAACCTGAGTAGGCTACAGAGATATCATTTGGATTTGGGGAGCACGATTACACATTCCTTGTATGAAAAGATTCATGCCAGAGGGAGTGCTTCATAGATAAAACATATTTATTCTCTTCAGTTCTAAGCTATATACAATTCAATTGTAGAGAGACTTGCTCTACAGCTGCTGCAGTTCTGGGCACACCAACTCTGGTGGTGTAAGAGGTTAAAATACCAGGCCAGGCTCCCTCAGTCCTCATGGAGATATATCCTTCTCAGATCTGCCAGTCAAACTACCCAGGTGAGCACTCCCTGACCCACTGCAGCCAAAAGGAACATGGTGAGCAATGATGCCTTTAAAATCATGGCATTAATTTTGACTGAAATAAGCAGTGAAGCCTTAGCATAACCAGGTTTGCTGGCAAGCCTGAGAAGGAGGTCACAGCTAACAAGAATGAATAACTAGAGCTGGTGACTCATTTGCCAGCATAGCTGGAATCTGGATGACCACATACTGAAGTTTGATCTGAACAGCCTTTTCTGCTTTTCACATTGGTGAGCTGAGATGAGAGAAATCTGTATCGTTCATTAGAGCCATATCGCACCTACTGGCTTGCATGCCAAAATTTAATACTGAGATTAGTCTTTGATGCAGTGAGTACGTCAAAAAACTTCTCAATCTACAAACTGCAGTGGAGTCCTATCTTCTGTCTCAGCTACAGTCCCACTGATAACACTCAATGCACTAAAATTTTTCAGGAACGTACCTCAGCATAGACAAAAGGAGCATCAAACTGGAAGCAAACATGACCATGTTTAATGGCTTGAACTGAAGCTGGGCCACACCTGTACATACCTGTGTGGGACAGAGATAAAGAGAGAAATAAATCTTGGGTTTGGTGAAGTTTTTCAATAGCTTACTGGAACTCCTAACCAAAAACTTAAAAGCTTCACTTCTGTTGCTGGCTCTCTAAACAATATAGACTCAAGCGTGAGACTACCTAATGACTTGGCACCTTAATGACATTGTGAAACCTACTGCAAGTCTCAAGTGGTTGAAATGCAGTTAAGGTTGGTTTTGGTTAAAGCAGATGGTAGTTTCGGGAGAGATCAGCTTAACTGAGAAAGATCGCACTGCAAATCTGCTAAAAAATGTCTTTCAAGAAATGGAAAATTAAAGACTGGGAAGAAACAGCAGTGGCTTTTCATGTTTTCTCTCCTGCCTACAGCCTGCTCAGGCAGTTTAACAAGGGCTGCAGAGACTGGCTGATACATAATGAAAGAGAATTCATTTGATCAGGCTTCTGTACAGGTTCTTCAAAAATTTGGAAGCTATCTTTTGGCAGTGGAATTACATTTCTTATAAGCCAAGCAAGACCATCCTCATGCAGGACTTTGTGCACATATGCCATGAGCAGTGTTAAAACAAGGACTTATTTCAGAGCTCAGAAGGCCCTGAGCACAAATGAGTGTGGTTATCTGGTGCAGTGGGTTTTCACAGTCCACGTGCTGACACTGGCTTAGCTACAGTCAACTCATCATTTGCCACAAAAAAAGAAACAAGCATTGCAAAGGGGGCTAAGGAGGACTTCAAGCAGTATTACCATCACTGGTTTCTTGGGGTGTACCATCAACAGCCTGCCATCCTCCAAAACCAACAGGAAGATCAGGTCTGGACATCCAAGCTTCATTCCAGCAATGATAGTTCCTTAGAAAGGAGATGAGATCAGAATACTAAATTCTTGGAAAGAAGCAGAAACACCACAACAAATCTGTGACCTGTCATTGCTTCAATAACAACATCTGTCAATTTAGGGGTGAAAATGTCTGCTCTTTTTAAAGAATAGATTTTAAGTCTGCTGGTTTGATGACTATTAGTTAAAACCTAAAGGCCACAATCTGTCATTATAGATCTTTGCCTGCAAGTTGAAGAAGACTTTTTATTCTTCTACTGTGTGCTGACTGCAAATATAACTGAGAAAAGATTCCAGTGCTTGCAGTCTGTTGGGGTATATGAAGAGTTACTCACACTTTCCAGCCTGATGTTTCTAAAAATGGAGCTATAATATGGCTGCGATCCTTCCCACCAGTGGAGGACACCTCCAATTCAATATGCCCATGAAAACAAGCTTTGAATCTTCTTCAAGCCATTGAAACTTGGTATGCTTTATAACTAGTAAGACTGAAGCTTTGGCACCTCTACTGAAGAGATTTCAGGATCAACTCAGCAATATAGCGTGTAGCTTTGTTTTCATGGCTGAAAATATATGCTTAGCTAGTTTCCATGTTAGTTGAGAAAAAGACAGGCTTTGTAAGACTATCCTTATTGGGAACTTCTTGTCTCTCAGACCAGTGAGGGAGGTCACATCTCCAAAACAGTACTGCTTCCCATGAAATCCATTCATGACCATTCTGGACCAGGTGATGCCTTAGGGAGTAGGACAGTATCACTGGAAGATGAATTTCTCAGAGTGATTAATCTATGTGCTCAGGCTTGAAATGTCCTTATTTAGTTGGATGTGCAGCAAAAGGAGATAGGTCGCTCCAAAAGTAATGCATTCTATTTATTTCCATGGAAGCTACAACAGATACAATGGGCACAATCACACTATTTGGTGGAGCAAATTCTCAGCTACAAACCATTATTTTTCAACACAGTCATCATCATTAGCTGTGCATTTTCACCAGTGATGAACAAGAGCTCTTCATTTTGTGGTGTGACAGTTGTGCATGGCCACCCAGAATATGGCTTGTCTTTCACTGTTGCCACTGCAGAAACACACCACCCATGGCCTCACTGTGCTCACATCCACTGTTTGGTCTCCACAAACATTCAGCAAGCATTGATGAATGTCAATGGTGCATTTTTTTTCTGCATGGAGGAATTCAATTGCAAACCTTTGCTTCCTATGTATTTCCATGTCACACATCGATTTGTCAGGCTGCTACTCTGCTGCCATCTGTCACATGGCAACAAAATATAACGGAATATTGGTGAAAAGGTTCAGCCTCTACTGCCATATCACAGACACTCATCTCTGACTTCTTGGGCCAACATAATAAAATAGGAGGCACTACTTTTGGAGCAGGCCTCATAATACAGCATCATCCCAATGAGCACTGAAAGTTTCAAATATGAGCAGACAAGATGGATCTTGTGACTTCATTCCTGCAGTGTTACCTGTGCTCAAGGGAGAGCACAAGCAAAGAAGAAAGGCCATCTAGGACGGGAGTTGTGCAGTAAAGCCAACAAAGCATTTGAATATCATTACTGAAAGAAAAAAAAAAGAGAAAGAAAGAGTAGAGAAGAGGCAGTTTTGCTTTCAAATTATACATATCCTACAGCAGAAATGAATAAAATTACATCTGTGTAGCTGCTGATATAGCCCCTAGCACACGCAATGATATTAGCAACAGGAATGGGGATTGTTAATCTCTGACCATTTCATTAATAATAGGTGAAAACCAGCCACATAGCAGAGTTGGAAGGATCTGAGGCTTGTCTAACAAGACATTTCAAAGTGGAAATGAAAGCTTGGATAAGGGTAAAACTTGTCAGTTAGGAGTGTTAATGAAGCACCACTACAGAAAAAGGAATTATTCAAGGAAAATGACGCACACTCAGAGAATTTTTGATGCTGCTGAGAGTAGTCAATGCTGAATCATGCTAACAGAGCTCACCTGAGGGCTACCTGAGGATGGGGGAGCACTTTACAGCAGGTGGGTTTTTGAAGGCTGAGAGACAATACCTACCCTGAAAGTCTACTTTGAATCAAACTTGGATGTATCATTGACTTTGTGTTCTGAAAAAGAATAATCTGAAAAGCAGGCAGGAGGGAAAGATGATAAAATCAAAGGGGGGATAACAACGGAGAAAATGGCAGCTCTGCTTCAATTCCGTAATTAGATAATGCAGTATCTTATTTTTCTCTGTTCACTCCAGGAGACAGGACTTTTCTCACTGTTTTTTAATTGTATAGTGTTGAGCACATCAGGACAGCAACTTCTCTAGGTCTGCTGCCATGCAAATAACAAATGCACATCAAGATACTGAATGCGAATGAACAGAAATATGTTGTTTGTAAAGCATATGAGTGTCAAGGAAAGGATGATGAGGGGAACATTGTCTCTAAAATGTGGCAGAAAATTTGCTCTAGAAGAAGTGAGCACAGCTGAGGAGCTGGCTCTGCAGTCACAAATTCTTAAATTGAATCTGTACTTCTTGTATTCTACAGCAAGCCTGAGACATTACAGAAAGCAAGAACGGCTATACAGATCAATGTAGTGACCATTAAATATTTACAGAGATAATTACGAATAGACTAAACAGAGCAATGGGGAAATTAATAAAAGATGACCAGGTGGGTTTTATGCCTGGAAGACAATTTAAGAAAGGTACTTGGTATTGCTTATGAGGCAGGCACATGCTGAAAACAGTTGCTGCTCTTTCATTAGCAAATGATCTTGGGCATGAGGTTTGAGAAAGACACTGATAACATGAAGAGAAAACAGCTGGAAGTGAGTGAGAGAGCAGAGGTCTTAGAAGGGCTCAATCCACAGAACACAGATGAACCCACATGGGGCTGGGTGACTCCAAGCAAGTTTCTGCTGAGGTACTGACACCCTTCTGCTTGGAGTTCACAGTAGGAGTAGTTTTGATTCCCATCCAAGAGCAATATTCTTTAAGTGTCTTTATATCATCATTAAGAAAGACAAGGAGAACAAACTAAGGGGACAGAGGCAGTACTGATGGGTCCCAAATCCGGCCAGTTTTATAAAAATAACTTTATGCAAAGTCTGTGTAATTTTGTATATGTGTTTTGTTGTTGTTGTTGCTGTTTCCTATCCCAAGGGGGAAAAAGCTCTTTAATAAAAATAAATAAATGTCAGATAGCATTCAGGGGGAGCCCCACATTCGGGGATTGATTGGACTGAAAATCCGGGCTGCAAGTATTCCTGAAGTCTGAGGGTATTTAAAACCTGAAGACAGATCAGCTTCAGCAGTACAAGGCAATAGAGATGATATACTAATAAAGAAAAATAGCTTTGTTTCCACTTTGCAAGAGATTATAAATAAAAGTGAGAAATACATTTAAAAAATCATTATAAGTACCTTGAGCTTGTCCTCTTAAAAAAAAAAAAGATAGTAATAAAAGACTTTAAAAAATAAAATCAAGGTTAAGACACAAGCCATATAAAGTCTGCATGTGGGCTACCATGCAGTGTTACAAAGTAATGAAGAGAAAGGACACAGAGGAGAAATAAAAAAGGTATGGAACATATATTAACTTATGCCCAAAGGGTGATGTGCACCATGTACTAATAAATGCATCAGGAGGATAAAAAGGATGAACAAGGCAGTTCAAAAAGTAATCAAACCAAAGAAAAGCAGGAGAGCGGGAGGAACTGCTGTTGTGAAGTTGAGTATGGATTTCAATGGAGCAAGGATGATTTCAGATGATCTGTCGCTGCCCTAAAAGAATGGAAAAATATGGGACTGATTTCAGAAGCCATGGGAAACAGATGGGAAATGGAAAGATAGGAAAGTACAAGGAAATGTCAAAAACTGGGTGAGAGTCGATTCATGGATCAGCTTAAGAGAAGCGTAGAAGAAGAGATAAGATCGTGAAGAGTCTGAAGCAAGGCAGTGATCCATAACTATGTATGTATGGTCTGAACAGTGAGGAATCCAGTCATTGGATCTTGTGCCTGTTCCTTTACAGCTTTGTGAGCTGTAGAAGGACCAGTCTCATGAGAAGCACTGACGTTCCACTGCTACAGGGATCACATACAGCTTAGCAGGCTGCAGAATATGTCAAGAGATGTGAAGGGCAGTAAGAAAGTCAAGTACATCGGTGGCAAAAGGAAGAAACTACTGGTCCAGTGTTGAGTGAGGGAAGGGACCTAGTGACAACAGATAAAGAAAAGATCAAAGTACTCCATGTTTTTTTTGTCAAGATGATTGCCCTCCAGAATCACAAGCACCTGCAGCCAGTGTGGAAGCCTGCCATAATGAAACTTTACTATACACAGAGGAGGATCAAGTTATGCAATATTCAAACGAATTCTGTGGCTACACAGAAGTCCAATGGACCTGATGGGATGGACCTACAAGCAGTGAAGAAGCTGGCTGATGTTACTGTGAAGCCACTCACATTTGCCTTTGAAAGGTCTTGGTGATGGAGGAAGGTTCCTGAGGAATTTAAGAAAGCAAATACGATCTTTTTCTTCAAGACAAAGAAGCAGCAACATCCAGGGAACTTAGCAGTCTCAGTTTGATCCCTGGGAAGGCGATAGAGCAAATTCTTCTGGAAAATGTGTACAGACTTATTAAGGATAAAGTGATTGTAGTCAGCATGGATTTACCATGGGGGAGTCATATCTGACCAATCTGATAGCATTCTGTGACAAAATGACTGAGTGAGTCAAGGGAAACCAGTGCATGGCTGTTTTTTCATTTTTGTTTTTCTTTTGACTTTAGCACTGCCTCCTGTGACATCCTGATAAAGAAACTTTTGAAATGTGGACTAGATAAGTGGACAGTGAATTGGGCTAAAAACTGTCTGAACTGCTGGATTCGGAAGGCTGTGATCAGTGGCACGAAATCCATCTGGAGATTAGTTACTAGCTGTGTACTCCAGGGGTTAATACTGAGCCCAATACTGTTTAACATCCTCATTAATGGCCTGGATGATGTGATCAGCTATGCCTTAAAGTTTTCATACACAGAAAGCCATGAGGAATGGTTGATACACCAGAGGATGTACATGAAGAGAGGCTGAGAGGGCTGGGACTGTTGGCCTGGAGATGGGAAGGCTCAATGGGATCTTATCCATGGGTAGGAGCACCTGATTAGAAAGTGGGGGTGAGGGGAAGACAGAACCAGACAGTAGTAGCCCACAGCAGCAATGGACACAAACTGAAACACAGGAAATTTTGCCTGGACATGAGAAAACATCTCTACTGTGAAAGAGTTTGAACACTGGCACAGGTTGCCCAGAGAGGTTGTGAAGCATCCATCTTTGCATATACTCAAAACCCAAATGGACACAGCCCCGAGCAATCTGCTGTAGCTGACTGTGCTTTTAGTAGGGAGCCGAACTAGATGACTTCCAGAGGTCCCTTACAGTCTCTCCTATTGCCTGTGATGTTATGATACAGGCTTCAGATGTAAAAGAACCTAATTGCTTTCCTTAAATTGCATCTTGGTAACGGATTATGGAAATTACTTAAAGAGGTTACAGCAACAGGTTCAGTCATTTCATCCACCACAGAACGGATTTATTACACTTTTAATATAAAGACTTCCAGGGATTAAGCTGTTAATGAAACAAGCTGATGAGTAGCTATGCTGATGAGGTGAAGGTATCATTGACACAAATCAAGTATATTAACACTGAATAAGACAAGTATCTCCTGAATATAGCAATATATACAGAGGTCACATTCACTGCTTCATTCTGAGGAGGAAAGGCTTGAGGCCCGATAACCCTCACATAATTCTTACTGAATAGAGCATATAATCAATATGTGCTACACTTCTCCTGTCAGACAGGAGACAACAAGAGTTTGAGGAGAAAGGTAGAGGACTGTCTTCTCTAAAATAATATGTAGTCCATTTCTTGTTCTCAGGGACGTTTCTTTTTATAAATCTGGTGATAGCATTTCAGTAACATGTGCAATAGCTTGGCTGCCCTCTTTTTCAACCAAACTGGAATTATTTGGGAAAGCACTCATTTATGACACTGACTGCATGTACAAAACATTAGGTGGAAAAAACAGGAGTACAAAAAATTAGGTGGAAGCAGAACAAGAAGGTTGTTTGTCCATAGATATTGAGGTATCTTTTGAACCTGGCTCAAAACTGATAGAAGTGCCCAATCTACCACCTTTTTCCATTTTGGGAACCAGCCTGGCCCTAAGGAGCACAAACACATTTCAACTCTCCTTCAGTGCACTGAAATGTACACTGCTGAATGGTAATAGTAGTGATCTCATAGATCTCCTATGTCTTGTCTCTTTAAATGACAAGCACTTCATATTCATCATCCTATCATCAGTTCATCGTGTTTTCTGCAAGCTTACAATGTTCTTTATTGAAAAGAAAAATAAATAAACCACATACATTTCTTGTCATGTTTTTTACTACGCATATAGTTGGCATATTAAAGGCATTTGCCAGGAAAACTCACCATACAGAGTCTTTGGTCAATTTTTTGTCTATCTGCCCTTCATCATCCAGAAAGAAGTCCAACTGTAAATTGGCATTGTTGTCATGGGCAGAAGAATAATTGGTAATGAGTCTTGCAGGTATCCCCAAGCACCTCAGAACTGTGTCAAACAGAAAAATGTAATGAGAAGGACAAATATGAGGATTGTGTTCACAGGTAACAGGGTAAGTACAGAGAAAATATTAATAATAGGAATAAAATGAGAAAACTCAGCCAAATCAGCCCAAATAATTTCTCCTATCTTCCTTTATATAGAGTATGTTAAACATTTTGTTTGGTCCCCAAATGCTGAGCATTGAAGATATGCAGTGATACAACTGCTTAATGGGCCAGTTACCAATAGTCTTGCATACTGACCACATGGCAGCTTTTCAGGGCAAATCTGGTTGGAATGGATCAAATGTGGTATAAAGAAAAATATTTTTGAGGTTCCACAGAATGCAAAATATATTAGGACTCCTATTATTAGTAAGCCAGGAGAAATAAGAGAGACTATGCTAAAATGAAGATGAATACAAAATACCTCCTGGTTGATTTGGAGTTTCCCTGTTTTGGAACATGCTGTCAGATGAGGTCTGGAGAACATAAAGAATAAGGCAGAAGCTGATTGTTAACAAGGGAGAAAACTGTATTATTTGAAGAAGAAATGTCAGAGTTTGAGCCTGAACAAAATGCATTACATAATTTGTATTGATTTCTAAGCAATAGTACTTTGGAGTCAACGGTCTCTTAGCATAAAGGATCTTACAGAGGAGGATCAAAAAAGGAGTTCTCTACCCCTAAATTTCAAACCATCACAATGTAGCTGACAACCCTTGCCCTCAGTTGACAAGAGGTGAAGTTGGGGCATGTGGGAAAGCTATGGCAATATCTGAAGTGCAGCAGAGAGTCATTAGACTTCTGTGCTTGTGGTGCACCCTGGCTAGTAGACCTGGATCACAGTCCAAGGGGGAAGTGGAGACACAGGGTGACGTATCATCTCAACCTGTCCAGATGAAATGTTGTGACTTTTTGTCCAAAAAAAGTTCCTGTTCTCTGATTTAGGAGCCAACGTGGTTCTTCAGAAAACAGAGGACTTTTTTGGAAAAGGGTAACATTTGGGTCAAAAACTGTATTTTTAAATAGTTTCAACGCCTCAATGTTGAACAACCCTTTCTGCTGCTGCTTGGTTTCGTATATTCATTAGTGTCACTACTGTGACTCTCAATACAGAGTAGCACTGCACATTCATTTCAAGTTACTGGATGAAAAATTACCTGAATGCATCCAATACCATATGTACCTATTGATTAAACTTAATTCAAGCGCGCTCCCAGGTTTCCACCATATGAGCCATCAGGGCTCATTGAAAATAATTTGTCTGACAATTTCAAGATTAATGAGCATTTTTCAGAATGTTTTAGCATTTTTAATGGATGACTATTCAGAGTTTACAAAATAGTAACCTTGGAAAGCTGGACTGGTCACAATGATAAAACATTGGCAGCTGGAAAAAAAATGCAAAATACAACTCAAAACAATACTTTAAGTTCAGCATGTTTGTTTAGGTCTTTGCTGTCCTCTCTCTGGAGCGATCAGCAGCTGGACATGTAAATGGCTATGCAACAGATTAGCCACTGAACAATGTTCTATTTTACAATGTTCAACAAACTTTATACTTCAGTAAGCCTCACAGTGTGAAGTCCCAGGTCTCTGGCTTGACTAAAGTAGTCAGCAAACTGAATCTAATTTTGCCCCTGATAAATATACCTCTCCATTTAACACAGTAGGCTCCAGACTTCCACGGCATTGCCCCAGTTTCACAGTGGCTTACAGGCAAAATACTGCGTAGCAGAGATCCAGGGCCAGTGCAGAGGGAAAATGTGAGAACCTGTATGTGTGTTTGGGATGTGGGGACAGACAGAAGAGGCACTGGTAGAGAGAGAAAGTGGCCTGTGGAAGTCACTATGATGAACTGCATCGATAAGAAATGTTTGCAAGGACCTTTCTGAACTCATTGTGTTGTGCAGAGACCGAGGAGTATCAAGTACAGACCATACAACCTCAGGCAGAGAAGGAAGTAGACATCTCTCAGGTTCTTTGGATGGATTGATATTCCCATGGCACCAGAAATAAAATGAACTATTTCATATGTCAAAGGATAGAGCACCTGCCAGAGTCTCCCTAAATCAAAGCACAAATCTCTCCAGATATATGAAAGAGAAGCAGAGAAACCTGAAACGGAATCCTCCCCTGGAGCTGTGAGAAGTGTATGCCAGCAGAAGGAAAGGTGGCCAGAACAGAGCTTTATTTCTGAGGTCCCTACTGTTTTGAATAGCTCTTGAACTACCCCAGGTAACTAAAATGAGTTACAAAATTCTGTTACCCAGACAGAAGGAAAACTATGCATTGAATGAAATATACATATATGGGACAGACAAAAATAAAGTGAAAATACAGAGATATCTAGGGCTGCCCAAGGATGAAGAGCCAGTCTTGCAACATGTTGTTAGTTATTTAACTTCCATGCTTGCTGCAGAAGATGGATAATTAATCTCCTTCATTTTTGTTACAAGTATAATGTAAAGAAAAATATGATGCTATTCCTGAAAAGAGCAACATGTAACAGCATTGAGAGAGATGGAAAAGGGAAAGGTTTCATGGGGAGTTTTTCTGTAAGTTTCTTTTCACATCTTAAATACCAGAAACAAAGCTTCGACCTTCAGCTGTGGCTGAGAAGTACTTAATGCAAGGTAGAGTCCAAGCATGCAAATACGCCCACTGTATCCCCTTGGTCCTAGGCTGATCTGGACCCCCCTCCAGTTTGACACTTAAATACATGAGCTGTAAGCGCCTCTAGGGGAGATCACTGTGTTTAAGCCAGACTCACTTTTATTCTCTGTTCAACTCCTTCTATTGGCTTGTGCCATACACAAAAGGAACTGTTTGACTCTATATCAGCAAAGCGCTTTTGATACATGCATTGCTCCCAATGTCTTGTCCCCACTGCCTGTATAAATGCATCTTTTACACCAACAGTATCTTTCTTTACCATTATCATACCCTAGTGTGTTCCAGTGTTCAGGGAGTATTCATTTGGGATGATGCTGTTAGCAAGTGCTAGACAGTGAAAAAAGAAAGAGACCAATCCAGCATTACTTTCCCTACTCAGCTTTAAAGCCTGAAATCTCTCTTTTGCTGAAACGCTGGAATATTTTTGTTCTAGTCTGAGCAAATGTATTAAGATTTAACCTTGTAATGCCAGACAGCTCATAAAACAGGCCAACATTTTCCTCAATGTTCTGGCTCAAAAATTCCATAGGAAGTGCTAAAAGTGCTCAGTAAGTAGGTGCTGGGACAGTACACATTAGTCTTGCTAAGAACGTCCCTTGTCAAGTACAATGTTCATTCCTTCACAATACCCCACATCAGATAATAGTCTTATGCTGCAGATTTAGACAACAAGCCCCCTGTTCATCTCACATTTCCTAACAGAAACGGAGAATGTACCAAAAGACTAACTTTCTCTCCTCCAAATTTAGTCTCTGTGACTCAATAAATACATTTTTTTCTGTACTAATAAACAGTCAATATATCATTCTGGGAGTGCAGCTATTGAGACTATTTTGGCCATGCATTTTTAAGTATCTCTACCATTTACTCCTCACAATCACAGAGCCAGGAAGTATTTTAGCTAGTTTAACCTAAAAGCTCATTCTGCTATGTAAGAATTGCATAGCAGCATGAAGCTTTTCTCACTGATACTTACATGTGTTGAAGACACCTGCAAAGACCCAGCACTGTCCGTATCGCACTGGCTGCTTAGAGCTGTAATATTCCAGGAGGATGTCCACACTTCCCGTCCAGGCTGAAGGTGGGACTCCATAAGCATAGAGATTGTCCCATGATCCAGCCAAAACACCATTATCGTCCTTGGAATTGAGCTAAAGACAAAGGGAATGAGTTTTAGGGGTGTCAGAAGCTGAATAATAAAGAGCTCTTTAACCCAGCAGACCAAGATAGGACAGGAGAGACTGAATATAGCTACATTTAGGCTAGAAATAACAGAAATGTTTAATTATGAAGGTAGGAGATGAACAGAACAATCTTGCTAAGGGCTGTGGTGGATTCACCATCTCTGAATAATTTTGAATCAAGGTCAGGCACTTAAAAATAATAGTGAAATTAAATCACCACAATGAGCATTCACGTTGCTAGTTTAGTAGGTTTTATTAACACTACATGTGCTCATTGCTATGTATTTTTTATAAACATGATCAGTTTTAAATTCATAAGCAAGCCTCAGAAATGTTAAACCAGCTTCCTTCCTAACATCATCTGTTTTGCTGTCTGCACCAGCCCATATATTTTAATAAAATCACTCCCAATTTACAGTGGACAGAGGGAAGAATCAGTCCACTGTTATTTTTAGAGTGGAAACTAATTTCTGCAGACCAGCACACATGAAAACAAGAAGGAATTTGCTGTGCAGGTTTTCCCTTGGTAAGATTACAAAGCATGGAGTTTTGCTGACTAATGGCTATACTGATAGGCATTAACGAGCAATATATCTCCAAGCTGCAATTTGAACCAAACCAGTTGAGGCTGTGCAAAAAGCTCATTCGCTCTGTACCTTTTAATTATGTTAATGTGGAACAGCTACATGCCAGCCAAATAAATCACAATTCTCATTTAAAAGCTTTTGGCTGGATTAACTACCGTTTTATAATTAGAAAATCGACTTCCCGTGAACCCTAGGACTGAACAAGATAAGTATTCAGAGTCATAACCAAAGGGTTAAGGGGTTGTGCCCATCTCTCACTGTTGTGGAAAACATGCCAAGAAAAGAAGCGCTTCAAGGACAGGACAGCATCTTGATCTTTAGGCTCTCTGCTGGTTGTAAGGAGTGGAAGAAGGGGGCAACTCTGTTTGCTTTGGAGCTTTAGGAAGCTTCAGAAAAATTACAGCATGAGGGACAGCTCCCCAGACAAGCTCAGCTCTACCATATAACATCTTGAGCAAGAATGAGGGTAAAGGAACACAGGTGAGGATTCAGTACCTCTTGGCCACTTCTTGCTGCTGTTCAGATTTCAGATGGCCAGAACTCCCACCCAGCTGTGGCCTAATTCTTCAGATACCTGAAGTCCACTGACTCCTGGCTTTCCAACAGCAAACTTCTCCACCTACATAAAATGGCTGAGTGGCTCAAAACGTAAGTAGTATCTATGCCCATTTTGGGTTCATAACATTATGTTTTTCTGCTCATAGGGTTTCCAGGATCTCTGCGTGAGGGACCTTTTAAGGGACCAGTGATTAATGCAGCAATTGTAAAGGAACCACATTCAATTCTCACTTCTGTTGCAAGAGGTCTGAAGCCACATTTCTGATGTCTGGAGTAAAAGAAATAATTAAAAGACCAAAACAAAATAGAAAAGTGGAGGTGATCTCAATCTTCCTTGCTGAAGCTATCCTACTTAACTTTGCATTACACAAAATTCAGCATGTGGCACTAACTGAGAAGCTAGACATTCTGTTTCAATATCATCTAAGATAAAGAGTTAATTCTCCTACAGTCTGGGTAAATGCTGTAGTAAGTGGGTCATCTTCAGTGGTCATGTTTTGTGGAGACTCTTCTAGCGGCTGGCCTGGGAGAACATCTAATGATACTAGCCCAATGAACAGCATATTATTTTGGGAAACAGAAGGTATCAGTTTGGACTTCCAAAAGGCAGAGGAGTGAACTCACCCTCTGTCTTTTATATTCTGGATGAATCTTCCAGCTTGAATATTAGAGTTAGGGCTGCTGTTATACACACAGTATGACTCTTGATGCCTAACAGCTGGAAAGAATGGAGATGTGGGAAGCCTTCTCCCTACCCTTTGCTTCTGGAAATTTTGGGCACTCCTATTCTGGGTATGGAAAGTTACGTGGGCCCTGTGCTTAAGAGCCCAGATCTCCTACTGCATTCTCCTGGAGCCAAGGTACCTCGTGTAAATGTTGTCAGATTAAGGAGGCCATCTGAGCCTTGAAAATCAGGTATAGTTCCTCCCAGCTTTGCAGTGTCTTAAGGGTCTTTTGAGGTTAGTGCTGGAGTCCACACGAAGTCTCTCAATTCCTCATCCCAAATTTCACCCACCATGGTGTCTCACCATCCACAAAAGAAATAGCTTTCTCAATAATCTCAGCTACCAAAAAATAAGCACTGTACTGTAAAAAATGCCAGCATGCATGAAAGTGCAACGTTTAAAAGTGGCTTTCATGCCAATGAGGCCCCACTATCAGGATGCTGAACTAACACAAAGATTTCACCTTCAGTGGTGTGAAATAAAGTGCCAGATCCCAGAGGTCAGAATGGATAAAAGATCTGGCACCTGCCACAGTGAGGACAGGAGGGCACAGAGGTCATTAAACCAGCCTGGCTTTGATTAGAGAGTCACTTCTGACACATCTTGGGCATCCATTGCATACCATTGCAGAAGCAACACGGCAGATTTTGATTGGGTTTCCACGCCCAGACAACTCCAGTTCTGCCTTGTCCATCAGGAAAAGGCAAGAATCCAGAATGTTTTCTTCAAACTAGATAGAAAGAAAGAAAGAGAGAAATAGAGGGCAAGTTAAGTCACATTCTATTCTGAAAAGCAAAGGCAAAGTTATTTTTCACTGTTGTTGTAATAGCTGATCAGCTTCAAAATCAGTTGGTCAGGTCAAGTTCTGTGTTTAAAAATACAAGTTTTCTTCTAGAATAATTGCCCACGTATAGCAAAAAAATGTGAGACGCTTTAAGGGAAAAGAGAGCATCATTTTCAATTCAATCTCACTCTGGTTTCCAGAAGGTTAAAATGACAACATAGCCTTTCTGACAGGACATAAAATTTTAAGTGCTAACAAGTATATAATAGGAAGGTATTATAATAATAACTACAATAAGCTAGTCAGCTCGCTAAGGACTTCATGTCCTTCACAGACTCCAGACCTGTTAATTTCAGAACTTCTCTGATACACCCAGTGCAATGCTGAGAAGTTGACCAATAAATGATTTACCACAGATAATATGAAGACGTTCAAATTTTGAACGGAAACAGTAAAATGTTTAAAATTAACAAGCCAAAAGCTAATTAAACGGATTAATCCTGGTCTGTGAAACATAGACATAAAAAATACCAAGTGACCTAAAGTAGTCTTCTTCAAAAATAGAGTGGAAAGGTACAGTTTCTTCGATCCAGCATGAACAAGCACAGGAATGAATTGAGGGCAGAGGTGCCTAAATAGACCAGAAACCATTTGTCACAGAACTTGCCCTGTGATGTATTTCATTTTCCTTAGGAGAAACTGCATAGCAAAGGAAAATATCTCTGTCCCCTGGAAAATGGTAGGGGACAAGGAAACACACATTAATAAAAAAACGTCTTCCAGTTTCACTGAAAACACAGTATTATATTAGCATTCAAAGCTGTAACAGAAACTCCACTCGGCTCGTCCCCTTGCCATATTCAGCTTTATGTCCTTCATTTGCATCCTTAGAGATACGGTTCATGCTAACAAGATTTTTGCTCTTGTGCCCAGCTGCAACTAGAGCTGTATTGATTTTGAAACCATCCCCAGCCTGGTTTAAGGCTCCTCAGCAGATGAGGGTGATCTGAGTTTTGAATCCTGCAGAAGACAGACAAATGCCCAGGTCAAGCTGCTGGCCTGGCAGCCTGTGAGAGGCAGAGGAAGAAAAAGGATGAGGCCAGAGAGCTGAAGAGGAAGCCTTGAAGAATCAAGACTGTTGTCAGCACAGAAAAAAAGATGGGAGGGATGGGGGTAACATCCTTGGAGAGTCCATGCCCCCTTTGGCCTCTCCCTTATAGGCACCAGCTGAGCTCTGGCATAAGCATAAAAGAAGTACCTGTGTTTCATCACTCTCAGCCTTTTCCCATCCAATAAATGTTTTCTTTTTGGCTTGTCTGGCTCTCATTACTCAACAAACTGCCACAGCATGTATCCATTTTAACAGAATCATAGAATCATAGAAGGGCTTATGTTGGAAGGGACCTTAAAGCCCACCCAGTCCCAAACCTTGCCATGGGCAGGGCTGCCAGCCACCACATCAGGCTGCCCAGGGCCCCATCCATCCTGGCCTTGAACACCTCCAGGGATGGGGCACTCACAGCTTTGCTGGGCAAAAAAAAAGTGTAAAAACCTGGTCTCCCTTCTGCTTATAAGCTCCCCTTAGTTACTGGAAGGCAGCAATGGGGACACTCCGGAGCCTTCACTCCTTCAAGCTAAACAAGCCCAGAAAGCATCTTCCAAGGCAGCACACCTCTTTCCTCATACTGTTTCTCAGCTCTGCCATGCACACCAGCATTGAATTACTTTCTCTGGAAGTTTGCTAGTATATAGCACCTTATAGTCTTCTTGAGCAAAACTGAATTCATAGTGTTCAGGCAAGCAAGGAAGCAGGTCAGTGGCTCCAAATGTCCTACTCCTAGTATTGTATAATTCCTAGGAAGCTGAATAATTGCACACTGTGGTCCCCACTCTGCTCCAGTGATATGTGCTGTAAGCAATGCCAGGTGAATGGCAGAGCTGTGGAGACCCTGCTTCCCATGGAGAACAGACAGACAGCGTAAATTCTGGGGTGTCATAGTGGCCCTTTCCTGCTTCAGGTTCATTCTTCCTTTGGCCTGGCCCAAGGATTTATCACTTCCACCAGGATCAAAAAGAGCTTTATGTTCTTCAAGTCATCAGCAGTGTCTAAGAGCTGAGTTAAATCAATAAGAAGTTTAGCTTGCAAATTAAATCTCTCTTATCTACAGTTTATGAGACACTGTCAATCTTGCCAGCGTATACAGGAAGACTAAAGGGGAAAGAAATTACTGTCAGAGTTGTTGTCTTCCACCTTAGCATTTACAAAATGATATAAATGACTGTGAATTAATTGGATTAATAGGAGGAGGGATATAGGACAGGCTGTAAAGTCTATCTGCCTTACGCTAATGCAGCAGCGTAGGATGCAAAGCACAGTAACATAGGCTAAAGTCAGTTTTGCCTTCCTTTACTTCTTAAAAACACTAAATCAAACTAAATTAGTTTCCTGCTCTCAATCTTGGCATGAAAATAATATCTAGAGGGAAGCAGAACAGACACATAATGCACATAAGGCTGAGTACCCTTGAAATATCAAATGAAACAGCAGCCAAGACAGGTAGGCAGCCAGGACAGATCAGCAGACGTAGGCCAGGCACTGGCCTTGTCTGCTTGACACAAGCTGAAATGGGAACAACCCAAATTCAGGACAAAGGAAATTTGGCACAGCCACCTGGAAAAGACTGTGGAAGGAAGACAAAGCATGGGAAAACACAGGAAAAGTGGCTCTGCCTGCACATTGGTTTGCATTACACTATAGAGCAATGCATTTAAGTGAGACTAGCCTTCAGTGGGCATTCCCCTTTCATGCTAACCTGCTTCTAGTAGAAAAACTTCAAACCAGTTAAATCCAAGTAAGAGGGGCTGCATCACCTTTTGCACTGGCTGAATTAGGTCTGTGTTTCCCATAGTCGGTTACAGGCAGATTTGATCTCACACTGCCTGTGGTCTGACCTTAACAAATGCACATGCCACGAAATTTTGTTTGTGCTGTGGGCTCATGTGGACATGAATAAGCTCAACATGGCAACAAGAACACTACGCCCACCTGCTTTATTTTACTTT
>JANHGO010000040.1:22106411-22182440 GCA_024606505.1 Aquila spilogaster
TGGCCACACTATTTCTGATGCAGGCCAGGATGCCGTTGGCCTTCTTGGCCACCTGGGCACGCTGCTGGCTCATATTCGTCTGGCTGTCGACCAGCACCCCCAGGTCCTTTTCCTCTGGGCCTTTTTCCAGCCACTCTTCCCCAAGCCTGTAGCCTGTTCTTCTTCAAGAAAGAAGGAGTACCAGGGGAACTACAGACTTGGCAGCCTCACCTTGATCCCCGGGAAGGTTATAGAGCAAATTCTTCTGGAAAACATTTCCAAACATATTAAGGACAAGGTGATTGGCAGTAGTCAGCATGGATTTACAAGAGGCCAGCTGTGCCTGACCAACCTAATAGCCTTCTCTGATGAAATGAATGACTGAGTGGACAAGGGGAGACCAGTGCATGGGGGTTGGTTTCTCTTTTGACTTTAGGACCATCTCCCAGAACATCCTCAGAGACAAACCATTGAAGTATAGACTAGATAAGTGGACGACAGTAAGGTGTATTGAAAACTGGCTGAACTGCCTGGATCACAGGGTTGTGATCAGTGGTGTGAACTCCAGCTAGAGCCTAGTCACTAGTTGTGCACCCCAGGGGTCGATACTAGGTCCAATACTGTTTAACACCTTCATTAATGACCTGGATGATGAGACCTACTACACCCTCAGCAAGTTTGCCTGTATAGAAAACTGGAAGGAATGGCTAATACACCAGAGGCTGTACATGAGGAGAGGCTAAGAAAGCTGAGACTCTTCAGCCTGCAGATAGGAAGGCTCAATAGGATCTTACCCAAGTGTATAAATGCCTGGTTAGGGAGGCGGGGGGAAGAAGACAGAGCCAGACTCTTCTCAGTGGCCCCCAATGACAGGACAAGAAGCAATGGGCCATAAACTGAAATACAGGAAATTCTGTCTGAACATCAGGAAACACTTTTTTTACTGTGAGAATGATTGAGCACTGGCAGAAATTTCCCAGAGAGGTTGTGGAGTGTCCATCGTTGGAGATATTGAAAACCCAACTAGACACAGTCCTGAGCAACCTGCTCTAGCTGACCCTGCTTTGAGCAGGGGAGTTGGATAACTTCCAGGGGTCCCTTCTAGTCTCAACTATTCTGTGATGCTGTGATACAAGCTTCAGATGTAAATGAACCTAATTGTTTTCCTTAGATTCCCTCTTGGTAACAGATTATAGAAATCACATAAAAGAGGTTACAGCAACAGGTACAGTCATTTCCTCCACCACAGAATGGGTTTATTACAGTTTTAATATAAAGACTTCCAGAGATTAAGTTATTAATGAAACATGCTGATGAGCAGCTATGCTGATGAGTTGAAGATATTGACACAAATCAGGTGTATTAACACTGAATAGGACAAGTATCTCCTGAATGTAGGAATATAGAGGTCACATTCACTGCTTCACTCTGAGGAGGAGAGGCTTGAGGCCCAATAACCCACATATAATTTTTACTGAACAGGGCATATAATCAATATCTGCTACGCTTCTCCTGTCAGACAGGAGACAGTAAGAATTCGAGGAGCAAGTCAGAGGACTGTCTTATCCAAAAGAATACGTAGACTCCATTTCTTGTTCCTAGGGAGTTTTCTTTTTATAAATCTGGCCATAGCATTTCAGTAAGTTGTTTGATACCTTGGCTCGTTTCTTTTTCAGCTGAACTGGATTTATTTCAGAAAGTACCTACTTGCGACAGTGACTGCACGAACACAATGTAAAACCAGCCTACAAGTTTGGGAACTGGGCAGAAGCAGAACAAGAAAGGTGTTTTTCCATAGATATTGAGGTATCCCTTTGAGCCTGGCTCCAAACTGATGAAAGTGCCCATCCTACTCCTTTCTATTTTTAGAAACAGCCTGGCCCTAAGGAGCACAAACCCATTCCAGCTCTTCTCCAGTGTGCTTAAATGTGCACTGTATGGTAACATTAGTAGTGGGATCCCCTAGGGTTTGTCTCTTTACGTGACAAGCGCTTCGTATAAGTCCGCCTACTAACAATCCATTCATTCCATTTTACGTAAGCTAGCAGTGTTCTTTAATGCACAGAGAAATAAATAAACCACAGACATTGCTGTCATGTTTTTTACTACCTATACAGTTGACACATTAAAGGCATTTGCCAGGAGAACTCACCAGACAGAGTCTTTTGTAATTTTGGTGTCCACTTGCCCTTCATCATCCAGAAAGAAGTCCAACTGTAAGTTGGCATTGTTATCATGGGCAGAAGAATAGTTGGTAACGAGTCTTGCAGGTATCCCCAAGCACCTCAGAACTGTGGCAAAGAGAGAAGTGTGATGAGAAGGACAAATATGAAGACTGTGCTCATGGATGACAGGATGAGAGGAGAGAAACTATTAATAACTAGAATAAAATGGGAAAACTCAGTCAAAACAACCCAAATAATTTCTCCTATCTGCCTTTATATAGAATATGTTAAATATTTTATTTGGTCCCAAAATGACGAGCATTCAAGATAGGTAGTGGTACAATGGTTATAACCTAAGCAGCTGATTACTAATAGTTTTAGAACTGTCTTGCATAGTGACCACACCGTAGCTTTTCAGGGCAAATCTGGGTGCAGTGGGTCAACTGCATGACCAAATGTGGTACAAAGAAAAGTAAGTTTAAGCTTGTAAGAAACAGAAAATATATTAGGTCTCCTAGTATCAGGAACCCAAGAGAATCATGAGTCTGTGATAAAAAGAAAATGAATAGAAAGTATCTCCTTTTGGTTGATTTGGAGTTTTCCTGTTTGATATCTGCTGTCAGAAGGGATCTGGAGAACACAAAGAATAAAGCAGAAAATTATTGCTAACAAGGGAGAAAAGCTACATTATTTGCAAGTGAAATGTCAGAGTTAGAGAGTCTGAACAAAATGCATTACATAATTTGTATTGATTGCTAAGTAATAGTATTTTGGAGTCAATAGTTCTTTCCCATAAAGGATCTTAAAAGGAGGATCAAAAAAAAAGCCCCCACCCCTAAATCTCAGACCATCACAATGTAGCACTGATGGCTCTTCTCCCCATTTGACAAGTGGTAAATTTGGGAAACGTGAAAATGCTATGGCTATGTCTGCAGTGCATTAGTGCATCATTAGGCTTCTGTGTTTGTGGTGCACCCTGGCTGATAAATAGGCACGGAGCATGGCCCCGAGGGAGGTGTGGGGCTGCAGGGTGACACATCATCTCCGCTTGTCCAGATGAAATATTTTGTCTCTCAGCCAAAAAAAGTTCCTGTTTTCCAATTTAGGAGCCAACATGGTTCTGCAGAAAACGGGGGTTTTTTGGAAAGGGAAAACATTTTTATTGAAAATTCTATTTAAAAATAGTTCCAATGCTGCAACGTTGAACAGCCCTTGCTGGTACTGCTGGGTTTTGTATATTCATTAGTGTCACTACTGTGACTCCCAATAAAGTGTAACACCACACATTCATTTCAAGTTCCTGGATGACAAATTACCTGGATGCATCCAATACCATATGTACCTATTGATTAAACTTAATTCAAGTGCCCTCCCAGGCTTCCAGCACATGAGCCATCAGGGCTCATTGAAAATAATTTGTCTGACAATTTCAAGATTAATGACCATTTTTCAGAATGTTTTAGCATTTTTAACAGATGACTATCCAGAGTGTACAATATAGTAACCTTGGAAAGCTGGGCTGGTCACAATGATAAAACATTGGCACCTCTGAGAAAGACCCAAACTCAGCTCAAAACAACCCTTTTAGTTGCACACGGCTGTTTGGACCTTTGCTGTCCTCTCTGTGCAGCGGTCAGCAGCTGGACATGTCAGTGGCTACGTATCAGATCAGCCACCGGACAACATTTTCATTTCGTAATGCTCAACAAACTTTATACTTCAGCAATCCTTGCAGCAGTACAAAGTGCCAGGTCTCTGACTTGACTAACTTAGTCAGCAAACTGAGTCTAGTTTTGCCCCAGATAAATACGCCTCTCCATTTAACACAGCAGGCTCCGGGCCTCTGCTGCGTCGCCCCAGTTTCACAGTGGCCTGCAGGCAAAATACTGCATAGTGGTGATTTGGGGCCAGTGCGGGAGGAAGGTGGGAGAACTGGTGTGTGCGTTTGTCTGCCTGTGATCTAGAGAAATCCAGATGAGGCAATGGGCAGAGAAGACAAAGCAGCCCGTGGAAGCTGCTGCGAGGAATTGCATCCATAGGAAACGTGCAAGAGCCTTTTTGAACCCACTGTGCTGTGCAGAGGCTGAGGAGCGTCAAGCACAGACCATACAACCTCAGGCAGTGAAGGAAGTAGACATCTCTCAGGTTTTTTGGATGTGAGTGATTGCTCATTATCCCACTGCACCAGGAATAAAATGAACTATTTCATGCGTCAAAGGACAGAGCACCTGCCAACACCTCCCCAAATCAAAACAGGTACCTCTCCAGATATATGAAAGAGAAGCAGAGAAACCTAAAACTGCATCCCCCGTTGCAGATGTGACAAGTGTGTGCCAGAAGAAGGCTAGGTGGTCAGAAGACAGCTTTATTTCCAAGGTCCTTACTGTTTTGAATAGCTTTTGAACTACCTCAAGTAACCAAAATGAGTTATGAAATTCAATTATCCAGACTGGAGGAAAATTATGTACACAATGAAACATACATGTACAGAACAGGCAAAACCAAAGTGAAAACGTAGAGATGTCCAGGGCTGCCTGAGGGTGAAGAACCAGTCTTGTACCTTGTCATTAATTATTCAATTTCCATGTTTGTTGCAGAAAATGCGTGATTAATATCCTTCATATTTGATAGAAGTATAATGTAAAGAGAAGTATAATGCTATTCCTTGAGACAGCAACATGTGATGGTATTGAGACAGATGAAAAAGGGAAAGGTTTCACAAAGAGTTTTTCTGTAATTTCCTTTTCACATCTTAAATACAAGCACCAAAGCTTAGACCTTCAACTGTGGCTGAAAAGTACTTGATGCAAAGTAGGCTCCAAGCCTGCAGAAATACCTATTGTGTCCCCCTGGTCCTAAGCTGATCTGGTCCTCCCAGGTTTGATACTTAAATGCATATGTTGTAAGTGCTTCTAACGAAGATCATCTGGGCTTAAGACAGACACTTACTTTTACTTTCTGTTCAGCTTCTTCTATTGGCCAGTGCCATAAGTATAGAAACTGCTTGACTGGGTCTAGATTGGCACTTGACATAAGCACGGCTTCCAATGTCTGGTCCCCATTATCTGTATAATGCACATTTTTTACACTCCCAGAGTCTTTCTTGACTGCAGTGTGTTCCAGTGTATCAGCAGATGATGTTGTCAGAAAGTGCTAGACAGTAAAAAATGGGACCAATCCAACATTGCTTTTCCTACTGGGTTTTACAACATGCAACATCCTGTTTGCTGCAACATTGGAACTCTAGTTTGAGGAAGTGTGTTCAGACTTAGCCTTGTAGCGCTAGACAATTCATAAACCAGGCCAGCACTTTCCTCATTGTTCTGGCTCACAAACTCCATAGAAAGTGTTAACAGTGCTCAGTAGACAGGTGCTGGGACAGCACACGTCAATTTTGCTAGGAACAATCCTCAGTAGGTGCGATTTGGCCTTTCTGGAGCAGAAACACAACCACATATCCCATATTGGGTTACAGTTTCATGTTGCAGGTCTAGACGACAAACCCCCTGTTCATCTCTGATTTCCTAACAGAAATGTGGACTGTGCCAAAAAACTAACTTTCTCTCTCCCAAACTTACCCGTGTGAGTCACTGAATATGTTTTACTGAACCAATAAATAGTTAACAGATTTGTGTGAAAGAGCAGTCAAACTGAAGGAGATGCCAAAGGTTTATTTAAAGACCATCTATTTTAGCCATGTATTTTTAAGTATCTTTACTATTTACTCCTGAACACTACAGAGCCAGGAAGTATTTTAGTCAGTTTAACCTAAAAGCTCTCCCTTGTTAAGCAAGAATTGCATAGCAGCGTGGAGCTTTTCTCACTGATACCTACATGTGTTGAAGACACCAGCAAAGACCCAGCACTGGCCGTATCGCACGGGTTGCTTAGAACTGTAATACTCCAAGAGGATGTCCACGCTTCCCGTCCAGGCTGAAGGTGCAACACCGTAAGTGTACGTATTGTCCCAGGATCCAGCAATCACACCATTATCATCCCTGGAGTTGATCTAAAGACAAAGGAAATGAGCATTAAGGATGTCAGAGACTGAATAATAAAGAGCTTTTTAACCCAGCAGACAAAGATAGGATGGGAGAGACTGAATATAGCCAAGTTTAGGCTAGAAGACAGACAGAAATGTTTAATTAAGAAGGTAGATGAATAGAACAATCTTGCTAAGGGCCACGGATTCTCCATCACTGAACAACTTTGAATGAAGGTCAGACACTTAAAAATAATGGAGAGATTAAATCACCACAATGAGTATCCATGTTGCCAGTTTAGTAAGTTTTATGAACATTAAACATGCTTACTGCTATGTATTTTTAATAAACATGATCAGTTACACACTGATAAGCAAGCCTCAGAAATATTGAGCTAGATTCTTTCCTAACATCGGCTGTTTTTCTGTCTGTATCAGCCCAGAGATTTTAATAAAATCACTCTTGATTTACAGGGGATTGAGAGGAGAACCAGTCCGCTGTTATTTTTAGAGTAGAAACTAATTTCTACAGTCCAGCACACACAAAAACAAGAAGGAATTTGCTGTGTAAGTTTTCTCCTGGTAAGATTATACAAAGCAAGGAGTTTTGCTGACTAATGGCTATACTGATAGGCATTAACGAGCAATACATCTCCTAGCAGCAATTTGAACCAAACCAGTCGAGGCTGTGCAAAAAGCTCATTCGCCCTGTATCTTTTAATTATGCTAATGTGGAACAGCTACACACCAGCCAAATAAATCACAATTCTCATTTAAAAGCTTTTGGCTAGATTAACTACTGTTTTATAATTAGAAAATCGACTTCCTGTGAACCCTAGGACTGAATAAAGATAAGCATTCAGAGTCATAACCAAAGGGTTAAGGGGTTGTGCCCATCTCACTGTTGTAGGAGACATGCCAAGAAAAGAGGCACTTCAAGGACAAGGCAGCGTGTTGATCTTCAGGCTCTCCTCTGGCTGTAAAGAGAGGAAGAAGGGGGCAACTCTACCTGTTCTGCAATGTCAGGAAACCTTAGAATGATCCCAGAACAGGGGCACCTCCTCAGACAAACTCAGCTCTACCACATTTCAACTTGAGAAAGAATGAGGGTAAAGAACACAGATGGGACTTAAACACCTCTTGGCCACTTCTTACTGAGGTCCAGATTTCAGATGGCCAAAACTCCCACCCCGCTATGGCCTAGTCCTGCAGATTAGACCTAAAGTCCATTGACTCCTGGATTTCCAATGGTGAATTTCTCCACCTCCCTAGAATGACTGAGTGGCTCAAAACCTAAGTAATATCCAAGCCCTCTCTGAGTTCATAAACTTTGTGCTATTCTGCCCTTAAGGCTTCCATGGTCCCTGCATGAGGGACCTTTTACACCTACCAGCCCAGCAATGAGGAACCACATTCAATTCTTACTTCTGTCTGAAGGTCTGAAGTCACATTTCTAATGTCTTGGGTGAAAGAACTAACCAAAAGGTTAAAAGAGAAAGAGAAGTGGGGGTGTTCTCAAAACTTCTTGCGGAAGCTATTCTATTTAACATGATGGTATGCAACGTTCAGCATGTGGCACTGAGAGGCTGGAGATCCCATTTCAATGTCATCTAAGACAAAGAGCTCGTTCTTTTAAAGCCTGGGAAAATGCTGTAACAAGTGGGTTAAAGGATCATCTGTCTCCAGCGGCCATTTTTTGTGGACAGTCTATTTTAGTAGCTGACTTGGGAGAACATCTAATGACACTAGCTCGATGACTAGAGTATTATTCTGGGAAGTGGAAGGCATCAATTCAGACATCTATAAGGCAGAGGAGGGGACTCAGCCTCTGCCTTCCACATCCTGGAGGAGATGTCCATCTTGAATATTAGGGATGGGGCTGCTCTTGTACCCACAGCATGACTCCTGGTGCCTAGCAGCTGGAAAGAATGGAAACATGGAAAGTCTTCTCCTTACTCTTTGCTTCTGGTTATTTTAGGTACTTCCATTCTGAATGGGGTAAGTTTTGTGGACTCCATGTTTAGGAGGACAGCTCTCACAGTGTTTTCTTCTGGGGCCAAGGTAGCTCACGTAAATATTGTCAGCCTGACTAGGCTTAAAAATCAGACACAGTAACACCCACCATTGCAGTGTCTTAAGACCCATTGAGGTTAGTGCTGGAGTCCACATGAAGTCTCTCAGTTCCCCATCCAAAATACCACCCATTATGCTGCCTTACTGTCCATGGCAGAAATAGCTTTCTTAGCTATCTCAGCTACTAGAAAGTGAGCACAGTGTCACAAGAAATGCTATCATGCCTGGAGTGCAATGTCTAAAAACAGTTTTCCTACCAGTGAGGTACCATTCTCAGAAAAAGGCGATGAGCCGACGTAAGTATTTCACCTTTAGCCGAGTGAAACAAAATACCAGACCCCAGAGGTCAGAATGGACAATTGATCTGGCACCTGTTGGAGTGAGCACATCGGGGCAAGAGGGCCAGTTAAATAAGCCTGGCTTTGATTTACGAGTTGCTTCTGACACATATTAGGCATCCATTACATACCACTGCGGAGGCAACACGGCAGATTTTGATTGGGTTTCCACGCCCAGAGAGCTCCAGTTCTGCTTTGTCCATCAGGAACAGGCAAGCATCCAGAATGTTTTCTTCAAACTACATAAAATAAAAAGGGAAACAGAGGGAAAATTGAGTCACTTTTTATTCTGGAAAGCAAAGGCAAAGTTTTTTTCATTACTGTTATAATAGCTGATCAGCTTCAAAATTAGCTGGGCAAGTCAAAGTTCCACGTTTAAAAATACAAGTTTTGTTCTAGAATAATTGCTCATGTATGGTAAAAAAAAGTGAGTGGTTGTGAGGGAAAAGAGAGTGTAATTTTCGGTTCAATCTCAGTCCAGTTTCCAGAAGGTTGAAATGACAACACAGCCTTTCTGACAGGACATAAAATTTTAAGTGCTAACAAGTATATAATAGGAAGATATTATAATAATAACTACAAGAAGCTAGTCTGCTCATGAAGGACTTCATGTCCTTCACAGATTCCAGACCTGTTAATTTCAGGACTTCTCTGACACAGCCAATGCAATGCTGGGAAGTTGAACAATAAGTGGTTTGCCAACGTTAATTTGAAGACACTTACATTTTAAAATTAATTTTAAATCTGTTTAAAATTGACAAGCCAAAAGCTGACTATACTGATTAATCCTGGTCTACAAAACTTAGACATCAAAAATACCAAGTGACCTAAAGTAGTCTTCTTCAAAAATAGTGAAAAGGTACAATTTCTTCTATCCAGCATGAACAAGCACAAGAATGAATTGAGGGCAGAGGTGCCTAAATAGACCAGAAATTATTTGTCACAGAACTTGCCCTGCAATGTATTTCATTTTCCTTAGGAGAAACTGCATAGCAAAGGAAAATACCTCTGTCCCCTGGAAAACAGTAGGAGACAGGGAAATGCACATTAATAAAACTAAAAAAAAAAAATAAAATTAGTACCTTCTAGATACACAATCTTATATTAACATTCAAGGCTGTGACAGAAACTCCACGGAGCTTGTCCCCTTGCCGCGTTAGGTGTTATGTTCTACACTTGCATCCTTAAAGATATGATTCACACTAACAGGATTTTTGCTCTCATGCTGCTACTAGAGTTGGATTGATTTTGCAACTGTCTCCAGCCTGGCTTAGGCCTCCTTGGCAGATAAGGGCAATCTGAGTTTTGCCTCCTGAAGAAAGTGAGCAAGAGCCCAGCCCAAGCTGCTGCTTTGGCAGCCCGGGGAGAGGCGGAGGAGAAGGAAGAGTGAGGCCAGAGAGCTGAAAAGGAAGCCCCAAAGAGTCAAGACTGCTGCTGATGCTGCAAGGAAGATGGGAGGGATGGGGGTGACATCCCAGGCAGCAGCCGAGCTTTGGCAGAAGCCAAGAAAGCAGAGGCACCACTGTGTTTCACCACTCTCAGCCATGTCCTGGCCAGGGAAAGTCCTTTTCTTTGCCTCTGCCTCAAGCCTGCCTGTCTCTCATTGCTCAGGGTACCACAGCCGTATGGATCCTTTTCAGCAAACATCCGCCAAGGCAGCACACCTCTCTTATCATCACCCACACTTGCATTGGATTACTTTCTCTGGAGCAGACATTCACTAGTGAGTAACACCTTACAGTCTGAGCAAAACTGAATTCATGGTGTTTGGGCAAATAGGGAAAGAGGCATCAGTGTTTCCCAGAGACCTACTCCTAGTATTGTATCATCCCTGGGAAGCTGAATAATTGCATGGTAGACTCTCCAGTCCACTCCACTGGTATGTGATGTAAATAAACTTGGGTGAATAACCATGCTGTGGAGACCCTCCTTCTCAAGGAGAATGCTCACAACAGATAATGTAAACTCTGGGCCCTCACAGCCGTCCTTTCTGCTTCAAGTTCACTTTTCTTCTGATCTGGCCCAATGATTTATCACTTTCACCAGGATCAAAATCTGCTTTCTGCACTTTAAGTCATCAGCAGTGCCCAAGACCTGAGTTAAATCAATAAGAAGTTTACCCTGCAAATTAAATCTTTCTCATCTACAGTTTATGAGACACTGTCGATCTTGCCAGCATATACAGAAAGAATAAAGAGGAAAGAAATTGCTGTCAGGGTTGTTGCCTTCCACCTCAGCATTTACAAAATGACATGAATGCTTGTGAAATAACTGGATTAACAGAAGAAGAGATAGGACAAACTGTAAAGTCTAGCTGCCTTACACTGCTGCAGTAGTGTAGGATGCAGAGTAGCCTTAACTCTAAAGCCAGTTTTGCCCTTCTTCACTATCCAGGGATTTAAAACCATTAAAACAAACTAAATCAGTGTCCTGCTCTTGTATTGGCATGAAAATGCTATCTAGAGGGAAGCGGAATAGAAACATAGCACTTGTAAGGCTGGACACCCTTGAAATGTCAGGGGAACCAGAGCAGCAGCAGGCAGCCAGGACAGGTGAGTGAACTTGGGCCAGGCTCAGGCACTGTCTGCCCATCACAAGCTGAAATGGAAATAAACCAAATTCAGGACCAAGAAACTTTGGCAGAGCCACCTGGGAAAGACTTCAGGTGGAAAACAAGGCATGAGAAAACACACAGGCAGAGATTCTGTCTGCCCACAGATGTGCATTGTGTTACAGAGCAATACATTCAGTCGGGCTGGCCTTCAGTGGGCATCCTCTTTCATGCTAACCTGTTTCTAATAGATGACCTTCCATTTAAATCAAAGTAAGAGGGGCTGTATCACCTTTTGCACCAGTTGAATTAGGGCTGTATTTCTCCCAGTCAGTTGCAGGCAGATGTGATCTCACGTTGCCTACAGTCTGATCTGACCAAATGCACGTGCTGTAAAATTACATTTGCACAGTGGGCTGTAAAGCTAATGCAGCTCAACATGTGGACATGAGACAACTCAGGATGGCAACAAGAACTCTATGCCCACCTGTTTTATTTTATTTTTCTCACAAAAAAACAATGTTAAGTGATCAATATAGCATTCAACTTCTGATCTTTCTCAGCTAGAGAATTCCTATGTGCCTAGATTTCTTCCAAAGTCAGACTTCCCCTGAATCCCCTGTGGGCTTTTGTGAGTGACTGGCTATTTATGCTTTCTTAGAAGAAAGGAATCACAGTCATGTTACAAGGAACACCTCCATCCTCATTCATTACAGCTATGTTTCAACTGGTCTGTTGTTTTTTCTTCCTTGGTCCATTTTTCTTGCCTTTCCTCCTCTCATGTTGATGCTGCTCATTAAAGACAGCAGCTGTGAGAATCATCTCCCACTAGTAACCCAGTTTTGAACTGTATGTTCCTTTTTAATTTAGAACCTGAGTTAAAGCTTCCAGCTGTCATTGTTCAAGGCAATTTTTTAGCCTAAGACTATTACCGTGCACAAGTCTATCTGTATTTTTTTATAGGACCATATACCTTTCACCTCTATGACTGTATGTGGCCTTATACTTTTTACTTACACTGTTGTACAGGGCTATATATCATAAAAACAAAATACATACTTGTATGCTATATCCATAATACAGGCCTTGCTGCTAGTACTTTTACTCATTCACAGCAATGCTCTTATTCTTAACATCTGGAATTGCTGAAAATGAGGGAGATGCATGTTATTAATGGTTGGAAATTGTCAGGGTAAGATCAGGAACATCACGTCTTCCATCTCACTGGAAGTGAGGGAACCAGAAGAATATTTCTCCATTGCTTTGCAGTTTGAGATGTCTGTTACACCCATACAAAATGATTGATTCCATTAAAACTCTTAGCTTGGGCCCCCTTAGATACATCTGCCACACTCAGTTTTCACACAGGCAAGTGATAGCAAAAGGTGCACCATAGTACAGTGTGGAAATCAGGTCCTCCAATTTCAGACAACACAAGAATAAAGTACTTGACAAAGGGCTACCGAACAGCCCTAACCTCCCAGACAGAACTACCTCCTAGCAAAACCAAATAAATAATGCAGTTTCTCAAGGGAGGCTGGTGTTTGTGTCAGGAAGGTGCCAGATTTGCAGAATATAAGCACCTCAGGCCAAGCCACCATAGGCCATTAATTTAGCATCTTAGGACATAAATCCAGCAGCTGGTTTAAGCAGCACCTTCCACCTCCAGCCACTCATTCCCCTCCCTCCCTCCCCCTTACATCTGTCACGGAATAAATCCCAAATCTAGGAACAGAGCAAGCCCAAAAAATAACCCGGGGAAAAAGAAAAAAAAAAAAACAACCAAGGAGATGCTTATTCAGCTAGATCAGCTCTCCAGTCTGATTCACTGCATGGCTGCACAAGCACTTGCAGGGGGAAGGAAGGACCAGGAGGGGGCATTTTTGGTCAACTTAAATGCACACCCAGCTTTGGCCTCAGGATCTGGTTCCACATCTCTTGTATCAGAGGCACCATCAGCTTATGGCATTGCTCCCCTCCTCCACCCTCCCCCCACCCCTTATTTAAGGGTTATTTTTGTCTCAGTCAGGATGACAGACCCCGCAAACAACGGCACTGACACAACCAAAGGAATGGTGCAGAGGCAGGAACTCCCTAAGGCAGTGCTGCCGCAGGAAAAAAAGATGAAATTGTACCCTTAAATAAGAAAACAAGAGAGACGTGAGTTCAAAGAGCTCTCCAGGGCAAGCACACTGGCAATCCATCCAGCTCAAGCTCTGAGACTGGCTTTAGCTGAGGGAAAGAAAGCAAAGCAAGAAGGCCCCTTCTGCAAGGCTGCGCTGGGGAGGTGCCAAGAAAACTGAATGGATCCGTCACCATAGCATTAAGGAAATACTTCAATACGTTCTTAATTGTGCTGCTGTGAAAATCCAAGAGGTGAGCTGAGCAGAGTTCACCGTGTCCAATAACTGTCCGTTGGAGCACCCCTGAGTGACAGCTAGGGTTAGCTTTGCTCATTTTGATTCTGCTTGTTAATGCCTTTTTCCTGTTCTCACACAACAACTTAACTCTTTCAGCCCGTAGGGATTTTCAGGCTGGTTAGTGCTTACAAACAGATTGAGGTAAAATAAGCAAGCGGTAAGTCTGATGTTATTGAAGGCACACCAGTACCGCACACCAGGCTGGAGCGGGGTGTTTCCCACTGGCTGCAAGAGGCCACTGGAGACTGATGTTGTCAAGTCCAGGCAGCAAAGGGAGGGGGTTCCCCCCTTTGTCACTGTGGTGAGGAAATTTAAAACTCTGGTATTAAATCCCAATTTGTCATAGGAACCCTGTGACAAGCTGACCCCCGGGAAGATCAGCATTATTTCCACCAAGCTGCTAAAACTAAAAGGAAGCATCAAAAAGCAATACAACCTATTGCCAAAAAATGGAAAGAAAAAAAAAAAATCTTCACTCTTTCACCAAATTGGTTTGGTCCTGAAGTAGCAACAACATAGCATCAGAAATACTGCTGCACTGTGGAAACCTCAGCTAATGATTAGAACTTTCAACAGGCAGCCTCTTAGTATCTGAAATATGCTCCTAAAACAAAATCTTTAAATATTAGCTATTATAACATTGCTTTTCTGGATTAGGCATATACCCACTTCATACAATTTTAAAATTATGCCCCTCGTCTTTCTGAAGGAGACACCAATAATGCACTTCAGAGCCCACAGTCTCAACCACAGTCTGGTGTCAATTAAACTCACTTGCTGTCCTACTGAGAGCAGCCAGAGAAGGTCTAAATAGCTCACCTGACCGTAACTCCAGCTTCTCAATTTTATCTCGTTGATGTTTCCATGGAAAACAACACCAACATCATTCAGGACATATTCTTCTCTTTCCTTCTCATCATCCAGGTACACGGCATCCTCTGCATCAGTTTACCAAAAATAAATGTTAACACAGTTGCTTAGTTTTCATATAGGACAGATAAAAAAATCTTAGCATATAATACAGTCATCTTTGATGAAAATTACCCCTCTTCCATCAAACAAAACATTACTTGCTTCAACAGAGTACAAGAATAAGGAGGTAGTGACCCCAGTTAGGAATATGATACACAACTTAAAAGCATGCAAGATGCAAAAATGCTGACAACTCCTGCCTGTTTTCTCAGGATCTGTAAAGTATGATTAAAATGTCATGTCTTATCAAGAATTTTATGATTACCGTGTACCACTAATTTAAAAGTTGGAGCACCATGACGCAATTCTGCATCCATACAAACAGATCAAAGAACAATTTCAAACCTATTAATGTTAATGGAAAACAGCTCAAGTCAAAGAAAAATCCGTAGTGCACTAAAAAAAAGGAATACAGTTTTTATAGTGTATTAACAGAAGGGTTTGATTGCTTTTTCTGTACATAAGTTATTGACTGGAGTATGCCTCCTCCATGTATCTTGACTGCCCAGCTAATATGAGGAGACATTCAAGTGTCCAAGTGAAAAGTGTAAGTAATTGGAAGACATCTTTATCAAAACATATACAAAGGGTATATCCTAGATTAGTCTTATATCAAGAGTCAAGAGCGTAAGCGTGGACCCTTACCCTGCAAACATGATTCACATACATAAATAACCCACTATTAATATTCATAAATAACCCTGAATGACATGAAACTATTCAGATGTTCATAGGTAAGTATGAAGTAGGTCGTGATTCTGTGACGCTAGAATAGTTGAAGATTCCTTTCCTGTGCCAATACTTGTATTTTGAGACTAAGAGATACTGCTTAACCATTAATAGTCTGGGAACTGATTAATTTGAGGAAATCAGTAGTGTGGTACCAGATAGCAAATTAAAGGGAAGCAATAACCTCTGATAGTTTGATATGAGCAAGTACAAAACTACCACTCACTACTGCCATAGTGGATTTTTTCAGCATCCCACTACAAATTACTAGAGGATCATTTCACTTTTAAAAGCCTATTGATTTGTTGTATTTTGTTGAAATGCAAATCAGATTTGTACTTCCTTGTAAACATCATCCTCAAAAGCTTCTTCATTTGCCCATAAAACTGCAATTTGGCTGAAAATAAGCTCAAATCGGAGCCCTCTGAAAAAAACAATGGCAAAACTCACACTGGCTTCAGCTAGGTGAAGGGTTTTGCCAGTCTACACACCTGACCCTGCTGGAAGTTTTGTCTTCTATGAAGATATATTTATATCTCTATGCCTATACATACAGAAGGGATTATGCATAGGTATGTGACATAATGACACATTGGTGTGCAAGGAATGATAGGGAAGCAGGTGTTAGATGCAAGAAACTTTTATTGCATTTGAGGACATCAGCGCTTGCTATTATGCTTTTGACAGGGTTGCTGTACAGGCGCTGCAGACTACCTCTGAATCCGAGCAAATAAAGAAGCGGCAGGTTTTATCGGGTTTTCCCTAAGGCAGGCAGGTCTGAGACCCACTCTTGCATTTGGTGGGGTGCTGGTATTCACCCAGTTTCTGAGGGCTGGGCCATCCAGAAGTTTCTTCATAGGCTTGTCACTACCTATGACCTAGTCAACCTGCACCCAGGCACAAAGCGGAAGATCACGAGTTTATTATATTCGGAGGCTACCAGGTGCAAGAGAGCGTTAAAACTTGACAGTGAATCAAAAAGCTGCAGTTATTTATGCCAGCAGGGACTCTCATACTTACGAAACTGTATATTACATGACTTTTTTGAGATCCAACTCCCAGCTCAAAACAAGTTCTGTGTAACATCCCACTAAAAATGTTGCAGATGTTACAGATCATCTAGGCTCTGTTTCATTAGGCTGGATCTGCCTGATTTGCTGATTGAACAATTATATGCATTTTCTCACTGAGCTTTGGATTTTATTAAAGCATGTCCATACAAATGGTACAGAGAACTCATTTAAAGAAGAACTCACACCTTCTTCTGTACACTTACGCATTCAGTGGAGTGTGCACATATGCCTTCTTGACAGCTGTTGTTTTCTTTCAGGGATTAAAAATACCAATATTGATCTGGTTGGTATCAATTGAGATGCTTATGTTATTTCGAGACTGCATGATCTTTGCTAAATCAGATGAAAATTGATTAACTTCTCTGTCAATTATTTTAAAATATTTGTGGTTTTTGAGAAAGTAAAAAGGGCTTCTGTGTTTCACAGAGAAGCCAGCTGCTTTGATTTTTGACAGCTTTCACTACCCTTGAGACTGTTTAGAAGAAAATACGAGGCATTTGTGACTACTTTGATGCTAAACATGCTCTACATAGTACAACTCCTAATTATTTTGTGCAAGTGGAGGCTCACATCTGACAAACAGAAGAATTCCACAGAAATGTGCTGGGTTTGTTTGTTCTTTTTCTCTAGCAGTTTAGGGGTTTTTTTGCTCACTTTTATCCTGGGAAATTACTGAGACACTAGCAATGCTACAAAGAAGCAAATTAGCCTCTATGCTTCTCTGTTTGAAGATGGATAAGGTGAAAACACACTCCGCATGAAGACAGTACTCCAGGTGAGGAATCCCACTGAACACAGGCTCCTTGTAACAGAGGTGAGGAGTGCAGAGCAGCCCTTTCAATTTGGGAAGGTGAATGAGCACGAGAGGACCCTACCCAGTATGGGGGGACCCCATCCCCAGCACAGCAACTGCCTGGAGTTGGAAATGCTATTTCTTCACACAGACAGCGACCGCTGAGCACAGCGGCACCAGCAGATGGGTGGCGGTGGAAGCAGCAGGCTTGCCCTGAGCACCCAGCCTCCCTTCAGTGCGCTCCTGTGGGAATCCAGGAACGCTGGAACCACAAAATTCCCAGGGCTCTAGCTGGGTAGAGGACAGCATTGTGGCAAACCCAGAGCTGCAAGAGCTAAATACAGTTATCTACAAAACCCACTCCATCCAGGACCAAGATCACCATGCTGCCTTGCAACTACTAGTGCTTGCCTACACTAATGTAGCAAAAGGATGAAGCTCTGTGTGAATTTTACGCACGCGGAATCTGCGATACAATAGATCAAATTTAAGATTTAGCTATGAACGCAAGAAAATATTACTGGGCCAAATTTGGATGACTAGGAACATGTGAGAGGAGTCCGAAGTCAACTACATGTTACTAATCCTCAAACCATATTAGGACATTTAAGCAGAAGAAATGTGCAACTGACTCAGTAAAGTTGCAATATATTCAATTGCTTAAATATAATGCACTTTGCAGGAGGCTTGGGTGAATGAAACGCACACCTCAGCCCACAGAGTCTGTAGCTCACTCAGATACACTGTGCATCTCCACCTGTGACAGAGCCACACAAGTCAATGCAAGGTCTTTTCCTGCTAAGCACTGAATGTTCCCCAGCAGAAAGTTGTTGGGACTCAGCACCTCCTCAGAAAGAGCTCACAATATCCAGATCAAAGGAGCCCTTCTCTGCTTTCATGTAGTCTGATACGGCTAAGAGTTAAGTTAAATTCCAAGAAGTTATCCTTAACTACTTGCCATTTGTATCTTCTGTTTCAGAACTGAAGAGGGCTCTGCATGCCCAAAAGCACATCTGTTTTTCCCAACTATGTCAGCTGGCGGAAGAAAGGATGTTGCCTCTGCTCACAGGCTTTTTACCTTGCTTATTAAGTAATGCAAATTTCACCTGAGTATCTGAAACCTCAATCCACTAGCTTGCTGGATTCCCAGATGTTTGGGACTGGTGTATGTCATTTTGCAGGATCAGGCCCTGCATCTAAAGTATTCTTGGTGATCAGCCTTAAAGGTAGCTAAGGGGACTAAAACACATAAAAGCATCTGATGATTTCAGAAGCAAAGTACTCTGTAGCTTGACTGGTAAAGTATTCAAACTTGTTCTGAAACAGCAGAAAAAAACCCGCATACCTGGCTGGGAAGATATGTCAAAACTGAACTACAGTGAAAAAAGGAGTAATAAGAAAGGGCACAAATGCCTCTGTCTTAAAGAAAAGCTGATACTGACACATTGATGTTTCTCCAAAATGATGAGTCGGAAATCTGCGCTAGACACTGACAGAACCCATACTCTGCTCCCTGCTATAACAATCCCCATTCGTTCCCAGCACCAGCCTTCTCTCTTTTTAATGAGGCTTTTCACTCAGACTTTTCTGCTTAGCTATTAACCCAGCAAACAAGTCTAGGAGATTTTCAAACTATTGTTTTCTCTGCACTTTAACTGCCTCAGTTTTTATACCCTTTTGTCATTCCACTGAACAATCTTTTCCAGCCAGGGGATAAAGCGTGCAGAAACAGTCCCTGGTTTTCTAACACAAGGAAAGGGCGAAAAGGCAGATATAGGAGCCAATTAGCCCAAACTACCTAGCAGTAAAAGTAGGGGCAAGAAATGAGAATAAATCCAAATCCAAATGAAACATGCAGAAAATGAAAACTACAATAGTCAGCAAGGGACAGGACCTGAAGTCATTGAGACACACCTGAACATGTAAGCTGGAGACAGGAATGTGTTCCTCCAGGGGCGACCCCGAGTTGCCTCCCCTGGGACTGGGGGCACGCAGCGCATCCCTGCTGCCCAGAGACTCTCTTTTTCTTTCCTGCAGCAGAGCTTTTCCATCGGCCTTTGGCTGCTGTTGGAGGCAACTGCTGCGTGTCTCGCTCCCTGCGGGTTTGCTCCCATGCTGTGGTTTTAATCTTGCTGGCTTTTGGCCCCATTCAGCTCAGGTGTGAGGGAGGGAGAGCGCAGCACCCGTGTGCCATGAACAGAGATGGATCGGTCAGCACACTGGGCTGGTGCAGAAGGAGGTGTGAAGAAGGGATTGATTTTCCCCTTCCCACTCCCTGACCAGCACCTGGAATCAGCCTGTGTGCTCCCAGTCACACCACAGTGGGGTAGTCAAGCCCCCACATTGCATTTTTTCTCCACATTAGGGCTGCATGCAGCCCTAGCTAGTTGTGTGCTAGTCATGAGGCAACCTGAAGCAATTTAAGAAGCTTTTTCTTTGAGGTTTATCCCTTTCCAAGGAGGTGCTGAGCCACTACAGTCACCGTGCTGGCTAACAAACTGGCTGTTACGATAGCCAGTTATAAAGCCAAGGGATGCTCTAACTTGGGGTGGAGAATCGCACCTCCCTAGCTGGTGCTGTGACAGACCGATGATGCCTTCACAAACCTTGAGCAGTTTTGTCTGCTCACCAGTGGGTCATATCTCTGGCAATGATTCTTCTCTTTCTGTTACACACTGTCCCTCCTCTCCCAGACTAAACTCTTAGCGTGCTGCTCTAATGTACCTACCTCTATACTGCTTTCAGAAGTATCTCACTGTGTTGTGGGGCCTTGGGCCCTGCCCTTCCCTCCTGTTCCCGCTTAACTAACTCTGCTTTACTCAGCATTAACATATATCTTTCTAAATAATGCATAAGCTAATCATTGCTTATATTCCCTTGGACCAGGGGCAAGTAATGAATTCAGCACAAATCATTCGATGTACTGACAGTAGTGCAGCTGAATAATGGACTCTATTAATAACACTAAACTTACTCGTCACTCGATAGGATGGCCCTTCTTTCGTACGGGATTATTTGATGCAAATACTCTGGTAAAAAAATTGAAAGATGAAGGAGGGTAGTGGGAGAATATTGAAGTTAACTGGTGACCTAAATATATAGCAATATATATGACTTGGAGCCTTACAAGTGTCAGAAGCTCAGACACAGTGCTATAGCCTGTCAATAGGCTGAGCCAAACATCTCTGGTTCTCCTTGCGCTCTCCTTAAAGCCACACATGGAGTTCATTAGGTAAAATACAATTCTGCCAGCATAAGCGCTGATTTTAGCCAGGATCCAGGGAGATTTAAAAAAAATAAATTGTTCTTCAACCCACTGGATTATAAAAAAAGGCTTATTTGCAAAATGTTCTGTTCCTCACAGAGGACGGGGTTGCTGGTGATTAGTCACCACTAAAGGGGTAGTTATAAGGGCAAATATCGTGTAGCGGCGGGAAGGCACCACCAGTGATGCCACAGCGGCTGATGCCATCCAACCTGTGCAGGAGCAGCAGCTCCCATTGAATTCCTGCAGGCTTTCGGCTGCAGATGTTCAATCCTAAATGTGGCAATCAGCAATGTAACTCAACAGAGTATGGGATGCTGCCACATCCTGCCGCACACCAAATCCTGGAAAAAAACACGCCTGTATTGACTCGTCAGTTTAAGGCACACACACGCAGGCAGGAGGCTCACACTGATGCCCACTGAAGTCGAAGCAAAGCCTCGGAGTATATTTACTACTAGAAATGGAGCATTATCATGCTGCCTGAGCTGGTAAACCCAGGCTTGGTCTCATAAAACTGCAGACAGCAGCTACAGCACAGGCACAGGTCTGCAGCATGGAGTCCCACTCATGCAGGGCTATTCCCCAGCCTGAAAGACTTGCCTCTTGGCAGAGTTACTGTGTAATTTCCAGATCCAAATTGGCCTCCCTCCAACCTCCTCGCTACCAAGCTCCCCTTCCTGGCCCACCCCCTCCCAAAACCCGATGAGCCCACCAGCAGAAAATGGGAACCTTTGACTCTGAGAAGGTACTTACGCTGGCACCAGGGATTGAACAGGATATAAGTGTCAGTCGCAGAGTTTCTGTGTGTCCGGAGGATGCCAAAGGGAGTCCAGACAGCAACGTACAGGCGAAACTTCCCAACGATGCAGGTGGCAGAGGACATGATGGACAAGCGAATGGAGTTGTTCTCCTTGTGGGTAATCTTGGCTCCCCACTCTCCAGGTTTCTGCACATCACCTACTAGGATCGGGATGTAGGTGCCTTTGTTTTGCTGTGGGTAGCGACCTGGAGAGAGAGGTGAAGAGGTTCACCTTGTTTTGACCGTTTCTTCGTTTCCTGGCAGTCCTCTATTCCTTTATCTTATTTTCAACAGAGGTGGCAAGTTTTTAGTGGGTGGAAACCACCTCCCTCCCTCATTGCTTCACACAGTGCCTGGTCGCTTGGCAGTACAGCCACACGAATACACGCAACACCTCCCAGCAGGCAGCCTGTGCAGACACCCCAACCTGTCTCACTCCAGAAAGCTTCAGTCTTGCTGGCTTGGGCACTGCCAGGAGTGTAGCCCGGGCAGCATGAGCAGGGGCTGTCCCCACTTTCCTTGCTCACCACTGTTTATCCTAGTGCAGCAAGCTGCGCTCCAGTTTGCTCCTTGCCTTGGTGACAGCTACGTTGTTGTTAAGTTTAGGTAAGAGCCCCTTCCCCACTTCAGATGCACCCACCACCCTCGTCGCTAGCACGCAAGTGCCCACTGGGGCACAGACACAGGCTTTGGGTCTCTTTAGCAGAGCAGAACCTTGTTCTTCTCACTGCACTACTGCGCTGACAAGCAGAGACCAAGCACTCTTTCATGCAAGCTCACACAGATGGAGAAAATAAAAGTCAGTCCACCTGCAGATACCTATGCTCAGTTCTTCCCAAGCGTCCACTCCTCATGGACAGAGTGGGAACCAGCTCTGGATATCCAAAGTACAGATGAGCGTATCTGGGCTGGATAACCAAACTTCCTCTGCAAGCAATGGGTCCTAAAGTATGACACACCTCCAAAGTATTGCACATAATAGTCTACCTCATAGTAAGACAAATCACACCCCAGAGAAGCCTGTTTTACTCTGCCAACTGTAAAAAGCATCTAGACAGATAGGCTACATGTAAACATGTACACTGCCAGGATTCAAAGTTATATGTGAGGATCCACCCTTTGAGCCTGACGTAGAGCCAAACTGTATCTGGAAGCCAACCAGCAGTATAGACAGAAAAGACACTTGTGAGAAGGCTGAGTTCCTTATCTCATTCTCAAATCTATTCTTTGTTTTACATTTTAGGCTGAAAGTCAGACTCTCTCTTTCAAAAATAGGGTAATGAAAAGCAACGATGGCAGACAGAGAGACAGACTTCTATATTTTTCATTCCTACTGTTTAAGAACAAAATTAAACTCACAAGGGCGTTGATTTTCCTGCTTGCTTATTTTTATACAGCTGATGTAGAGATAATCCCAGATCTGAACACTGCTACATTTTGGGAAAGGACAACTCCAGCTTTGAATCTGAAGCTTGTGAGCTGCCACGACATCCGTGTTTCTAAGAAATCTGGAGCTATTGTGCTTCATCCAAGAGATTATTTGGTGCACACGAATTTCCATTTTGCAGATGTTCAGTGCGCATAAATGGCCCACTTTGTCGGCCAGGGTTGCTGTAACCCATGAAATCCATTCAGATCAGTGAGGGATGCAACAGAAGGGAAAGATCTACAGAAGAAAATAGGACTAGAATAAGAGAGCAAAATCAATAGAAAACACTAGAAGATAAAGCACTGGACACTTCAAATATAAGCCATCAAAGGAAAGCCAGTCTAGAGAGAAAAGCCTATAGAGGTAACAAAGATGAGAGTCTTGCGCCTGCTAACAATTGTGATCTGAGAGCTGAACATATTCTTGTTCTTTGTTGTGCAACTGGGTATGACCCAGCTTGCCTCTACTGTTGATATTTTACCTCTAGTTTTGACATAATTGTTTTTTTTTAAAAAGCAGTCCATGCAAACAAAGCAGCAGAGCAAACCAAGTAATTGAACTGCCATCCCTGAAAACCATTAACAAGTGCTACTTTTAAAAATACCTCCCTTGCCTCCTTCAGAAAAGTGGGAGGAGGGAGAAATTACTATTTTAATGTGGTTAGGAACTGACATTGTTATCTTCACTGGAAGGTGCACATCAGTGTAGGAGCCTGTTGGGGACAGAAGGAGCTGTGCTCTGGCAGGAACTTGGCACCACCATGTCCATGCACACCACGTGCACATGGGGAGGCTGCAGAACCACTCCCCAGTAAACCTGCCTGTAGGAACCAGATAGGATCTCAAAGAGGCTATGAGGCCTTTGCAAGACATCCTTATGGAAACCCCATCACTGCCACCTCATAGCAGGTTCGGCAAAGTACCAACCCTCTGGTATTCTCACTTTTCTGAAGCCCTAACATGCAAAATTCCATTTACCCTTCCAAACAGGGGTCCCTTTTGCATGCAAAGCCACAAGACACCCTAATGTGCCTGTCGCTTGACAAGGGAGAACCCGTAGCTGCTGCTGAGGAGTATACAAGGTCCTTTCAGCCCAGAGTCCTTGCATGCCCCACACAGCTGCTCCCACGCTGTGAGAGAGAGGTCACTGCATTATCTTGCTCACCCATGAGGGGAAGGTGCTCTGGGGTATTGCCTGCATCCCTGCAGGCAGAGCAGAGATGCCAGGGAAGGAACATCCTAGAAGTCAGGATAATTTGCAGATGTTATAAACAATAAACACAAGAGAACATTGTTTGCTTCTGACAGGGAGTAGGGTTCAGTGCTCGCTAATGGTTGCATAAAGCCTGAACCCACGAGGAAGCCTGGAAAGATGGGCAGAGCCCTCAAGAGCATAGTGAGCAATTTCCAGTGTTTTATTTGAAGAGAGGACAAGTTCCCTAATCTTCTGAAACAAAAACCGAAATGCAAATGGAAGAGCAAGGGAATTGTTACTTCTGACAGGAGCTTGTGGAGCTGAATTGTAATCGCACATCTAGACACCTGACAGCACCAGCCACACTAGTCTCATATACGCACATCTGTTGTCTTGATACTAGAGCGCTATAAAGCTGAGTAACTTTGGCATTACATGTTAAGGTTTATCAACATTGTAGGGAAGTCCTCTCAGGACGGCTTGGCCATTTGACTTTTATCTACATCTTGAGCACGTATTTCTAGCTGCAGTGGAAAAGTAGGGCCCATTTGGGCTCATAGCTGGGATATCTGTAGTGTCAGCCCTTTCTCAGAAGGGATAACATGCAGTGGTGATTTCATTCTCTGGGTTAGAGTCTCTAAGGAAGAAGATTCAATGTTACCCAAAGACTCATTACCAAAAGCCGGTGAAGGCCTGGCAGAGCACTCTCTGCAGGGTCTCTGGTGCTAACCCAACCCACAGAGAGGCAGGAGGGTGTTTGGGTGCACATCAGGACCAGGAGCCATGTAGACAAGATAAGATAAACACTTTTTATGCTGACAGGAGGGTGCTTCTGCCAGCAGCATCAGCTGGCTCAGGATCTCTCCTGCTCTGGTTTGCTCCAGGAGTTGGCAGCCTGAACCACGCTCCACAGCCAGTTCTTTGTGGTTGCCTCACTCCCCGATGCTCACGTCTGCTTTGGGTGTAAGAGGCCCTGGCCCTCACACGAGGACATTTCACAGCCAATTGCTCCGTGAAAGACAAAGTCGTTGCATGACATCATGCTGTTGGGATGTCCCTGTCTGCTCTAACAGCACATGGAAATGGGAAAATCCAGCCTGAGAACTCAGAAATCCTGGAGGTCGCTGCACTGTTACTACCAGGCACAGGGTGAATTTTTTATGGGCTCCTTTTGCAGCTTAGAAAATATCAGGCACTGAACGAGGGCTGCTGACTATCTTGCCTTCAAGGTAGGATAGGACAGGAGAGAATTGACAGTGACCCTCTTTCACGGGCCTTTAATTCTCTGCATTTCAATACTAGGTACTGAGCTATGAAACTGCCAGAAGACACTATTTTTACAGAAACCTCCCTTGTACAGAAGGTTTAATGGCACAAACATAACTATTTCCCCTGCTGCACACTGCACTGGCCTGCAACCCTTTGATACTTCTTTCTTATCTTTTCTTATCCCACCTTGGTTTCTGTAGCTATCCAAGCTCGGCTCCTAAAGCTCCTCCTCACTTCAGTTACAGTTCAGCTGAGCTCTACATCTCCTGGGGTTTCCAGGCATGCAGGAAAAGAGGAGCAAAATAGCTATTGTCCCTATAAAAGGAGCTCAGGTCTCTCTCAGTGCTGTATCACAAGGCTTTGAAAGTAAATAAACATGAGCGAAGGTCTACATGGCAAAATGCACCCTGACTGAAGCGTGTGTGGATGTGGGTATGTATGGGATGCCCCCTGCCACACACACACACTTTACAGGGGCAAAAAGCAGAGTGCAGTGTTTGTTAAAGCTTGCCAAAGCCTATTTACGCAGCAGCAAAAGAATGGGCCGTCTAAACCACAGAACTGTGGCCACACACACATGCATTCAAAGTGAGTTATTTTTAACATATGCTTTAGCTCCTTAGCATGTCAGCTCCAGGCCCATCAGGCACAGAGGCAAGCTATATTTAATTCTGGGTAAAACTGCCACACCAGAGAGGGATTTACAGCAACAGAGGGAGAGCAAGAGATAGGTACAGCAAGTTCAGCTGGCAAAACACGAGCGCTCCTCCTCCGGTTATCCAATTCTGCTGCTGTTCCTTACAAGTGACTAACGGGGACCAGGGCTTCCTCAGATGATGCTCCTTCTCCTCCTCCTCCCCTGGCCAGTCCCTAGAAGTCCCTGTCTCCATCTAGTTTAGTTTTTCCCTTGATCGCCAATGGACATATACATTGCTGTACATGTGCGTGCATTACACAGCTCTTAAATGCCGCTGCTGAGTTAGCACCGTGCTGGTAGCACAGCCAGCGAGAGACTGATGGGTGCTCTTGGATAGGCCCTACACAAGTGAGTAGATGTTTTACTTTCAGCAGGGAGGAGGGAAAATTTGGTAGCACAGAGATTAGAAGTATAGTGAGCTTCAGAGGACGTTTCCTCCTTGATGGAAGTAGGATACTTCAGAAGAGAGGGAAGTGAACAAAGCTATTTCTCAATAGTCTTTTTGGAACCATCCTTAGAAGATTGTTTTTTAAAGGAGTTAAGGAATCTGTCTCCCTTTGGGATATACATTACACACAGGAAGGTTAACAAATCTGTTGTTAGGTTCATTTGTTTTACCTACATACACTCTTTCGTACAAAGGGTAAAGAATCTATTTCAATACCAGCCCTAGAAGTATAATAATTGTGACAGGTTGATAAACAAATTTGAGCTGCAAGCCCCAAGTACAATAGCTGTGTAGCAGAAGTAAGCCTTATTGTAGCAAGCAGCCTGGGGATGGGTGTTAGCATACTAGGACCATGCCTTAGGAATCACTGTGAATAACTACAACAAATGTCAGGAAAGGAAAAAGGAGAGAAAGGAGAGAAAGGAAGAGAAGGAAGAAGAGAAGGAAGAAGGAAGAAGAGAAGGAAGAAGAGAAGGAAGAAGAGAAGGAAGAAGAGAAGGAAGAAGAGAAGGAAGAAGAGAAAGAGGAGAAAGAAGAAGAGAAAGAAGAGGAGAAAGAAGAAGAGAAAGAAGAGGAGAAAGAAGAAGAGAAGGAGGAGGAGAAAAGGAGGACAAAAGGAGGAGAAGGAGGAAGAGAAGGAAGGGAGAGAGAGAAAAAACAGAAAAAAAGAAGAAAAAGTAAAACAAAGAAAAAAGAAAGAGAAGAAATGCTCTAATAAAATCCCAAACAATCAAAACAAGCAAGAAGGAGAAACAAATTTTTGTAAAAAACAGTAGTGTCCTTAAACCTCTGCTTTAATATCACATCTGGGTCCCTCCCACCCTCAAATTCCATTGCCTTCACAAGTGCTGCATACGAACTTGGTAATGTAGGAAACTGGAATATCTTGAGATAATTGTTACTCATGGCTCTAGATAGGAATCCTTAACATCTGACCACTCTTTCCCAGGAGTGAATGTTTCTACTACTCTACAGTTGTAAAACACACATCAGAGTCACCCACCTTAGCTACTAAAACCATTAAAAAATACAGCTAGATTTTATGTGCCACTTGATGCTGCTGCAGCAGTGCAAAAGGAGAGCATAATAAAGATAAAGATTCCTTTGCATGAAATACTACATTCATGGAGTACCTCGAGGGACTCCCTCCTCTCTGCTCCTCTGGGGCCTGGCTGGGAATTCCAGAGGGGAGGGAAAAAATACCCCAATGTCTTTGTTCAGAAAGTGGAGAGGTTTGTTGTTTGCTAAGAGCTGGCAAACAGGTCTCTTCTCTGTCTGGAGTCAGTCTCTGGGAAATGTGTTCCACTGCTAATAAATTATTCTTTCTCCCCCAGAATGGGACTTCATGTATAGTCCATCAGGTGTTTCTGTATCTTTGCTCAATTTTTGTAGTTTTTTATTAAACAAGCATATAGTGATTCAATAAACTCTCAATGTTGGTTATGTATCAACACCAAAAGTGTTTGCCCCCAGCACCAGAGTTAGTTACCTTCGTATAATGCCGAGAAGGCTCCTAAAAAACTCAAGATCCAACTTTTTCCAACAAGCAACTTTTTCCCAGAGGCAGAAGTCAGCTCAACATCCCATCCGAGGTGCCAGGGGACACCTCATGTCCCAGCCACTCCATTAGCTACCACCTGCCCTGCCCCAGAGCTGCTGAGGGCAAATGACAGCAGGGGTAGCAATACTTCCAACTAAGACAGATTTACTGCCTGACAAAAGGAACAAAACCTTAACTCTCCCGGAATAACCCATGTCCCAACACTGCTGTGAAATTAGGAAAAGGCTGTGGACACTGTAGGACAGCATGAAGAGCACCACTGATTCTGGCATGGGTGTGCTGAATCGGACCCCTGGTTGTTTAGTTGTACTCTGACTATAAGTGGGAATTTGGTGTCACTTAAATAAGCCCTACGGGATCAGCTCTAACATCTTTATGTTCTTAGCTGCTTTCATGTGTTTATAACTATTCCTCTGGAGCAGGCCTGGGAAGACTGTAGAAAAAGGAGCAGTAAGTCTCTGCTCTCATCTCAGGCCAAAAGCCAATGATTTATAGAAGCCTGAGGAGCGCATATGGGCGGGTGAGTGGGTGTCCACGCGTGCACACATGTGGAAAGGTGATAGTAGCCTGGAGGACTGGGATTTATGATCATTCCAGAAGTCTGCCAATGAATAAAACGTTCATAATTATATTTAGGGCTAGACCAATATATATGGATTTATGAAGCCATTTAAGAAAAATACAAATAGACAACAATTTATGAGGATGTGGGGAAATATATCATTAGAGTAAGGATGCACTATATAAACTCATCAACCACTCTAGGATTTACAGCCATGTACAGGAAACTACTACTAAAAGCAAGATTGAATGCCGTATAAGCCCATCTAATCATACATCTGCTTTTCAGAGGAATCACTGCCAGCGCAGCAGTGACTGTGGAAACTTTGCAGCACTCATGCCAAACTGGCTGCCACAGGTGTGGGAGCCGTGCTCAGCCAGGCTGAGCCCAACACACTGTGGAAAGCCAAGAGCAACACGAAGTATCCCCATCACCATGAAGGCAGTAGTCAGGAGAGATCAAGATGGATGGGTGAAGGAGTCACTGGCTCCTCCGGGCTCCCTGGGGCTCCAAGCAAACTGAATTTGTTCCCGCTGTGGGAAACTGGATGTAAGCACAGCATCTACGCTTCTCTTGTGGCTCTTTCATCTCAACCCCAGGCCAATAAAATAAGTATTTCCCAAGGGGTGATGCTCACCTTTCCTCTCATTAAAGCCAGGAAGTGGGCTGAGAGGAAGGAAATATGTGGTGATGGAGCAGCTCCCAAACCACAGGTACGGAGGCAGGGCTGCAGTCCAGCACAAGAACTGGAATAACATCCCATTACTCTTTATAAGTGGATATTTTTCCATGTGGATTTTTTGGCACATTCATTGTTTTCCATACTTTGGCAGACAAGTATGGTCCTAATTTACTGAAGCATTATGTGCAAAACTGAATTATAATAATTCACATGTTAGCACTTCAGCTAGTTTCACCGATGGTGACTCTACAGGAAACAGTCTGCTAAAGCAAAAAGGACTTTAGTCATAAGGAACCATCGCAGAAGAATTTCAGTAAAAATGACTTTCAAAAGATTAGGCTGAAATATTTATATATTTACACGTATATCTATATTTGTTTATACAATTTAGCCCATTCTAGACTCTGTGTGAATGGTCTTTAAATGGACTGTAGATTAAAAAAGATTGTTACCAAGTATTGTTCTGTGAGTGTTTCAGACCTAGTTTGACATGACGCAAGAAGCATTTGTCCCAGGTATCCTTGATTCATTATCAATTAGAAGGATTAAGCAGTTTCTACTTGCTTTACTTGCTTCATTAATCATCTTTTTAATGATGCAAAAGAAGCAAAAATAGGAGCAAAAAAGAAAAGTAAAACTAAATTTTAGGGAATAAAGGAAATAGAATAGTTCTTCACATACACAGGATCAAGTCATTACCATTGTCACATTTTTCAGAGGCAAAATTAGTCTTTAATGGATAAAAATTCTGTGATGGATTAACATAAATGCTGGGAAATTTCCAGGGCTAGGAACTAATCATTTCTGAATAGCTTTATACGGTGCTGTTGTATAAACAGCCCTCACTGTAGGCACAGCCCTGCAAAAAGAGACGTTGAGTTTTCCCAGCTCCAGCTGAATTCCCTGGGAGCCAAGGCCAGCCGTCCCTGCCAAAAGTATCTTTGTACCTTACGAGAACAGCACCTTGAAACACCCAAAAGATTCTACAGCTCTGGGTAGCCTGGTTCACATTGCTTGGGGTAACCTCCCGACCCTTGGAGACACCCAAAACCTGTCTCTAGGGCAAGGCCCTGAGCAGCCGGAGCAAGCTGGACCTGCTTTGAGCAAGGGCTTGGAGAGGAGACCTCCAGAGGTCCCTCCAACCCAGGGTATTTTACAGTTTTGCCGCACTGTTTGAAATCTGCTGCTCGGGCACACAGAGAGCTCCTCAGAAAGGTCATTCTACAACAACCTGCAAATATTTCTGTGTGTCCATCACTTTAACCTCTCAAAGTCAGCACTTTCCTAGGAAGCGTACTCCTTGTTTCAGTGCAAAAAGCTTCCCTGAGCCCAAGCTGCCTCCGCTGTCCGGCTGTTGTCCGAGCCGGTCCCTCGGTGCAGCTCCTGCCCGACAGTCCCAAGGGTAGGGGCAGGACTCGCCTCCCCTGTCTTCGGTGATCTTAAAGTCAGAGCCTGGTCTATGGGGGAGAGTCAACGGAGGAAGACAAAAACTCCAGAAGGGAGTTCATCCCATTTTCAGACAGCAGGGCTAAACTGCCACCTGGAGCTGCCTGCCTCCCTCCTCTGAGCACAGAGGCAGTCTAGGCAGCAGCTTTTGGACTGGGCTCTGGTTTTCGGGCAGCTGACATTACGAGAGGTGAATGCCCGCTCTTCAGGCAGACAAACAGAAAAAAACTGGATGAAAATTGCCATGTCTGCCCGTGACAAAAGGTTTGAGAGCACAGCACTGAAACCTTGAGCACTCAGTGCCCTTTCCTAAGTACAAGAAATCTCTTTCTCCTCTTCAGGGCATTAAACACTGGACTTGCCATGAGAAGGAGAATTAACAAGAACCAAGCAGATCATCTCTGAATAATTTCCTTCTCCTTTGCGGACTGTTTTTGTTTTGCTTTCTGTTGCTAGCATCTGAGAACAAACGTACTGTGTTTTCACCACATGTGCATAAAGAGAAAGATTTGTGGAGCACTGAATATTAACCAGTTCCTAGAAGAGGAGCTTGAACATCTCTTCTCCCAGTTCAATCTCTGTGAGCTAAATTCCTTGTAGCAAGAGGGCAGTGGTGCTCACAGAAGCAGACACTTAAAAAGCAGGGGAGGGCAATAGCATTTGATATTATCCTGTATATGCAGCACTTTCCTTCAGCTGATTGCCAGCCACCACAGATGGGACATTAGCATTACCATTCCCATTTCACAGAAAGGACAGTAACAGTGAAGAATGAGAAGGTGAAGTCAACCACAGACTCAGGGCTGACTCCAAAGTAATAATTCAGAGCTGAGTTTTTGCAAAGTCTCCCCTGGCTCAGGCTGTGTTTAACCCCATTCCTACCATGGCTGAGGATGAGGGGATTTTTATCCGTGCTTAGGGATTCAAGGTACAAACCACGGACAGATGTGTTAGGAAGGAGCAACAGGAAAATAAGTGAATACGTTCTCTTAAGTGGACTGTGCAACGTCAAAAGAAGTGTTAAATTTCTTCTTCCAATATAGAATATCTGATTAAAACAAATGCAAACTGCACACGATGCAATAAAAAACAAATGTTCCATTTTCCACTTCTTCTTGCTACAGCTGTTTGTTTTAAATGTATAAAGATTAAGGGAACAGTCTTGAATTTAATTAAATCCCCAAAGAACTAATGATATTTATGCATATTAAATTTTTAAAGGCACTTGTGCCTGTTCAGCCAATCATTCACTGGACTGTCATAACATGCCTCCCAACCCTAATTTAAATTAGAAAGAAGAGACCCATGAAAAAAAACGTGCAGACAGTAACCTTTTCATTGCACATATGTTTAAGAGATAAACGCCCATCTAGCTTTAAAAGGCAACAAATCTAATAAATGGCCACATCATCATAACTCAATGGTGGAAAAAAATCAATGTTACAAATTTCTGAACTGCATCTCTCAGGAAAGTAAATTAAAACATCAATTCAAACCTACTTTAAACAGTTTATAAGGGGAACATTGACGTCTTAACACAGAAACTCCCAGATCACTCTAGATGAAGCTGGGGCTTTCCCAGAGCTGTGATGTAAGGAGCAGCATTCGTTGGGGCCATCTTTGGCACACAGCAGGAAGCCCTGCTCTGTTGCTTGCTTTTCCCCTTCTCTAGCGAGGTCATGCCCTTCTCTGGTCCTGTACCTTCAACACGTCAACAGGTGCATTAGGAGCTGGGTCTCTGATGAGGGTCTCGGAGTGAGAGAAAAAATGCTTTCTTGCTCTTTTTGCAGTAAATCAAGAAAGCCTCTGATGTGGCCCTGAGTAAGTCTCTGGTCCAAAGCTATAATCTCCGAACCTTCTCCCTTGTTACCAAGTTGGCTGTAAATGCAGGCTGCAAAGTTGCAAGGCCTCCTGTTCTTCCACCCTGCGTAATTTTACCCCCTTGCGTACTCAACTTTTTTTTATCCCAGTTCATACATAGTCATCTCTCCCACCTCAAAAACCAGACCCCTCCTCGCTGCATCTCCTAAACACTAATAAAAGATGTTTCCCGTTCCACCTACCTTTCAGCATTGCCATACAGCATTAACCAGAAATAACTCTGAAAGCTCAATAAAGTACAACTTCTTGCTAAACAAAAAGCCCAAATACTGCTCCTTCTCTCACAAGCAATTCTGACCCTGTTTAGAGAAGCACTTCCTTGCCTATGGTTAAGACTGTTTTTATGGTTTATCAATCATAACAGGAAAAAACCCAGCCATTAAGTACTGCTGTGTTCCTGTTTACGAGAGACTCTTCAGCCTTACTTTGCTGATACGACACAGCCTTTGCCAGGCACTTACCTATCAAATACTCCAGCCAGAATTGGTCCGTCTCTGGCTTGTAGGGTCGGTTGAAGTCAATCTGGATTTGGAAAGGCTGTCCCCGACGCACTATCAGCTTGGGGTTGTAGTACTTGTCTGTGTGGTGCTGCTGCTTGTTGATCTCGTGGGGCTCCTTGAACATATGAATGTCCACAACATGCAGGTAATCTGCAGGGACACATAAATGAACACAGAAGTAAGAAGTCAGTATGTTGGAATGTCAATATTGATCTCAACATCGTTAGAGGCCCTGTCCTCCCCTTCCCCAGCATTGCCTCATTGAGGAACACCATGCAATGGAGCATGCTGGATCTGTTTGGGGCTTACATCCTCCTGGCTGAGCATGGACTTGTGGACTGACATTTCTTTGTCCGCCTGCCATTTTCACAGAGGCTGTAAGGCTTCTAGTGTATGGTGAAAGCAATTGCAGAAAGAGTAGGTTGCTATGGGTGGAAAGCTGAATGTCCCCAAGGAGAGTTGGGCTCCACCTTTCCTTTGGCATCGGCTTTCTGCAAGTCTGGGCCTCGCTGTCACAAGTTTACCAGTGCAACCAGTGGGGCTTTGACAGCTGTGGCTTCATATCTCCCTTCTTGCAGCCCTCCATTTGTAAAATGCAAATTCACAGGGGTTTTTTGATGCTTAATTACATTAATGTTTGCAAAGCGCTACTACTATTGAGTGCTGAAGAGCCTGAGAGGCATTTAATGATCTTGCATTCAGCTGAGAGCTTGGATTGTCTGTATTAAATAAGGTTTTGGTGTACTGTATGTGTCTAGACTCAGCTTCTCAGTACACCTCCACTGCTATTAGTGTCTTCTTATGAAAACTAAATATAACATTACAGTATATAATTACAGCATAGAGTTATAGGCAAACAGCAGTAGGTATCTATAACATGCATGGGCAAAGCTTCGCTCCCTTCAAATTAGGGCTGTCTAAAGGGTTATAGCCTACCACTGCTGGAAGTTAGTTTGCTCAGCTAATGATCTATGTGGGGTGGCACTGGGATGGCCAAAGGCACTTGCAGTCACCACATGCTACATGACTGTACGATACCGGGAATCTTCACAACAGGAGTCTTCTCACACAATGAGCAACCACATGAAAATGAACTGGACGTTGTTCTTTTGCCTGCATGCTTGGGCAGGTAATCACGAAACCTCTGCCAGGAGGACCATTGCTGGTCCTCACCACCAGGAAGAGACAGAAGAGTAAAGCTTGATTTGCACCTCTCAGCTTGTCTTTCCAGGTGCTGACAGTTAGAAACTAATTTCTGCATTTTATACTGACAGTGACAGAGCCAAACTCATGTCTGGCAAAAAGACGTGCACATTTACAGCAGCTGGTAGAGCTGTGTGTACTCATGATGGTGGCTAATTTGGCCTGCTGCTGAGAACACTGTGAGCAGGAATGATGTGCTCAGCGACTGAGTCGGGTATTCAAGTCACTGAGGGCTGAACGCAGCCCATTTCACAGACAACAGCTCAGACAACAGCTTTACACACCGCTTTTCCTTGAAGGCAAGGATACACTGCATAGTGGCCAGCTCTGGACAAGCAGCAGAGCAGCTGCCTCTTGGGTGTGTAGCCCCCAGGCCTACAGCAGCCTGTGCGTTAGCCATGCCCCTCTGCAGGGATGTGTTCAAGACATCAGCAGAGCCCTGCAGGCAGCAACTCCCCTGGACACCGGCATGGTCCTTCTCCTGCCCCAGCCAAGCCACCCAGCCTGGGCTCTGGGTGACAGCTAACGGGAGAGGGGGAAATAAAGGCAGCAGGAGCAGGTCCCGCTCCTGCATTGTCATCATGAGCTGCCTAGCCCTGCCCTTCAGGCAACAGAAGGAAAGGAAACTGCCCGAGGACACAGCAAGATGAGGATCCTTTCATGGAAAAGCCCTGGACAACTGAACCCAAAACCATTCACCTCCTGCTAACCCTAATCTGTGGAAAGGCTGGAATACCCTGTTCAATCCTGAGGCAGGCTTAAAGTCCCATGGCAACGTTATTGTTATTCTCTGCTCAATTTGCCAGGCTTCTGGAGTAACTTCTGTAGATCCCCACTGGCTTTAGCACTGGCTAAAGTTACAGAGATGGTTTTTGTGTGAAACACTAAACGCGTTTTTGCTCAGAAATCATTCTCATTGCCCCTCTGTGAAGTGGGGCATATCTTTGCCTCCCTCTCTGCAAAACTTACTAATGCTCACTCACAATAATGCCGACAAAGCTTACAACTGAATTGCATGAGGCAGGAATTTCCTGGAGAGGGGGTAAAGTGGGGGCAGAGGAGAGTGTCTCCCATCATCTCTCCCAACCCCTCCCAGGCTGAAAGCACTGCATGTAAAAGCCACATATCTTGGGGCTCTGTGAGGGGTGATGCTATCAGTAAGTTTGGCTCAGCTTCTCTCTCCTTTCAAGGAGGCTTAAAAATGGAGTTGAGGGTTTGCTGTGTTTTCATCTTGTCTTCTGAAATAAAAGACAACAGTGAGTGACCCTGCCCTTCCTTTACAGGTTAGCCCCTTCAAGGAACTGTAAAGCTAAGCCACCCTGGGCCGTCAGTTCAGCATTTGCTTCATTTTATCTCAGGACTTTACATGGCTCCCGTCAAAACACAGCCATACACATCTGCAGAAAACACATTTCGCTTTCGCTCTCAGTGTTAAAACCTACGTTGAGCTTGCCAGATGAATATAACCTGTGACCGGAGCCTGTGTTAATTACAGTAATGGTAATTGCGGAGGACAAAACATGAGCAGGGTAATGGGATGTGCTAACACCATCACCAGGGTGCGATCAAAAGGAAGGTTCCAGGCGATGCGCACATCAGCGCTCATCTGCTCTTGAGGCACAGGTGGCCATCGAGGCGTCCTTTGAAGTCAGGTCCATTTGACGGTCTGCCCATAGCCTGGTCTGCTGTTTAGTGCAAGCAGGTTCGCTGCTCGAGAGGCAGCAGTCCGATGCTTTCTTAAAGCTTTTGCAATGTTAAGCTTGCATGGAAATAAATAAGCACAAGCTTGAGCTGTTTTTCGAATAACAAGAATAGCCTTCAAACATTAGGTTTTCTTGGAGGACCAGAGAGAAAGAGCTCTGGATTACAAAGCGAACAGCATGAGTTTCCAAAGGAGGTGCCCAGGGGAAGCACGATTCCCTGGCGAGTCGCCGAACTTTGCAAAGGAGGGTGCGTGGGGAGCTTGCAGACCGTGGGGCCGCAGGGCTGTGTCCTCCCACCGAGCGGCTGCAAGCGCCAGGCCCACTCGTTACACGTTGCGGTGAGATGAGCTGGCTAGGAAGAGCCAGGGGGAGGACACGGCACAGCCGTGGTCACGGAGACACAGGCTTCTTGCTGAAGAAGCACTCGGGGGGGCTGCGCGTCCTCCTCACTGAGCATCCCTCCCGCAAGCAAGCAGGGGTCCCGCAGCAGGCAGCCCACTGACCGGGCTGGGGAGGCAGCCATCCCTGGCAGCCTCGGCCGCTCGCTCCGGCTGTGATTCAGCGGAGTGGAAGTGGGTGTCAGCAGAGAGCTAGTCAAGCACAGGGTTTTACCTCATCCTAGAGTAGTAGCTAAAATAGGTCAAATGAATCACACCCTAAAAATGCCTGTTTCTCTCTGTTGGCTGTCAAGGGAAACGAGGGTGACTAGCTCAGCTGTAGACACCTACACTGCACAGATCAAGGGCAGGATTCAGTTAAATTTAGGCACCTAAATGATGTGAGCCTGGTATGTAACCTCTTATTACAGCCAGTTGGTGGCTGGTTGTTGCAGCCAGTGGAGCTGAGAGAAGGGGACAGATCACCCTGAAAGGGACTCCCACTGCCTCTCCGGACAGCCTGTGCTCTCACCTCCACTCACGGATGGCTCTGTGTTGACTATGATCTGACACAGGTGAAGACACTGAAGTTTAGATGTTTATAGCAGGTGTCCAATCCCACCCCAAAGGCTAGAAAACACCTCAGTTGTAACAGCAGGGATAAAAGCATTGACATGCTTTTTTCAGCGTGTTATAGCAATGAAACGTGGGAACCACTACAGAAAATTTGGACAACCCAGAAGCACAGAGGTGTGCAGGAGAAGGAGGTGGCACAAGCAGTTGTCTGCAAGGATGTGCTCACGGTGCTAGAGCCCTGTCGTACTGTGCCGCTCCTGCTCTGCCTGCAGACGCTCACTTTATCCCCCAAGAACAACACTGTGAGGGCTCTGGGCAGGCTCAGCTCCCAGTCTGAGCTCCATTGGGCTATAAAACTTTAACATGGTCTGACAGGTGACTTAAGCATCCTACCCCAAAACAGCGTGTCCAGGGACCACACTTATATCAGGTGGCATCACAGGCTTAGATCACAGCTGATGTGCACTGAAACAGGAATGCTGCTGCAGTCCTTTCCCTTCAGGTTAGCCCTTGCATGTTGTTGCTACAAGCATTGCAGAGCTGAACTGCACAGCAGAGCTGATCCAGCTGTACAAAAAGAGTTTTGCTGTTATGCACAAATTTATTTTTCAGCCATACCAGTCCCAGGTATATCCTATGGCCACAAAAAATCTTGCTTTGGACAAGGGCTGTTTTTCTCACTAGCAGTATCGCCTTAAGCACATGTTGGGTTCCTGCCTCAACTTACTTGACCTGACATTCCTAAGTTTCCATTGCATTTCTGAATAGCAAGAGGCTCCCGCCCACCAGCACCGTACTTCATTCAGAGCCTGATGTGAAGCACATCAAAAAGCAGTAGGAATCTTTCTCCTGGTACTGGTGGGCTTTAGCTACAGGCTGCATTCCTCTAAGGTATCCCACACTCTTACACATCTCCAGCTTCTGTGAGCATATTGGGTTTGAAACAATGTCTAGTCAGGACCTGTACTGCTTTACGTTTGACAATTTAAACACATATACTTGCCCCAGAGCTACAGGATTGTTTGAAAAGGTTCACGCAAAGTTTCTACAATCTTAACGTGCCAGTTGGTTTGCTCAGGCATTTCTTAAAAGAAATGCTTTTTAAAGATGTGTGTGTGTATTAAAACAGGGGGGATGTGTTGTTAAGGCACATGATTAGGATTACAGAAATAATGCTTTGCAATAAAAATTTGAACTTGTTGCATAAAAACTCTTTGCCTGTTTCCTAGTGTGTATAATGCAGTAATTAATGCTTGTCCACATTTATTAAGCACTCTTTCAACCCTGGATGAAAAGTCCCATACAAACATTAAGTATTATTACATCTGGCTTCCCTGAGTTGCCACGTTCAACAAGTTCTGCTGTTCATTTCAAATAGGCCAAAAAATTAACGTCATTTGGTTGGTGACTCATTCAGGAACCAATCCTGATTTCTTTTAAACCAAAACCTACCTAATTTTTTTCAGATTCACTCCAAAGAGTTGGCACTGAGGATGTGGTTTGATTTCCCCATTCCCTACCATGATATTGTTTTGTCTCCCCAGCCAAACGATTGAAACACTTTTCACAGGAGAATAATTAAAAATATGGGGATTCCTTTTAGTTTTGCATTCATTTTTATGAATGAGCTGAACATCTAGCAAAAGTTTTCCCTGCCAGCCGGCATTTTGCAGTAGTTTCACGGTCAGTTTAAGGCCATACAAACCAGAAGGGCTATTAAGAGGGGAGGGTCCCCCAGGCCCCCCTCACCCCAGTGCTGCCACAGCCATGCCTGAAGCCATCAGGTCCTAAAGTGACTCTGTGATGGTGATCAAACTGGGAAAACCCATTCTTGCCTTTTTTTAACCACTCCCACAGTTCAAGCCAAAAACTGGTCACTCAGCTTCTCCACTCCTCACTTTCCCTACCCGTAACCTGCAGTAGCATTTCCATGCACATGGGTGTTTTTAGCAAGTTTTTTCATGAGCAGCAATAAAAGCTATCTGAGATCAAAACATGTAAGGAAAAAAGTGATTTGGTTTTAATTCACAGACCTGGGCAGAGGTGAGTATGGAAGATGTAAAAATAGACTCATGGCTTAATTGTACACTGTACCTTTTGGATTAAATCCTCTAGGTATCAATCCAAAAGCCTCCATCTCAGGGACCTCATTTTCTTCATCATTGGAGTTGTTTGATGGAAGGGCTCTTCTCCCATTCAGAGGAGGTTTCTTCTTCTCGTTGGTGCTCATTGTTTCAGACATCCTGTATTAAAAAAGTTGTAATAACCGGAAAGAAAGAAAGAGTGCAAGGAAAAAGCAAACATGAGCCAGCATGGCACACGTAAGATGGGAGAAACCAAAAACAGTGTGGGGTGCCAGTGAGCTACACATTTTTAGACTCACATAAATAAAAACTGAGAGGCAGAAAACATCAGTCTAATGATGGAGTACAGCTCTCTAAGGATTGGAAGGCATTTTGTGTTTGTCAAAACATATGAATAAGAGAAGAAGGGGGGCGGGAGAAGGAGAGGGAAGCCTAACACAGGAGTATTTGCCTAGGAGAAGCAGGGTATTAAAAACATTAGGGAGTTTCAGGTAAAAGAACTGGAAAATCACTCACTCTCCCACCCTCCAAAACAGCATTATTGAATCCAAAATAGCAAATTATATTTCCAGAAAGTGCATCACACACTACCTCCCCCTAATAAAAATGACATTCTAAGTTATACTGCAATCATCCCAAATACTACAGCCTACAACAGTCTGTGGATGATTACTAGAGAATTGTATTTTTGTCCCTGTGCATGCAAACACCCAATATTTAAAGGGCTAACTCCTGCACCCAGACAATCCACTTCTGAGAAAGAGAGAAAAAAAAAGAGGCGGGGGGGAAGGGAAAAAAAGAACAGAAAAAAGCACTTATCCACTTATTTCTCTCCCACTAATGACCTTAAGGGAAGTCTCAGATGTAGGCTGATCAGAGACTTCTCTTTGAGCTAGTCAAAACTGCTCTCACATCTATTTCAGTGTAAGCATGTAGCAATGAAAAAGCCATGCCATCCTTCTAAGAAAATATTAGTGGCTGAGAACACGACTTCTTCCCAAAGCTCCCGAAAACAGCAATTCAAAATGTAGCAATTATTTAATAGCAGTAAGCTCTTAAAGGAAGTTTTTTAGTTAGCATGGATACCTTCTTTTCAGATAGTCTTTTTTTTTTTTTTCTTCTCCCTTGCAGAATTTCTGAAGAGCAATAGAAGCCTGGAAAAAGTTGGGGGCTTTTAAGTAACCTCTGTATATCCTCCTCCCTCCTGTTGCAATAGGACAGTGCTGAAAGGGTTGCCAAGCCCTCCCCACACCACCTCTGAGGATCTGCCACCACGGCTGGCACGTCTTTGCTTACTCCCTCCCTCTCCCTGCCTATCTTACCCCAGCTCTGCTCACCAGGAGCATTTCAGAGTGCTAGGGCTAAGGAAACATCTTGGGCACTTAAGTTTCAGTTCTTAGCGAGACGGACTAGAACTGCTCATAGCACAAGGGCATATGTAGCGAGAGAATGGAGGGGATTTTCTGAGGGACACAGCCCCAGAACCCATGCTCACTATGTTGCCAGTCTTTAATGGTGTCTCTACCTCAGGATGCCCGCAATGCAACTTCAGGTGCTGGTTTTCAGAGTACCCCAGGCAGACGCAGTGACCAGGTTCCCCTGCCTGGTTGCCTCACGGCAGTCCTTTCAGAGGACTGTGGGGCATGTGGACATGGAGAGCTCGTTGGTGGCCCAGTGGAGAGGACCTTTTTCTTGAGAACCTATGCAGTTCAGGAAAGTGAAGGTATTTTGCACCAACCAGCTATGTTTGGGGCAAATGACCTTCAGCTCTTGCTCATGATAAAATGTGCATCACCTAACAACCAGGGTCTGGGGCAGTACCTGGTGGAAGCATTTTAGCTCCACGTCAACTTTGTTCAGTTCCACCAAGCTCCAAGATAACTGGAGACTGTGTGACACCTCCTCTGTCAGGCATAACTCCACAGACCAGTGGAGTTACATGGAGAAAAAGCAGTGTACAGGGAAGAATTCAGGCCCGCTGTCCTGCCAGCTGCTGCTGTTTAGCAGCAGAGGTACAAGTCACCTACTAAGAGCATGCACGGACAGTGGAGAGCCCCTCTGACACCACTTATTTGCCTCAGTTGCAGGGTGGATGAAGGAGCGAGGAGACACAGTGAAGAGGACTCCACTCAGCCAGCTATGACTTCCAGGCCCATAGCATCAGTGAAGCCTCAAACCTCTGCTGGCTTAACACCACTGAAATCAAGCCAGAAGGCAGAAGAAGAGAGAATCAGGCCACATTCCTGTAACAGCAAGCAGCAAGTAAATCATCTGGAAGACAGGACTCCCATCCTAGCTCCCTGGGGATTTCCCAGCCACAGCGATTTAGCTCCACATAAGCCAGGACACCTGCACGGCACGGGGCAGAGATGCCAGCTGGGGACCTGGGAGCAGCGTGGCTGCACCAGCACGGCGTTGTAGCCAGGCTAACGAGCCTGCTAGGGCTGATCGCCGAGGTACCGCACCAGGCTGCAGCAGTTTTGGAGGCAGCCTCGCTATCCGCACCCCAGCTTTGCACTACGCTGTCTCATAGCCAAAGGCCTTGAGCTCTCTCCTGCCTCCCCCAGCAGGCTGTTAGGCACGTAGCATAGACAGCTACCTAGCCAGGGGACTCCCCTTCCCCTGCCCTGCTCCCCCAGGAGCACAAGCACCCTGCGGGGACAGATCTGGTCCCATCACTGGCATCCCGAGCTGCAATTTCCATTGACTCACTTTCACACAGATGGGCCCTGCCATAACCATCTGGAGGGCAAGCGGCACCCCTGGCACCCAGGAACACAATGAGCTTTCTGGGGACGGAGGCCGGTTGCCGATTTTCTTTCTTTCTCTTTTTTTTTTTTTTTTTTTTTTCCTTCACCTTCCACTCTGATTTCTACATGGCATGGTGTGCTTTGTGCCTCTCTCTCCACTTCCAGCCAGCACTTCAGTTCCCAAAATTGCAGCTGCTGCGACGATGTTACAAAAACTGATATAAATATTGCCTCGGTGCCATGCCTGCTGGAGGCCTGCAACACAAATAAGAAACGCCATCTCCCGAGGAAGTCATGTGCTTCCCCAAGTGGCTGCGGCGCTGTCAGAGCCGGGAGGAAAACTTTCTGTCAGAGCGAGGAAGGGAGCGAGCGGATGCAGCCGAACAGATCCCACTACAGCCGTTGCGCTTAAACAGCCAGCGGTTGCAGATGTCTCCCCGTGCCCGTGCACATCTCTCCAGGGCTTTCAGCAGAAGCCAACGATCACGCGGAAAAGGGGGAGGCCAAAATTTTTGGCGGTAGCGGCAGGAGGGGGGCTTTGCATCCAGGGAGAGTAATGTTCCGCAGGCTGTAATTTATTTATTTTGTGGGGAGTAATGTAAATTTGTGCTTATGACAGCTCCAGATGGCAGGTATTTTCTCATTACCTTGACTCCTTAGCATTTGCTCTCCCTTGCCTATTAGACTGCGCTGGCCTTAATTTAACTTCCATGGTTCGAAACTACTGACGTCAGGGCTGATGCAGGAGGGGGCACAGAGAACACGAAGCCCTGGTTTTCCTGTAGGGCCTTATATTTAATGAATGATGCACTGGGATGACTGGTCAAAGAGCGCTCTCTCTTCCCAAAGCCGCTTCTGCACTGCACCCTGTGGCGAGCCACGAGCCCATGCCCATTTCTCAGAGGCAGCCTTCGGATGCTCGTGGCCTTTGCCAAAGACCTTTTGCAGTCACGGGCACCCTTCCCGCTGCAATAGACTTTGGATGACGGACAGCCCTTCCTCCCGATCCCCACAGAAAACCCCTTAAATGGCTGCAAAGCTTGCACCTAAAAAGTTATCCAAAATGCAGTTTCCTGTTGTCGTCAGAGCCAATGTCACTCTGTTCCAAGTCCTCCCATGCCGGATAAGAGTTTGTGGGGAAAAAAAAAAAATCCCTCAGAACACAAGAGTCAGTAAAGCTTTACAGCCAGAGGAGAGGGCGTGCCAAGATCTGTCACAAGCAAACTGATCAACCAGGTGCTCACATAAATGGGTTGCTGTGCTGCGTGCCAATGGCTGGATGGGAGAGATATTTTCCCTACCACTACTGTAGCTACACCAAGCACTCCTCGGCAGCAGCTGAGCATTGTCAAGTTCTGCAACAGGGTGACTTCCTTTCTTCTTTTTTTAAAATATTACCCTCATGCCATTTTCAGTCTAGGTGGGTGTTCAGATGCACTGGGACATGATTACCCCAGCATGTGCACAAGTGTACCTGTGAGGACATCATCGTCACTCCCCATAAACCAGACTCTCTCAACCCTGATCTTTTATACATAGTAACACGACGTTACCTCTCTCTTGTCTTCTCAGAGCTTCACTCGGGAACTTGCACCCTTTCTTAGATGATCAGGTCTGTCTTCCCCCTTCCTCTGCATCAGTACTTGTCTCCCAGAAACTGATGTTCCTCTTCCTACGATGCCCTGCCTCACCAAGGCTGCAGGCAGAGTAGAGCAGATTCTAGCAGAAAATATGAATAAAAAAGGTTCTTTTTAAACAGAAGCAAATTTCAGAAATGTTCATTTGGTGGTTTTGTTTGCACATTTTGCTTTGGGTTTTTTAAAAAACAAAAGCAGTTAATATATCTGTCTGCGTGTAACATCTCTGGCTACCACACACAGAGGAGTATTTTTGAGTTAATGCTGAAAATGCAGAAGGCCCAGCTCTGAAACATGGCACGTGTACACATGTCTGTGTTTGTGTGAAAGAGGGGCAGAGGCAGAGAGAGATAAAATGGCAGCTCTTCAGATAGTGGAACATTTGAAGAAGGGGATACAGGGCCAGTTTTCAAAAGATATTGTTGCAAATGTTTCTGTTGCAGGAAGAAAAAAAACGTGTGTGTATATATACACATTCGTGTACACAGTCTGATGGGAAAATGTGGTTTAGGAAATTTAACTCTTCTCTGAAAAACTGTTGTTTCAAACTGCAAGTCTAAATTCAAACTGTAGATCTGCATAAGCATCTACATCTGAGCTGGCCATCTTAGGCTCCCTTTATCCTCCGCACAGATCTAGTCTAGGCAGTGATTCATCTCCTCCTACAGCAGACATGTAAATAGGTCAGATGAATCATGGCCTAAAAGTGCCTGTTCCCTATATTGACTGCAAAGGGAGCTTGGGGTGATGGGTCCTACCATATGTGTCTACGCTGCCTATAGTGAGGTGAGATGAATCCTAGCTTAGGCACAGAAAAAGAAAAGGATTTTATTTTGGTTTTGAGGCCTGGCCTTCAAGTGCTAAATTATCCTTTACTTTTATGGAAGATACTGCTGCAAATCAGTATCAGTGATACACAGTATACAGTTCAATACGCTTTTTTCTCTCAGAATATATGGCTGCCACTGCCAATTATGTAAAATATATTTCTTACAATAAGCGTCAGATTACAGTAAAGTACATACAAACTCATGAGTTCAGGCTTGGGAAAACACATGCATCTTTTTGTACTCATCTGTGAAGGCATCTTGCTTCCTCAGACAGAACTATAACTGTAGGTGTGGTAACTGCAATAAAATAAGAAAACAATTGTCTTGTCTGTTATGAACATACAATCCAGGTTCCCACTCCTATTCTTACTGACATCTGAATCCAAAGCATTCAGTTGGTCGAGTACTAGGGTCTGCCTTTGTTTCTTACAGAAAGAGTAAGGGAGAAGCCAAGCTAGGGCAAAGGGGTCTCTCATAAGAGACGATATTCACAGACTCCAGCTAAGTTTACTGGCTTATGTTTCACTGGAATTGAGGCCTTTAAAGGATTAAAGAACATCTCTCAAAAATGGGATTGGATAAATTCTCTGCTGTGGCCAACTGACCCAGAAGCTGATAGAGACAAAAAGGCTGTGGACCTTAAATTTTTATTTCAAACCCAAAAGGAAAGGACAGGACATTAAACCAAAGCCATAACTACCTAGAGACTTAAGCAGGGAAAGCCATTTTAGATAAAACATTTGTCTGAATAAATTTCATCACACATGCCGCGTGTTTGGGCCAAAGAAAGAGACTTTTCTAAAGCAACCACCTCAGTACCACTTTGTCTTCTTAACCCCACATACCCAAAGAGAAGCTCTTGGCCTAGGGATCAACCCTACTTGGTCCATGAGGCAATGAGACTGAGAAGAGGGACTGTAACTTCAAGAGCAGTGGAAACAGATGATTTGTATGATCCCCTTTCAGAGATTATTGACAGATACTCCCTATTGAACAGCCATTGTATCTAGGGACGGGCAGAGCAAACAATATATGCAGTCTGGTAAGACTTTGTCTATCATTCTTGCTATACACTCAGAGAGCTGCTTGAATTTTTTCCAATGCATCACTCTCCTTATAGGGAATGCTGATTCCACAACACTGAAACATTTTCAAGAAAATAACAATTGATTAATGTAAAACAGTTAGTAAGAAGTTACCAAAACAAGCTTAGCTTTGAGTTGGTCATTTTAGCTTTTAAGTTTACAGCCAGGCTGCAGTCCCCAGGTACTGGGATGTCTATGGCAGGACAGGCTTGGGGAGCTCAGGGAAGGGAACCTTAAAGTTTCTGCAAAGACCCAGTTTGCGTTTAAGTAGCTGCAGCTCAGTCCTGCACCCAGACTGGCTGCTGCAGAGCTGCAGCCCTCAGCTCCACAGGGCCTCACTTGTCACATACAGCATCAGATGCAAATGAGGGTCATCCATTTGTGCTGTGCCCAAACTACCATGGCTTCTGGACAGTGTGGAGTCGTCTTGGATACATCCAGGCCAGAACCGATAAGCCAAGGAAGACCCAAACAACCTACAAGCAGAAGCACAGGGTCTGTGCCCTTTGTCCCTGAAGCACTCATGCCAAAGACCTGGTACAAGACACTTGAGATGTCCCTACATAAAGCCATTTGGGCTGAGCAGGGTTTAGTAGGTCCATCATCTACATCATGCACAGATGAACATCCTTGGTTTAGTACTAGGATGAACAACAGTGGTCATGGAGCACTGCACCTCAGCCAAGAAGCTAGATCAGACCAGAGCTCTTCCTGCATCCAGGGGGTGGGTAATGCACAACCCAGGCAATCCCAGCATGCTTAGTTGACACTTGTTTCTAATTAATTTAGTAACATATGTGAACACGCAATGTTTCAGTCTTAATGTCACAAAGCGTTTCAACATTACTGACACACAATGTTTCAAGTACGCTCAATTACAAGATTTCTGGAATTAAAGATTTCCTAAATTTCATTTCAGGGTAAAACTTCCTGTTCCAGTTCAGAACAAAAATACATTTTTAAACGCCCGAATGTCTTGTAGAACAGCTTTTCCTCTTAATACAAACACAGATGTAGTGTGTAGGCCCATACACAACAAAACACTTAAGCACATCTTAACTTCAGTCATGTAAGTAATTCCATCTTTAGGCATATGCCTAAATCCTGTAATGGGCTCAGATCAACCAAATCAGGGCTGTATAATATCTGTTTGTACAGAAACACGCTGCCTGTTGATGTTGCATTTCTGCAACATGACATTGCAGTTTAACAAGTCTCTAGTGCAACTGCTTCTTGACTCATTTCAAAGATGGTTGCAGAAGTGGGTTGTTGAACCATCTTTCAGCCCCAAGACTGACCTTATCTTTGTGCAAATGAGCTGGATAATTGCTTATTTAAGGAAGTGTGCAATGTTTTGAGAAGTAGGTTCAAATGTGGATTGTAAAATATCACAACTGGTTGGTTTGTTAATGGCGGATGTTCTGGAGGAAGAAAGGAAATTGAAAGGATGAATCATTATCCAGATGAAGTTCAAAAGCAATTTAAAAGTCATTTCATAATCACAGATGTGTGCCAAATATACCCGTCCAGCAGAAGCTGTAGGCTTTGATTTTTGTGAAGTCTGCAATTTCTTTCCTTTGTTATTCCTACTATAAACTTTTGCAGCATGGTTTGAAAAAGAACGTAAGAAGAAATTAATGCCTTCTAAATGCTCCATATACCTGTCTCTTTCTATAGTGCTGTGCTGCATCCACAAAATTACTGTCAATGTGCACAGTAGAATACAAATACTTTTCCCTTTATGCTCGTACTGAGCTTATGGTTGGAGTAAAGATAAAAGTCAGATCAGCTGAGAGACACTGCATCAGGAAGGCAACTCCAGCATGCACCCACAGCAAGGTCCCTGGCTTCTCAGCTAATGTTAAACCCCTACGTAATGAAGAATAGGTATGCGCAGTATTTCTCTCGTGTCCAGAAGCTGTGGAAATCCTGTCAAAGCCATACAAAGTCCAAGGCAACAACCACAGTCAACAGATGCCCTCTCCATTTGAGGCTTATCCATCCTCTCCTGCAATTCCACCTCCGGTTGTGCGCCCCTAACAGAACCTCTACAAAGTTTTAGGCTGTGAACCTGCAAGAAGGCATGCTAAGATAAAGCTCTGCAGGTAGATATCTTCCCCTTGACTCCTTGATCTCTCTCTGGCCCATCTCTCTCTCAGCTGTAATCTTCACAAACTTTTGCAGCTATCACAGGAATGATATGAACTTTCACTCTTTTCCTTTCAAGCCATTTTCTTCAACAACCTTACACTGCTTTGATTTCCTTTCAAAACATCAATGGTTGGTTGGTTGCTGGGGGGGACATTTACTACTTCACTGATAGATTGGAAACTCATCCGGAAAACAGCAGTGCAAATAAAATAGGAATTGATGTATCTTTTATATTAAACGACCGTTTTCTCAGAAAGGCCCTTGGAATTCTTAATCTTCAGACTTGTAAAAAATTATAGTTTGTTCAACTCATACAAAAAGAAGGGGCTCACTGGCTGTGGCTCAGATGTCTTGACCCAAGTGCCTTGTTTGCCTGGGATTTCTCCTGAAACTCTGTAGTCCCTGTAACTTACTTGGATAATTCCCTGGACATGTGCATGAAAATGGGGTACAAGCAGCACGTTAGGAAATGATAAGAAAAGTGGTGGTAACGTTAGTTTGAAGAAGTAGCCAATGTATTTTCAAGTAAGAGCATAAACATGCTTCAAAGGCATCCATCCACTGGAATACACAGATGGAAATGGATTCATTCAAAGCCCTATCCCTTAAAATGGTCCATGTCACCATCTTGCAGTCTGATTTCCCACCTCTGGCTTGCAAGTCAGACAGCTAATCAATGAACAGGAACAATATCATAACACCATAAAGAGCAGTTACTAGTTAAGGATAATGAGAAGTAAGTAACCTGAATAAATGGCTTTTGAAAAACCATTAAGCTGTATTTGTTTGCATTGTACCACAATAAATTTTAATCAAGAACATGCTTTCATAAAAAGAAAAGTTGATCTGTGGACCTCTGAAGGAAAAAGTTGGGGCAGGTAGGCAAGTTGTAATGACCTACTTGTTTAAGTTTTCCCATAGGTAGGGCCATTGGCTGACTAATATTTCTGTTCCATAACTACTGACAGTCGGTATTCAAATGTTGAATCTACAGCACTGTACAGTGCTCTGACAGCACTGTTGCCAACATTTTCTATTGCATTCAATAGGAAATATATTTTTTTGTGTCTGTTACTTGAAATACCAATAGTACCTCTTTAAGAAATATGGCTCAAAATAAAATACGTGATTTGCGGGCATAAAAATCAGCAAACCCCTGGCATGTCTAGAGAGGCCACTGTTGCGAGTCTTATCTAACGAATACTACTTTAACGTTGTGTTTATTCTCACAAAAAACACGGCTTTTCATGAAGGCAACTGAAATATACACGCAGAGCTTCAGCAATAACGCAAATTGTGATCTAAACTCACTGTAGCCATGATATCTTTTCAAATGAACTCCCATCAGAACTCTTCATCTTCTTCACAGCTCTGAAGGATAAAAACATTACACCTTTTTAAGACTTTAACCATGCCAAAAAAAGAAGTGCTATCTCACTGTAATAATGTTGTCTTAATTATGTACAATACTTAGCACTAGTTTTACACCAGATGAGTCATAGTAGAAGCTTGTACTTTGCTGTTTGACTAAATCCCACAGCACTTCGAACTCCCTGCAGTGAATGCTTACCAGCTTGTGCTCAGCTCTTCTCTCAGACCACGTTTGCTGGATCCTTTGGGGGAGGCTGGTTTGAATGGTGCTGAAATAGGATGAGCAGACACTGTGGTTGGAAATAAGGGCTCAGAGTCAGTAAGAACATGCCAGACAAATGTCTTGAAAGCTGCTCAGGTGTTTATGCTTCTCCAGTCATGTCCATTTTAATTAACTGGGATCCTAGAAATCATAAAGCTGGGTTTCATTCCTTTCTTTTTAAAGGCAGTTTATCTTCCGAGTAGAAAGGTGGTCATTTTTCGTCATCTTGTACTGTTTGTTGCAACAATTAAGACAATGCCAAACAGGCAAGTGAAACACTTGTCATCTACAGAATCCCTGTTTACTGGCCTTACTCTATCTAATCTTTTACTAATAAAAATAATCCCATAGCAGCAGATACCTATCATTTTATGAAGAATTTTTACCACTAGGTTCTCCAATGAGATAGCATGGTCTGCTGGGCACCTCTTCATTTGTGCAGGTTTCTTCTCCTTCCTACATTTCAGGGCTTGTTGAGCTCAGTGAAATCCCTGGTAAGCACTGGATCTTCCCCCAGGTCCCTCCATGAGCACATCTCTCAGAGAAAACTGGCCATTCTCAAATCGGTTGTTACCTTGATAATTCAGCTCTCTTCAACTGAAACACATGAATAATACCACTTTCAAACCTTCAAAAATGGTGTTAGAAACTTCAAAGGAAGAACACTATTAGACCTTTTAAAAGGTATTTATGAAGTTCAAGAGTGGATGGACTTGTACCAGAGTATACTGCAGTCTTCATTCACAGTCAGCAGGAGAGGTAGGCTCCAGCCTCAGGTTCTTTGAATCTCTGTCTGGCAGACCACATAGGAAATTTAAAGTTAGACATTGTGAAGAATTGTTCCCATCTGCCTCCCCTCCTTCGCCCAACAGATATGCAGAGTGCCTAAGTACCTGGCTATCACAGATCACTGGGAGGGAGTTGCTGAAGCCTCTGTCTATGCGAATGACAAATATTCTATTCATTAGACATTCCTGTAATGAATGTCCTGCTATGGCACCTCCCAAGAGACTCTTGATTAATTGAAAGAAATAAAATACTTCATGTTGAAATAACAGCTGGTTAGGATACTTACCAGTATCAGCTGATAGTCTAGAGACATACACTTCACCAGGAAACTTTCACTCCTACACATTATTTAAATAGAAGCTGGTTTTTGCAAACTTAGTACCTCTAAACTGAAGTTTATGACATTTGGCTAGTAGGGTCTTTCTAGTTAACAGTCAGTGTTTTTCAAAGCGCAATACTTGTCTTATCAAAAACCTTACCCAGAAGAAACCAGGAGGAGTAGTGTGCACGCCACACTGTTGTGTGGTGCAAAGAGGATGCATCCAAGTGAAAGGACAAACAAACCATTCTGCTCACGAAATCATTTCATTTCCATTTTAGCCAGGAATGCACTAAATAATGCATTATTCCTCAGCTACTCAAAAGGTCACCTTTTGGTCTATGAGCAGCTGCAGCAGCTGTGTTCCCTCGAGACCCCGCTGAGAGCAAAGAACAAAGCGTGAGAGCTGATGACAAGCTCAGGGGATGCAGGTATGAAACAGGCTTTTGGAGAACTCCCAGCAGCTCCAGTTGAGAACCACTGCCAACTTTCCTTTCTCTCATTTTTTACTTCAACCCCAAATAACCTCCTTCTTTCACCTCCCCTTCCTAAGTAAATTAGTCACATGTAAAATATAAGAAAATAAACAGCCAACTCAGATTTTGACACCATGCAGGGACAAGCATCCACAGAGATTAGGGACCTCCTATTCATCATTGATTTCCCATCATACTTGACAGGAAGGTACAACAAAGAGAATAAAATAGCCCCCCAGGAAGGCACTCTGTGAGGCTGAGTTCAGCTTAGAGGCTGCCGAGTCTCTTATTCCCAAACTATAATGCAAGCAAGCTGATTCTGCAACAAAAATACATACGCAGCAGAAGCATCTGACCCACAGCTGGTCTAGATACACCCCTGATATTTGAGACATTCATCCAGTAGATCTGGATGAAAGAAATTGGTGGCTTTTTAGATATTATTTCCTTATCAGGAACCCAGATACAAGTTTTGCAGCTAGGAATCCATTCAGCTTTCTAGATCAGGGTGTTGGTTATAATAAATGGACCTTAGTTTGGAGGGAGGGAGTTTGAAGGGGAAAGAAAATCAGTGTGGATTATCATCTAGTTCAGAATCTGTCCTCCTGACAGGTAGGTTGGGATGGTACAGAGGAGACATCCTGACCAGACCTGGCTTTGACAGGATGGTGGGTGAAGCAACGTGTTGTTTTTGTAGGATATCCTCAGTGATGTTTTCCACAGACCTAATCCTGTTCCATTTCCTGAACACCTAAATCAAAATTGTCTACAACCAGAATAGCTGTTGTTTCAAATTAAATCAAACAAGCAAGGAGAGAAATAACAACTACACATGAGAAAAACAAGCATGTAACTCACTGTAAGGGCCATCTTGCATTGATGCATAGCAATTCCTCCTAGACTACAGCCTGGGGAACACTTTATTTTTAAAGGTCCAGCACACAATAACAGAATCATAGTAGACATTCATCTAACCATATGCACCACTCATATCTTTCCTTACCCAGAAAAACAAGCAAACTTTAAAAAGAGATGGTAAAAAAACCCTAATGAACAAGCACTGAATTAAATATAATGCAAAAAAAATTCAAGTGCATACATATTCCTTAGTCCATCCAGATGTGTTTTCATCTCCTCCAGTCACTTGCACATCAAGGTTGCAGCAGACCTCCATGAAAACCCCCTGAGCTCTGGGACTCCCGTCCCTGTTCCAGGGTGGTGTAGGATTCAGTAACTCCAGCTGCCGCTATTAGCTTTTCCCCACCTGCAATGGTTCAGTATCACTGCCAGCCAGCACAAAATCCTGCCCAAAAGCATGTGCCGTGTGGCAAGGCTCTGCAGTTCAGCAGGTTGCCAGCCTTGGAGCCACAGTGGGCACGGCAAGGTGGCAGATATCAAAGGACAGAAAAGAGAGCAAGGGGTGGATGGGCCCATAGAGTTCTTCAAATGAATTGGCAAGCAAATTTTAAAATTTGCACCTTAAAAACTGAAAAGCAGAATATTGCAGAGCAACCAATTTTGCCATAAACTGCTCTTTACAACAAGCTGGAGGTAACGGCAGTGAAAGCCAGAGAGGCTCTGCAGCCATGATCAAACTGAAACCTCCTGCTTGCTCGTGTACCCCTCTGCCACTGGTACCTGAGGGCCCTGAACAGCATGTACTGCAAGTCAGGAGAAAGCCCCATACACTCCTGACTGCAGCCATCTTAATCGGTTTCCAGCCACGTTACCGTCAGGTATGGGTGATGGCTGGCGTTCTGTCTGCATCAACATTATCGCATATACTGGACCCATCATTCAGTAGATGCTCCAAATGGGGCCAGGATACCACTGGCATTACTTAGCTTATCTAGCCGAGCCCAAGCCTGCACTGGCCTGCATAAAAGCAAATAAAGAAAAGCAAGTCTGTTATCAGTAGGCTTAAATTTGTTCAGCAGGAGCACACACCTCCTTTGCAAAACATCTGTGAGCCTGGAAAGTATAAGAGGCTAAAGACACAGACCAGTCACGCACCATTTATTTAAAATGTGTGATCCCAGAAAAACTGAGGCATGTTTCTAGCTAGAAATCCAAGCCAGAAAACAATGGCAGCCCACTGCCCAGCCAACAATCCAGGGTTTAGTACTGGACCAAACAACAGCTAAATAAGCGCTCTTCCTAATGGCAAGAGAAGCAGGACTGGGAACACGCAGACTTTGCACTCCAAGCCTAACCTTGTCCTCCTGTGCTTGAAAACCATGTGCTTTTGGGCCTCCCTAATGTGATTTTGGAGTCTGTGATGCATCCTGAATTTGCCAGAGATCTTGACATCGTTACCACTATTCTAAGTCACATCCTTTCCTTGTGCTGCCTCTAAAAGAGCCAGCCTCTTTCCACTGACCATACGGGCAGCCTGGTAAGAGGAGGCTTCCAGTGCACACTCCTGCACAAGGTGCTTAAAGTCAAGCAGTGACAATATTGCTCCAGACCCCCACCCTTCCACGCCTGCTCTTCCCTCCTTGGCTAACGAGATGATTTTCTTTAGCAAAGCAAACCGCACCCAACACATAAAAACAACTGCCGGACTGGAATAAGAGTGCATCTGTGCTCCCAAATCAGGGTGAGCAAACTAGCCATTTCCCAGCTTCACACTGAAGCAAGACCAAGAGAGCACTGGTGCCCTCCATCCCATCTCCAGGCCACCACAGGCAGGAGAGCCCAGCCCAGCAGCTGGATTGGAGTCCCCCAGCACTGCAGTGAGCACCACACCGTGCATGGTATCTGCTGGCCAATTAAAGTACAACTATGGTAATTTTTTTCTCTTGAGCATATTTTCAGAACTGTCCCCTTTGACATATGTATTTAATGGGCTGCAAACCAGTTAACACGTGTGTGGACACTCACAGGTACACACACGCAGAGCTGATTACATACAGCTTTCCTAACAGTTCTGATAATCTGGATAACTTATTCAGATTGGCAAGGTTTGAGTGTTTTTCCATTTCCTCTGCAGGAAGGAAGCAATGTGATTGTTGCTGTGGTGATCCTTCCCTTAATATTTTTTAGCCATGATCTGGCTTAAAGTCATGACTGTCTCTGGAAAGTGTAATTTTATGAAGGCACAATATTAAAACATTAGTGAATAGCCTTTTCTTTTTCACACTGAATATTATATATATTTATTCCTTGAAATTCACATTTACAAATGAAAACATGTAGATATTCCTTTATCATAAACAGGGCTGGTTTTGGCCTTTATTTTGTAACCCCTGTTCTCCTCCACCCCCTTGGGATAAATCTGCATAGTCAGAACCTCTGCTTGCCAGGGTTATGTTTTCAGGAGGGTACATACTTACTCAGAAACATCAATGCTGGCATTAAGAGTAGTTGCATGTGTAATCTCCCAGGCATGGGATTTAAAAAAGCTACCTCCTTCCCCGTTAGCGAGGTTAATGACTGCTCTGCAGAAGAGAAGCAAGGTGATTTCATTTTTTTCCTTCATTCATGAGGTTGCAGAGCCAGCATTCCTCTCTCTGTGGAGAGGACAGCAAATGTTAGCTCCCTACCTTCATTTATACTTTGATCAGTGAAGCTGCTCGGCAGAGAAAACTGTTACACGCAGTAAGAAGTACAAAACTTCTCCTACTGATGCAAATGGCTGATGGCAGGTTATTCCCATTTGTAGCCTGGGCTGCAGACATATCCTTGCGTGGCTCTAGCAAAGTAAGGGTGGTAGCACCAGCCCCCCAAACCTGTAGTTCTGCCATTGCATGGCAGTAGTACACAGCACACAAGGAGGTGCTGATGGGGGGGTGCAGGTCCAGCCCTCAAGCATCCTGCGCTTGTCTCCTTCCCTTCACTCTGAATAGCAAAGCCGAGCATCCTGGGAATGGCTGTGTTTTTAAAGTTGCAGAACTACTTTCATTAGACTGCTTTCCCATAACCTGCTTCACATTGAGTTCTCCCATGGGATTAATCACGGAAAAGGATACCATGCAGTATAGATGAAAATAAACTCAACTGGGCCAATGGAAAGCTGTCCTCTCATTTAGTCGTGATTTTCTGAAAATTATTGTTGGAGATGAAATTTTGTTCATCTAGTTTAAAATCCAGAATTAATCATTCGGGAAAGTTGACGATTCTGTTTCTCCATTTTGTGTCTCCTATGGGTGTTTTCCAGCATTTAAAACAGTTTCCAGATTATTATTCTTTGAGGTGGGAATGAACAAGGGGCTTGTTTTATTTTCCATTCAGGCAAATAAAAAGTGACATTCTAGAAGGTTTTATAATTTCCATCATTGCAACCAAGTGTGTTTAGCATATCTGAATAAACCAGATGCAGATATTTGTTCTTGAGATGCACTAACAAAAGCTACCACAAAGCTTTTCTTTTACAATGGGATTGCAAATATAGGTTATCTGAAACCATATATTTTCTTCATTTTTATAAGAAAAACTCCTAGAATCATAAGCAGGGAGAGAAACTACTTAAACAGATGCCTATATATCTATTTACATACAGACACACGCATGCATTTACTATGAACTGCATTAAACGTGATGACAGAATACCCCAGCACGAATGTGCCTATGTCTTTTGTTTCTCTCTGCCTCTCTAGAAATTTCAGGATTTTTAGGATTTCATCTGCAAGTTTTCAGTAAGTGCTAGAAACTCATGCCTTCCAAAAAAGCAATTCAATCCTCTGTGGTCTTAACACTCCCTGGATAGAAGCTGGTAGATTCGGCAGCCTGTTGATGCAGCGAACTACGTCAGTGGTACAAAAAAACAACCTGTGCCTCACTGGTGGAATTGGGACACGGCTTTCTACCACCCCTCCAATCCTTTCCCACCGTCAACAGCCTGGTGAGGGCACTTGGACTCTACCTTCCCACTGATCTCCAGAGGCAATGGACACGGATGACAGGCACATGTGGCTAGACTGTGCCCCGCGTGATATTTTGGGTACGCCCTGGATCCTACGCAGCAGCTGAACGGGGACGTTGGGCTTGTGCTCATCCCCACGATGCCAGCAGGCCTCCCACAGCTGCAGCCAGCACGTCGCTGCTCCACGCCAATTCCCTCGCCAGACCACGCAGGCATAATCCAGCTTGTGATCTTAATCATGCGCTGGCGTGGGGAGGGCAGGATTTGACAGCTGGTTTGCTTTCACCTTGGCCCTTCCCATGCTCTGTCCCATACTGTGATGCCACCACTACCAGAGTAATCTGCGGGCACGCGTTTATGCATATCGTGTATGTGTGTATTCTTGCCCACACTATGCCTTAGAAATGACAGAATTCTGCAAAGAAAGGAAGTGACAGCCCTGACAGCTGGGAAGAAGCATGCAGGGTCAGCGGAACCTCTTTTCTGGGTCATCTTAAAAGAGTCAGACTTCACTCCACAGACCCACTGTAATTTAAACCTACTGTAAGAGAAACAAAACCAAAGCAAAGCAGACACTGTTGGATGGAGGCCAGCCTGCCTAGAGCTACTTTGACACCTCTCATTAGCCATAAATGCCAGGTCTCGCTTCCCCTGCTCAGCCGAAGGTGCTGGATTTTGGATCACTTCCCCTTAGCATGCACCAAGCCTGACCTAACTGCAGCTTCATGGGACCAGACTGAACCTTCAAAGTCCCCCTCTGCTGCATTCAGCTCCATTTCCACGCAAACCCTCTGCATTAAGGCAACCTTCCAACACATACTCCAAGCAATTAGAAGATTTCCTACCTGCTGTAAGGCAGCCTTATTGTGAGTATACATCATAACATAGCTTTTTACGTGCTATTCCATACCCGGATTGTTGCCTTTGTTGCAGGGGGCTGAGCTACAGCCCCTGCGGGAGCTATGAACAGTGCATTTGCAAGCAAAATGTAGGTTTCTGTGCTATTTCTGAAGCTCTGCAATTCACTTCCTGCCTCACACACGGACTGGGGTTTTGCTTAGATGCAAAGCTCAGATTGAGCTGTCAGTCACAATATACTTCTCGTTTTCCTGTTTTAGAAAAGGGATTTGTATCGGTAAAGGATGCACTCAGCTCAAAATCCTGTAGCCTTAACTACATGGGCTCTGGAGCGAAATATTGGAAAGGGATGAAGGTATGTGACAGAATTAAGTCTGTGCTATGAAGCAAGCCTAACTTATGCCCAAATCCCAGCCTTGCTGAAGTACAAACAGTGGTCTCCTCTGGCTGTACCGGACTTGGTATCAAATCCCCACAGAGCTTGATAAGAAGTTGTGCAGGTAAAAACAAGCTGAATTTTTTAACAGTGTATTACCTAGCAATTTCAATGATTCCTGCTGACAGTTTAGTTTTAAGGACCAAATTCTGAGACAATAACTCATGACCCAATTCTGAAATCAAGGCTACAGTTCACAGATAATTTTCCCCATACATCCCTCAGCAATTTTGGAGAGAAAGAGTGCTAAAAGAAGGCCATAGTAAGCACAAAAGAGACAAAAACAGTTGGCTAGATATTTAAACCAGATAAACACAAGCTAGTAATAAATACAGATTTTCAGCAGCAGTTTTTGCAAACCCATAGAGGGGAGCTTAGCAGCTCCTAAGTCAAGGCAGGTAAGAAGTTGGAGTGTCTTAACTAGTTACTGCCTTACCACACACCACCTGCTTACATCCACTCCATGTGAAATGAAGGCAGAAGGTAACTCGCAGTTAAAATCAGACTGAATTCCTTCAATTCTGACTGCATTCCTCCCTCCTTCCCCACTACCAAAAGGTATTAAGATGTTTACGAATCTTTAGTCAAATCAGTATCATAAAAGACAGCTCAATTTTGAAGGGGTAGGGGGGAGCAGGAAAGCAAGACCAGGATATTTACTGTCTCACCTTTCTCCAGAGCTTAATTTTGAATTAGCTTTGCGGCTTGGCTAATTAGCCCACACACTGATATTTTAAAACGATGATTAATTTTCCCAGCTCCTTAGAATACAGGCTTAATTCTAGTAATCACAGCTGCTCGTTTCTATAGCCTGTTAATGCTTATTGAATCTTTGAGCCCTCAACTTCAAGCCTCCACCTCTGGATACCTTTAAGGAGGAGTTAGGCACACATCTGTCAGGCATGATGTTGATATAGTTGCACTCAACTTCAGAAGGAAAGGTGGTAGGTGGTTTAATGATCTCTTAAGGTCCTCTTCAGGGCTAATTTTCCATGACAGGGTCTGATCATAACACAACCTAATTGCACTATTTCAAGAGAAAGTTACCCCATCCTAGTAGCTCCCCCCTGCCCTCCTACCTCTCTTCTATTTGTGTTTTAAGAAATCCTTTCTCTGTAGTAGTTTGGCCATAAGAAAAGCAAGAAGCTTATCTTTGAGAACTATCCCTAGGCTAGATAGACAACTTTCAGGTGATAGATAGGGAACCATCAGCTCTGTCTTTCTGTTGTGCCATATATTGTATGTGACATAAAACTAGGATATTCGATACTGGGAGAAGATGGGTAAAACAGAGTATCTTACTAGGGTTTCACAGTCACAGGCTCTGGGTCTCTCCACCAGCAGACCACTCAGCAGGACAAATTTGATCAGGACTGGATCTGGGCAGAAGACTGCATTTCTATCAGGCTAGTCGTAGTACCGGAGATACAGGTAATATCTGCTCCAGCATAAAATTTGTCATTGCCATTTCCAACCTCAGACAGTCTTTGGACATTTGAACCTTACCTGGAGACACCCGAATGATACTTATGGCACCAGTGTTCTGCGTTGTGTGGCCACCATATCTATAAAACACTCCTGGGGACCTTTCTGTTGGGTTTGCTTTACTGTCAGAGTCTGGTCTAGAAAGAAATGAGGGCCTGGGCCCCCTGGCGTTTCCGACAGACTTTTTGAGGCAGGTCCTAGAACAATTATGAAGCAGTTCACAATCCACATGTGCATATTTTTGAAGAGTAAAATGTTCCAGAAATTCCTGGTGTATTCTCCACAATTTCTACCTTCTGTGCTGCTTTCCTTCTTTTTTTCTTATTTCCATTCTCTCACCACTTCAGTAAAGATCAAAAGTCATTATATTCTGTTCTATTTGATGGATGAAATCCCTCTAGACTAATCTCTGCAATGACATACAGATCTGCAGACACATTTTTCTGGAAAAAGTTAAAAAACATTTGAATATTGTTCAGGATATTATAATACTTTGTTCATTTTTAATCACCTCTAGAGTGAAGCTTTATGTTTTTCATTTGAACACAAAGATTTCTTTCATGCCTAAGATGTAAATTAGCAGTGGGCAAAGCAATTCCAAAAAGAGAAAAGGAGAGGGGCTGAACATTTCACCTCCCATCAGAAAATAAGTGAGCTATGGAAGATGCGTGCCCTGAGCTGCAACCCCTCCATCTTCTCACCTCTCAGTCTGGTGACTTGGTGCAGACCCAAACCTACCCACCTCATGTAAGGCTCCCATTCGAATGCCCTGGCCCCAGAGAGACTTTGGAGACCAGCACAGAAGCTTTAAACCTCCCACGCTCAAACTGAGCCTTCCCCTTTGCTTCTTTGCCAAAAACATCTGACAGGACTTCAGTGGCACTCTTCTACAGATGCTGTTTCCTGAGCAGGACTATACAACGTGGCAAGCCACAGTAGCAGGCAACTGAAGTCCTTTAAGTGCCTGTGTTTGTCCCCAGAAAAGAGTACAGGGATGAGGGGGCGAGGAGGGAGATGACGACGTTTGGCAGCACTTGGCCCGAGTGGACTTAGCAGAGTTTCAGCAAACACAAAGCGAGCTGGAAGGGGTGACTTGGTTTGTAGCCTGCTGGCCAGCAGTAGGAGAAGGAGCGGAGGACTAAGGAAAGAGTTCCCTGGTCGCAGAGGAGAAAGAGCGCTGGGTTATCAAAAGCATGTGGATGTCAGGGAACCATCTGGACCTCTTTCTGTGGCTTGCAGCTAATCTCCAAATATTTAGTGGAACACTGCTCCCCATGGGTGCAAATGTTTGCTCATCCTTACAGGGGAAACTGTAACACACAATTAGAAGTATGTTTTGTAATACAGTATTGTTTACAAACACACTGGCTGGGAAAGGATGGAAGTTGGTTCTGGTTTTAAGTGATTTTGTTTTATATTTTAGTTCTCTAAAATTAACCATGGTAAACCTGACTGCATCTGACGGCCAGATAGAACAAATTCAAAACCTTAATGTCTGTCTTTAAAATAAAACTAAAGTAATTATCTGATTTCAGATCTCTCCTTTAAAATCCTCTGACTGCAATTGCCTCTGTCTCCTTAGATAAAAAGAAGTGCCTGATCCCCCACCATTGCCTGTATACAATCCAAGGGACAGTACTGAACGCTATGGCGTTTCTCCAAATGTATATCACCAGCAATAAAATCTGGTCAGGTGACTTCAGGAAGAGTTTTCCTAGTGGTACGTCTGTGCTGTAACCTGCTATGAGGAACAGCAAATCTCTCTACCCCCTTTTGGTACAGCACACCCATTACACAGCCCCAGACAGATGCATGGGATAGTACTGTGCTAAAACTCTGTACTACAGACAATGTGTCAGAGATAGGAAAGAGGTAGTGGAGAATAACAATTTCCATTCTCTGATCCTCTGGCAGACAGACTGTCAGCACTGAGCTTTCCTTGCCCAAGGAGGGGACCCACAACCAACACACTGCTGCCCTCCCAGAAGGGTGTCCTTTGGAGCAGAACATGGCAGGAACCAGCCCATACCCAACTCTACTGCCACGCTCCTGCCAGCATAGTGTTTTAAATGGTAAGGTCTTAATGTGCTTTTTGCCCAGTTTCCCCTGCAAAGGCTCAATGCTGTTTATAAGCATCATTTCATCAAGCATTTATCCATCTATGCTGAGAAAACACATGGCACAGCCCCTCAAGGAGTTCAGTTTGGATCTGCTGAGATATATCAATGATGCTGCACTAATACACAGTCCTTGTAATCTTTCACAAGACCCTTGGTGTTACCAGAACATTGCCTGATTTACGCTAAACCTACAATCTCTTCATTCATTTCTTAGGTACCACTTCATTCTTCTATTTAAAAATATTCTGTAATTTGCCTAGGTAGGGTTTTTATGCAAGCACACGCCCTTGTCTATTGGCTTTGTTCCAGCCTGAGGTGTTACTTTTTTTCTAGCACACAAAAAGACCTCACATATCCCACCCTAAAGGCTGCAGTATTTCAACGCTGTTTGAAGTCGTCGTGTCTGTAACACCATCCCTCCAAGGATGTGAAGAAGGGTGCTAGCGTATAGATCATTTTTTAAACTGTACACCAGTTAGGAAAAAAAAGACACTACACGGGAAGTGTCGTTGCTGTGAATTGGATTTATAACGTTTAAAGAACCAACAAGTGGACTGGTAATGTGACGTACCTACAGATTCAGATGTTAACTTCTCAGGAGATGAAGTACATTCATTGAGTGCTGAAAACAGAACCTGGTTATAGAAGAGCTCCTAATTTTATTCCAGCCTGACCAAATATAAACTTTGGTCAAACAAGGAGTTACTGGATTTGTCAAAGATGTAAAGGAAACACGAGTTATCCTAGAAGCTGCAACATAACCTAATGGTGAGTTTCAGCCTAACATGTAATGAAGAATCTGGCCTATACCGTAAAGACAAGAGTAGTCTGGTCAGACTATGGATGCTACGCTATGGGCCCAGAGCAGAGACTGCCATTTAACAATGCAGTTCTGGGAACCGCAAAGTCACATTCCCTGCCTTGGGATACCCAAGTAGGTTAGCTCTTGACTCCCTCTAAGCATTCAAAAAAATTAGGGGATCTCAATTACAACCCTCTACAATGAAAAAAAAAAAAAAAGAAAATCAAGTACGTTCGGACTGAGATGCAATTTGTTTCAATAGGGAACAGAGTACGGTATGATTCAACTGCAAATAAAACCTAACTGCTCTTAACAGCATCCTGCAAAGCTGCTAAGGACCTATACATGGACAGCAGGATCAATACAAGCTAAACTTACATTTCATAGCTGGAATCAGAGCCACTTCATACTGACAAAATAATAAAACAGCAAAAGAACAATGGGACACTCTGGCACGTGTATATTTGCTAAAACCACCCATAATGAAGGCTTTAGCAATGCAGAACTCAACCTCCCAGCTCAAAGTTTTATTGGCCATTATCTCACTGGATTTGGAGCAATGGCTCTGAATGCAGTAAAAGACATTCATTTTTCACAGTGTTTCCCCACATAACTAACAAATTTGTTTTTATAAAAAAAGACACAATTTTGAAATCCTCAGAGTGCCTGACTTCTAATGGTGCCAAACATGTTTCTCTTTTCATTAGCATTCAGGGATCACTATGCCCAAACCACCCTCATCTACTTTTTCCACTTACGTAAATGCAGCTGATGTTGGATCACCAGCCATCTCGGTTCTGGTCCAAGGTGATAGCTTAGGACCAGAGCAATCAGATATACAGAGAGGCTGTTTCTAAATTAGAATGGAAACTGCTAGACATCCCCAACATAGCCTCCCACTGGCCTGTTTCAATATGATGTGAACTCTGTGAAGATCTTGTGGCTACCCCACCTCCCTGGTTGAGAATTATAGACATTTCTCTCAGTTTGTAGAATGGTTGCAAAAGTAGATATATTCAGAAATTCAAAAAATTATCAAAGAACTCACAAGTGTTACCTAAAGCTCTGGAATGCACGTATTCTTCAACAGGCTTTGCACAGCTTCCCCCTCCATGGAAAGAAAGTGAATGAAATGGCAGCACAACATGTTCCAGGTGGTAACTGTCTGAAGAGGTCACAAGCAAAAAAAAAAAAAAAAAGACAGAAATTAACAGGGTATCAAGGTACCTGGTTAGCCAAATTTTGCTTCTCCTAGGGAGAAGTACTGTCCTCCCTTCATATTGCAACCCTTGCGAAGAGAGCAGGAACTTGAAGCCAGAGACCTCCTGCTTTCTCCTGGCGCTTCTCAGTTCTTTGCATCTCAGCCCAATGACCCAGATCTCAACACTACATCATTCTGAAAATCTTTGATATCTTGTTTCTCTCTTTCATGAAGTCAGGTTTTGGGCCTGATACAAGACATAAACATGGTCCCCCTCAGCTGGACATGCCTAAACTTTGCTGCTGGAAGAAGGCTTCTTCAGGAAGGCTGGACCCTTTTCCTTCCCTGACTTCACTGGACACTTCCTCACTCTGCCATCTCTCATCGTCCACCCTCCTGGTCAGCCTAGACCTCTTGTCTCCTCTTTGCCCACAACTCTCCTTTCTCTGAGGCACATCCAGGAGCTCACCACAGCCAGTGACACCAGGGAATGAGATGTGGTGACCATTCATATCATCCTCTGCTAGCCCCTTGAGTAACTCTTGCACCAGTTGTAACTGTCCTCTGGGATAGCCAGGCTTCAGCAGGCAATGGTATCACAGCAAGTGCCATTAACCCAGTCACATCCACACATCACATTTTACCTTACAAAGCCTGCAGTAAGGATTTGTCATCTTTATTTCCACTTAGCTTCTTCTCACCCACCTTCACTGCAGCCCTCGCTCTTTCTTTTTCTTTCTTTGTCATACTCAGACCTATCCCCAGTGAGCTAGGGTTGGATACTTCTCTCACCACAGCCAGCTAAGAGTTTGATATAGCCTAAAATCAAATCAGTTGTCTCTGCTTTCTCTGCAGTAAATGGAGAGAGACAGCTCCAGAGGGCTGTTCATCCCACTGTATTCAGGTATGCTAGCAAGGGGAGGAATGCGTCACCTTAGAGAGAGCAGGAGATCAGGCAGCAAGCTCCAAGATGAGAAGCTGAACATTCAGATAGCTACAGTTTGGCAGTACCACCTTAGAGCATGAGTAACAAAGATCTGAAAGACAGAGACTGACTGACTGATAGAGAGCTTCACTCCCCTGGAAGCCCAGATGTCCTGTCCTTTCCATTATCACTTTCAAGTTAGGGGGAGTGGGTGGGGAGGGGGTGTGTGATTTCTGGTGTCCCCAGGAGGTTGCAAAGACCAGAAGGTCATATTCAGCACTGGTCTCTGGGGCTGATATCAGTTCTGTGCAACACCATGCTCAATGTTAGGTTATCATTTGGATCAACAGCCACAAATGTTTCTTTCAAACTTCTTTTCAGACTCTGCATCAAGGTTAAGCCTAGATCTCCAGGATCCACATCAGCCTCCGTTTAAGGCAAGGAAAACAAAGGAAACAGTTCCTTTGAAACTACTAACGATTGAAGCCTTTTAATTCTTTTCCTGTTTGCCATTAATTTCTTCCCCCGTGAGTCTCAGAGCTTGCTGCTTTATCTTCTAAGCCTTAGAAGCCTTGTTTCCCTCAAGGACACCTTGGATTTATGAACATTTCTTTCTTTGTTCACCATGCCCTTCCAATTTTTTTTCAGAATCAGGAAGTCATTACAGCACCAGTTGATTCTCCTTGCCAAGTGAATCTTGAGTTTGGAAAGTAAGTGTTTTCTGTATGCAGGGAATCCTTTCTTGATTGTTTTCCAAGTAATACAGAATGCCTATTATAAGAAAGAAATCTCTATATATCCTTACAAAAACATAACATTAATAAAAAGAGATAAATCTAGATTGAACCTCTATTTCCCCACCCCAATCTTCAAAACAACCCCAAAATATTATCATCATTCAGTGAAAAGACTGTCTCCTTTGTAAATTAACAAATTCACCTTTTCTCAAGTCTGCTTCTTCTTAATAGTCTCATATGTACTTTCTTCCTTGTCTTGATTTTTCTCTCTCTGCTCATTATCATTAGGAGTCCTATTCTTACCAGGCATGTAAAAGGGAATCTTGAAGACTTTACTGATGCCCACATCTATAGTCTCATTTTTCCTTTATGTCCTTCCTTCTCAGTCCAACATAAGCAATGCACAGTCAAGTCAGAGGCTGCATATCTTTATTGACAGTGAGTCCTACTTATAAACAAAAAAGAATTCAATCTCCTCTCCTGATTTCACAAGTCTGTCTAAATGAATATTCCGTCAGTTTAGGACATATCTTGATAATAGAGTTAAAAGTTATTTCAGGTCTCTTCATTCCCCTTGCCAATTTGTACAGCTTTTCAGGCAGACGTTGTCCAAAATACTGTTCAAAATATTTTTCCCTGGTTGTTGTGATAAACCCCAAACAAATCAATAAATGCCTAGCCCACTGAGCAAACACAAAAAAGAGTCTGTATGACAGACCACCAAAATATGTTGTCAGACTATCCAAACTGGCAGAGAAAGAGTAAGTACTGAAATAATGAACCAACTCCAGGCTGAGTTACCATACGGGGTTATTAGTAAAATCATGCTATCACTCATCAATTCAACAAAAGAAAGGCCACCCTCGTGCACCTCACTGATGTGCTGTGGAAGGCAATAGTAAAGCAAAGGGCAGAGCCTGGCCACGTGCGTGAGAACGATAGGATCCCACTTGACCTGGAAGAGTGACGTATTTCCTTCTGGAGCGTGGCATGTGATCCACTGGGAAGGAGAGATGGGGAACAGGATTTCTAGTGAACAACCCCTGTGTTTACCGGACGACTTGAAAGAGGACCAGCCTTTAGTGGGCTCCTAACGTTGGCAGAGGTGGGAGGGACAGCCTATCCATGGGGAAAAGAAAAAAAGAAAAAGAAAAGAAACTAAGAAATTGATAAATTTGCAGTTTATCACTGGCTTAAAAGCCCACCTTGCATATTGTTCCAGATCACAAGCCCAAGCCTGCTTTCAGGGAAGTCAGTGACAGCCAAGGATCACGGTCCATTCCAGTTAAGTAATTTATATCCTTACAAGGGATATTTAGGATACCAGTGAACATATAAGTTTCCAGTTCCTTTCAGCACACAAATACCTGTGCTCTTTTAGAGTATACATATTTTAAAACTGTTGATGCTTGCATCTTGCTCTTGCCTTTATGGTCTTCAGAAGCTAAAATATAACAATCATTACCCATATTTACTTCATTTATTTAAAATCTCATCAGCTTGTCTACACAACACAGGTTCTCACATGGATGAAGCCACAGACGTTCTGTGGGCATTCTTGGGCTGCTCCGCAGAGCTCTGAGGAGACAAAGGTGCAAGATGAGCACCAGCCTACATCTGAGACCTGCCCTGGTCTTCCTGCTACACCGAGGCGCAGCAAGGCAGTGCAATCTGCGTGAAAGATCCTCATATGACAAAACCAGCAAAAGGAGATAAAAATCCGGAAGAGAAGCAGAGTCCTTTGGCACATCTTCCAGCAGAGTCTATTTCAGAAGCACAGGCAGAAGCCCAGCCTGAGGTTTAGCTAGGAAGGTCACAGGCAAACATTTATCAGTTTTTGACATCTGCTTGCATGCAGGTCGTCCTCTGAAAACTACAAAGCTGTTCTTCATGATGGAAAAACACACAAACTCTCAAGAACTACATTCCTGAGAGCTTGCCAATCCCTTCAGCCACACTCCTTGGAGTTGTAGAAAGCATCAGTCATTTTTTTTTTTCACATTGGGATTCTCTTCAGTGGTACCTTCCCAGCAAAAGGGAAACCCACTGTATCCCTTCATTTTGTAGCACAATGTAGAGGGCCAGAGGGTTATCATCGCATGAGGCCAGTAGTAGTGGTCCCCAAGACCAAGAATCTCAGAAAAATGTTATTGGCAATCAGTTTATGATATCTGATCCTGTTTCTCACCAGGAGTGCAACCCATTAGGAAGGGGACCCCAAACAATTGCCCAAGCTTTTAAGCTGCACCTCAATTTATACACACATTGCAGATATGTTACTGTAAGAACTAAGCTAAGCAAGTTTTTTAGAGTATAGCTTTTGTTTTACTAGGATGATTTCTGAAACATGCTGCTTGTACCAACTCTACAGATCTTAGAAGGAGCAAAAGGGAGATAATTAAAGAAACATCACAAAAAAATGAACCAAAAGACGTTTTCATTTCAGAATCTTCTAGGGTGAATCAAAAGCTGTACAGCATGTTGTAATGCTGGTAAGCTCTGCTTTTCAGCAGTATTACACTTCCGTTTCTAGCTCTCGCTCTGGATATTCAGGGATTCTTGAGAGAACTAGCAATTTCAGACTGAGTAAAAGTCAGGTATTTAATGGTGCAGGATAAATGCACATAATTACACAGCTCTGCATTTTAGTATACCAGTATTATTAACACCTATAGAATACAAACATTTCTGTGTCACCATGTAGAATGACTCATTTAATCTGGAATTAAAATGCATTCAACTCCAGGGCAAAACAACACTGCTGTTTGACTACGCGTAATCATAGGTCAAGAAGCAAAGAAGAATATCACATTCAATTAAGACTTCTCACAACCTGAAAGATGCAGAGTAGAATTTAGTCATTTAGCTGGAGGGAGCGCTATTATTCTTATGAAAAAGAGATGGGAAATTTCCTCATTACAAATATAGCTAATTAAAAGATGAATTTTCCATCATGCAATAAATTCCAAGATACCAACTTCTAGATTTGATTCAAGGAAAAAACCAAAAACTTTTCAAAACTTTTCAAAGTCAAAACTTCCAAATATTTCATGAAACAAAATCCTCTATAAATATTTCATTAGAATGCTTTTTGGAAAGCCCAAAAGGACTGTTTGGATAAAATCATTAACTTTTTGACTTTTACATAAATGAATAGAGTATAATATATCTGAAATGAAATTGTCACTGGAGCCAATACATGCTTCTGTGAAACATTTCAGTTTGTCACCTGAACACCACAACAGAAAGGTTTCCACCAGGTAGATGTACAAGCAGGCATCAGGAAAAGGGTTTTTCTGTAACGTTATTTGGACCATTATTTAATGGAAAAAAGTATTATGAACTTAGAAATAGAAGTCAGACACACACTTTTCACCAAAAGGCAGTGAAAACTAGGTCACGTGTTTGTGCCCTTCAAAAATTTCTTACTCTCTTTCCCTACTTGTGTCTCCTTCCAAGTATTCTTTGAGGTGATGACGAGGTGCAGGAAGGTTACAGCTTTCCTGACAAGCTGGGCTCAAGCCTGAGTCTACATAATTTATGAGAGCTGAGACTCACAGGCCAAAAAAGGCTGCAGAGAAAATAAAGGCTGCACAGCAAATAAAGGCTGGACACCTCATCGTGCCCTCTCCTGGAGCTCTTGTTCTGAGTCACAACATCAATATTAAGTCAAAAGTTGAGAGAGACAAATTCACATCAGTTTCAAAGACCTGCAGGCAGAAAGGTTGTGGAGTAAATTGCCAACTCTGGAAAAGCAGCTGCCTATATGAAATTAAATTTTTAAAAAAGAGCACAATGTATTGATCTGATCTTTGCCAGAATAAAATATTAACCATAAGACCCTTCCTTCACACCAACCACAACCATTATACTGATAAAAAACCCAGGAAGATAATAAAGTCATCTCACAAAAGAAAGAAAATAACCCAGAGAGATTTAGAACAGCATTTGCCCCAAACAGGTTTTCTTAAAATATTTTGCTACAGATAAAAGGACTTCACTTAATAGAGCTTTACTTCCTTTTCTTGAGCAAATGTTTGTAAATCAGAGAGGAAAATGGCTAGTAACAGTCCCTTGCAGATTTGCAGGAACCTTTCAGTTGTATATTACGTGACCCTTGCTACCATGATGTCCATCAGGTTAGCTGGGATCACCACACAATAAATCGTAGAGATTTTTAATAAGTGAATCTCTCCTGCGGCTTCCCCTGTCCTCTGTCTAGTCATCTATCTCTGCGATTTATAGGATAACACATCCCAATTCTACAGGTAACTCCAAATAGCAGCGGTTTATAAATCAACCTGGTAAAGCTGCTCTCCTTCTTGCTCTAAATAAGCTGCCTACCCTACAGCCCAAGAATCAGGACTTTTTGTTAGTTTCCTCTTCTCCCATCCTACCAACTCTGAAATAAGAGCTCTGTGACAAAGGACATGGGGAATTTTCAGTTTTTCCAGGAAGCAGAAAGGACTTAGTTGGGGCCCTAGAAAGTCCTGAGGCTTCCATTTAGTTTTATAAGGTTACTTAACTTTTTCTGGGATTTTATGGTCACTTTTTAACACTAAAAATTAGAACATTTAAGTAAAGCATTTGTCTTTATGAACAGATAAAAGCAGTTCCAATATATTTTCCCAATCTGTCTAAAATAGTTCTTGATGACTTCTACTGAGTTATGTTCTAGGAAAACCCACATAGCTTATAAGCCGTACAACTGGCAAAGCCACAGCCCAAATAACAAGTATAATTCTACGTCAACCACAGCACCATGCAGTCCCCGAGTGACTGACTGTGTTTGCGTGCACATACACCTACAGAACAAAAGTACTCCAGCATCAATACTCTTTCCATACAGACCACACATGAAGGCAAGGGCGGTGACTTAATGCACAGTGGCCACATTTTGGTTCGTCTTTCAGAGCCCTCCTGAAAAATGCCCATGTGATGGTGCTCAGGGTGCCTCAGGAGCTCAGGGCACCCCGAGCGGAGCACCCAAAGAGAGCTGGACACCTTCCTATCCCAACGGATGCCACCTATTCCACGAGTCCGCAAGTCCTTGCTGCACACATGAAGAAAAGCTGCCGCGCACCCTAGTTGCAGCCACCAAGGAAAAAATACAGAGGACTCAAGAGGTCAGAGAGACACTCTTCAGCAGCTTCTTGCACAGCCAGCCCTTCAATATGACTTTAATGCCCAGAAGGGACCTACAAATACAACCGCCAAGAAGAGGATGGAAATGTTGCCCAGCACAGAGTATTTAGTGAGATGCAAGGTCAGTAACATCAGCAACAGCAAAGGGTATTGAATAGGAGAAGTTTCAGCTTGATATTCAGCCGGTGAAGGAATTCAGGGAAGGACAGCAGAGTTTAAACAGCAAACATGCAAAAAAAAAGCTCAATTTGGGGCAACCAGTGATAGCACAGTGATGGGACAACAGAGAGAAGCAGTTTTCTACATCTCTTAAAGCAGATCAAATCTTTCAGCTTACATTTTTCCTGAGCCCTCACTTATACAAGTTCTCAAAGGCATTTCTGTGGCAGTTTTTTCCCCAAATGAAAGCTCAGTAAGAATTTGGCCTAGCTGAATTGGCAATTAAAAGCGCGCATGAAATAGGAGGAACTGCTTTTGGAAGGATTGATAGGGATCATCGATACTGTTGTTAAGGTAAGAAAGATCATTCAAATATACTTGATGAAACTCAAATATAATTTCAGCTGTTGCCATTTCAGTGTAATGTGGTCCAGTACTCCCAGAAAAGTCCATGTGAATTCAATCCAGATGAGATTAACATGCTCCAAGGGTGGGACTTAAGACAGATGTGCCTCATAAGCAACATACCTTCTCCGACTGTCTCCGCACTGGAAATATAAATTGCTTTATATTTAGAAGAAGTTTAAAAAAATAAATATGAATCTGCCTCTAACTGTTAAACTAGAAGTCAGCTATTTATCAGACAGATAGATCTTGTTCTAGAGTGCTAAGGAAAACCTTATAAGAGGACAGTTTCCTCACTGCAAAGTTATTTAGGAGTTCTCTCTACCTTCTCCCTGGGTCCTTTGAGACACCATGACAACCCTAGCATGACAGGGGCAGGCAGAGCTCTGCTTCAGAGCTCAGATTTTTTTGTCTGGAAGGAGATAAGTCATTTTGTTCAGAGCAAATGCTTGTTTCACCAACACGGGACCAGTAACAATAGTATTGAAAGAGTAACTTCACTTGGATCATCAGTTAATTAAGGGATTAACTTTGGTCTCTGAGCTACATGACTGCTTCTAAAGGAAAATTTTGGCCGGTGCTCTTACCGACATGAAGAAATCCATGACTACCTGATTGCACAAAGTGCTAGGTGCCATCAAATACAATGGAAGGAGTCAAGGAATAGGCTCTTTTTAAGATCAGGTTCTCCATAGCTGTACACGTCTCCCTGGGTTATGCTCAAACGAAATTTTCTAGGTGGAAATTCCATTAGAATCCTTCTGCTTTCTGCTTGCTTCTACTGCAAGGCTTATTGCTCAAGGGATCAACAAATCCAGTCGGCAGACCCACTCCAAACCTGGTTAGCCACAGCAGTAACCATTATGAATCAGCTGAAATTTTCAGTGGAAATTTCTATCACATTTCCAAAACCTGTGGAAGAAGCTACAAGCATGTATTTACGATGTTCAGATTTGCATTAAAATGATCCAGTTTCACCATTGTGAATTTTCTGCTTATGTCTTCAGATCTGGACTGGAGTTCCCACAGATCACCTTTGTTGAAGCCAAGTAGCCAGCCTGGCAGAACCAGAAATGAGAACAGGCTTCAACGATGACACAACACAACTGAATCTTGACCTCAGGGCAAGAAATTTTTCTGGTACAGCTAGAGATTTGTGAAATGAGCAATTATGCAAGATTTCTCAGAAGTCAGAGGAGGTTAAAGGAAAAACACAGAGGTATCTTCCAGAAATACATCAACCCTGTACACTTGCTGGGATGCCAAACAAGATTTTTGACATGAGCTAATATCCTCTTGTGCAGCTGGGCTAAGACTTCTTAATTTCTTCATCACCCATTGAGGGCTTCGCCCTTTAGGATTTGGGGGAAGGAGACTGTGGGTAGGTGTGAGTGTGCATGGGTGATGACAGCGGTGAAAAGACGGAGGGGATCATTTTCAAGAAAGTGAGAGATGTTTGGGGGTTTTTTTAACCCTTCCAATAGTTACAGTTCTTTCCGCTTGTTTTTGTCATATCAGCGAAGTACTGAAATATCACCACTTTGGCATTGAAATTCTCTTCAGAATAGAGAGATGATGGTGAATGTGTTGCCCGTGATTTCAGATCACCCCTTTGAATGCTTGTTATTCCAAGCTCCATTATCCTTTTAGGTTTGAATACTTCTGCTTCCTGCATCCCCTCCTAACATGATTTTATAAGTGTCTGCAAAACAAGTATCCTGAGATGTCACGAAAGCTGTGTGTAAAGCACAGGAGGTTTGCTCAGGCTTCGGGGTGTCTAAATGTCAACTAAGAATAATAACAAAATCAGAGGTCACCTTCAAGTCACCAAGCAGCTCAGACTCATGATTTTATCAGTCTCTGTCATGGCCCTCCATTGCTGTCAGGATGAAGAGTCCAACTCTATTCAGCTGCTGCTTGTACAGACGTTATTTCATACCTCTCGACAGCTTAGTCTCCCTCTCCATACTTTTCCTATCTCTCCCCAAAGATTCCTCCTGCGAGCTCTACAAGCTACATGAGTATTTCTCTCACCAGTTCCATGGTTTTTCCAGGGTAGTTTCCCAAGTCCTACATCAGCGGTGTCTAGCAAGCCCTCACAGCTCCCATTCAGGCAAGGATACGTTTGAAGACTGTATCCCTTCAATTACACTATTTCAGAGCAGGCAGAGACAGTGTCATATCATAGATCCCCCACATGCAACGTGGTAGATTAACTGACCTAAGCTACTCTTTTTCTTGGCTTCTAGTCAAATTCTGGCTCTGCTTATTTCAACAGTCTTCTGAGCTGCAGCTACCTCAAAGGACGTCTTGCTGGCAGCAAAGCCCTCTCCAGTTTACACCTGAAGTCTGGTTCTCCATTTGCCATCACAGTCTAAGAAGGGCCTTTGAATGACTCTGTCTCCTCGGGAGGGTTGCAGGCACGCCTGTGATTTTCCAACGGTGGGATGTTCTGAACAGAGAAATTTCAAAAGACACATAGAAATAAGAAAGTGCTGATTTACAGGTACTCTACATCAGGAAAAGTGGGAGTATTTCTTTAGCACACTACTGAAATGTGTGTCTCTTGCTTCAGGATGAACATGTCATTTTAAATACCACGTTATGAGTCCATGTGTATGTAATAAATTCCTTCCTGAATCTCCAGGGCTGTGGCTATCTGCTTGCCACTCTGCTACAAGCCACAGATTTTTCCCAGATGTCATTAGTCTGTGGAAGACCCTTTTTCCACCGCTGATGCCCGTGAGATCAAATCCCAAACCAGGCTGGTTCTGTAGACCCTCTTCCTGAAAAAAAGTGCACTGGGGAAGTAGGTACACAGTTTTGATCTTAAAGAGCCTAATTTAGGACATTCCATTACCATACATCTAATGTTATTGATATCTTGCTATAATTTAAAAGTAAATGCATACAGAACAAATAAAAACACTGTAAAAAAATAGATGTGTTTGCCACCATCATACGTAAATAGTTCCATACCCTTTACTTGAAAACCAAGCAATTTTTGTTTTTCCAAGAAATACACAATATTTGGCATTAGAGATAATGGAATTTCCTGTGGAATTGATATTTCAGTTCCTAAGAAAGCCAGGTTTTAAGTTTTGGATCTCTGTTTTGCTTTGTTTTCTAGTAAGATCGGGTACTAGTTAGATAAGGATACTGGATAATAAATAACTTCTGCCAAAATAAATAGTTAATATAACAATAGTTGAGCAGTTGATGATGATTGTGAAGCCTTTTGAAGGTAACTGAATTTTACATATTAATCTCTAAAGCAAAGTAACAGTAAAAACCCAAAGATAACATACACCCATTTTTATCCCTTCAATTATTCGATTTTCCAGAAATATTGTCAAATTAGCGCTACCCAGTTCTTTAGAATTAGTAAAAACAAGCTTTTGCAAAAAATCTCTAGACTATAAAAATATTCCGTTCATGTTCTCACAAGCAGAACTTGAATTAATAAAGTGAAATACTCGTTTTTACCAGTTCCTATTTTAATAGAGAACCTTCCAAATTGGCATCTTCAAATTAAAAAAAAAAGGTTCAGGCTTATTTTTCCATTTCTCATTTTCATATATATATATAATATGTATGTATCTATAAAAGAGCAGTGAGCAGGAAAAAAAATAAGCGAAAACGGGATTTAAAATAGTTTTTCAAAGTCAAAATGAATTTTTTTTTTGAGAGAGGTAATTTTTTGGACTGATTCTCAATACAAATACGTGAAGATACAGAAAGAAAAAATTTTTAAAATAACCCCTTCTCTTTTTTATTAAAAAAAAAAAGCTATATTCCAACATGTTGCACAAAAGAGCATGAAATGTTTTCACTTCACCCTGTCAAATGCTTTTTCAAATTCTTTGTAAGATTCCCTATGTAGGCCATCACTGGAAATTGCTCCTTAATGCAAGGTAGGCTCTACCAAATAAAAGTTCTGCCCTGGAAGAACAAGAATATTAAAGTCTACGGCACATACGCTGCTCAGCTTCAGCTGCAACGGAGCGGTAAGAGGGCTCTGACATGTGGCACATTAGAGCTGAGAGGACGGATTGACACGACACCTAGACCCACATGTAACCTGGCTGAGCTCAACCCTTTAGATAAGGGTTGTATCTGCTCTTGGAAGTACAGCGGTTTCTGAAAACCAACACCTTTTGAATTGCATGGAGTCAGTAAGAGTCGTGGGAAGCCTGTTGTGGCTGCAGCTGTGGTTAGTGTAGCAAAACCACCACTCGAAACAGACTTGTGAAGTGTTCAAATGTGCCTTTGCTCTGGAGAGGCAGAACAGCACCAGTAATACATTTATTGAGTCAGTAATGGGGTGCTGCCCAAGGAGACTTGACAAATGGTGCTTAAAAATTAATGTTTAAGACACAAGTGTTTCCATTGAATTCCAGAAAACCTAAGCCACCTCGTTTCACCACCTGCTTATTTTCTTTCAGCTTTTAGAGCCAAACAACTTTTCTGCCTGTCTGAGATTTTATAAAAATGACTGTTGATCAGAAGAGGTGGTAGAGGTCTGGATTTTTTTTCTTTCAGCAAACCATCAGAGTAATTTTTCTCCAGCTGTGGAATACTGTAATATTAAGCAATGCAGTCTTGCACATTGTGATGGTTGCATTTTTTGCCTAATCTTTGAAGCCTGATATTTTCTTCACTAAAAGGCCAAGAGATGCAATTTCTTTAAAGACAACTGTTTCCACTGACACAGTATCATTTGGTCAACCAGAGACCTAGACCTACAAGGGTGGCCTTAACAAGCACCATTAGTATGAATATTTTGGAGTAACTATTACTCTAATGTGTATTTGCAAGAGATGTGAGAAAGAGAATTCCAATTTGACCTATTACACAAACATATTTTCCTCACGTGGACCTCCAAGTGTGATTGTTACTGTCATTACAGCCAGCACTATTCAAAAGAGATGTTCGAAGCAGCACTTCAGTGGTCAACATTGGGAGTTCAGACTATTATCTTATTATCAGACTAAGAATTGTCATAGCAGTGCTTTCTAACTTAGGTACAACTTTCTGGAAAAACAAGAAATACTCATGATTATACTTCACACAAGAAGAGAAAATTCAGCAGGATATGCTCAGTCATTCCAGATACATTTATTGCTGTTTATCAATTTTAGGTTTCTAAATTTGTCTCCCCAAAGAAAATTTCTCTACTTTAAATCTGCTCCTCTCAAAATGATTTACAACCTTCATCTTCAATGATGCCAAGATCTTTAAAAGATCTAAGACTTGAACTAAAAACCAGCCACCATTGAATCATGGCTATTCCATGGGGCAATGCTGCATGATACTGTTTGAAGATACACTCAGACCTTCCATGATTTGCACTACTTAGAGATATGCTGCCATAGTGGAATAAGAGTTTGAGAAGGGCAGTAATTGTTATTTTCTTCAGAGGTGAGTAAATGCTGGGATTGCAAAGGTCTGCTTTGGAATGAGTACAGGCATTTGCCTCTAACTTATTCCAAAAGCACTGTGATCCATCCTCGCAACTCTCATCCCCTGGAACTATAACTTGCATTCCAGTTATGGCCAGGACTCTACACAAGCTATCCATATGAGGGATTACCAAAAAGTACTCCAGAACAAGCCCTGTTATTAGAATACACCAAATTGGTCATCAAAAACTATTTCAGAGAAAAATAAATTCTAAATTCTGAAAAATCTGATTCTGAATTCTGAAATCCTGAAAAATTCATCAACAGGGTTTCTCATGTGAGATTTCTTGACTTCTAGAGCAGCAGTTATTTGCTGATTTTCAGAGAACTCATCCAAGACACAGGAGAACAGCAGGACAGGAACTTTAACGTGGGTCTCCCTCATGAGTACTGTAGTTCAACAAGCCACTCCATCTGAGGAAGAGGATAAGGGATGCTGGTTTCTCCTTTGCCACCATAAGTATCCCCATTGCAATTGAACTGAAAAGTGGCACTGAAATGAAAAACGCTTTTTTTTGTCCAGCAATAACATATTTAAATATTCTATCAGTGCAAGTACAGATATGACTCAAAGGCTGCCAATGCAATGAGTTTCTTGTGAAAGGTTAAAGCAAAGACCTTGGAATACCTATGTCATGGTTTAACCCCAGCCAGCAACTAAGCACCATGCAGCTGCTCACTCACTTCCCCTGCACCCAGTGAGATGGGGGAGAGAATCGTGCGAAAAAAAAGTAAAACTTGTGGGTTGAGATAAGAACAGTTTAATAGAACAGAAAGAAAGAAAATAATAATTATAATAACAATAATAAAATGACAATAATAAAAGAATTGGAATATACAAAACAAGTGATGCACAACACAATTTCTCACCACTCACTGACCGATGCCCAGTTAGTTCCCGAGCAGAGATCCACCCTCCAGGCCAACTTCCCCCAGTTTATATACTGGGCATGACATCACATGGTATGGAATACCCCTTTGGCCAGTTTGGGTCAGCTGCCCTGGC
>JANHGO010000040.1:22182540-22225019 GCA_024606505.1 Aquila spilogaster
CTCTCCTCTCCTCTCCTCTCCTCTCCTCTTTTTTTAAAGCTATAGTCCAACATGTTGCATAAAAGACCATTAAATGTCTTCACTTCACCCTGCCAAATGCTTTTACAAATTCTCTGTAAGATTGCCTACGTAGGCCATCACTAAAAAAAAAGCCCCCTAATATAAGGTGGGCCAAATTAAAGTTCTGCTCTGTAAGAGCGAGAATATTCAAGTCCATGGCAAAACTTCAACTGGAAACAACAGAGAGAAGAGGGTTCTGATACATGGCACATCATTAGAGCTGAGAGTTTGTAATGACATGAAGGAAAGCAATGACATACTGTATGAAAACAGACATTCTAGGAAAAAGAATCTGCTAGAATCTGCTGACAATAAAAGTATGAGCTAAGGAAACAAACAGATTCACCATGAAAGGTAGCTGGTCAGAAGCCAGGTAGCACAAAGTGCAGGAGAAAGGAGATGTGACAGTAAGGAGACATGATCCCTGCACCAGATCCAGCAGCCTACTGTCCCGCATGTAGTATGGCTGAAGTTAACCTTTTAGATAAGGACTGCTTCCGTTCCTGGAAGTGCAGTGACCTGTGAAAAAAGACCAATGCCTTTTAATTTGCATGGTGTTAAATAAGAGTTTTGGGAAGTCTGTTGTAGTTAGTGTCACACTGTCACGCGCTGGAATGGGAATGTGCAGTGTGCAGAGGTACCCTTGCTCTTATGAGGCATAACAGCATCACTAATACATTTATCAAGTAAGTAATGGAGAGCTGCCCAGGGAGACTGGACAAACAGTGCTTAGAAATGAATACTGAAGACACAAGTGTTTCCTCAGAATTCCAGAAAATCCAAGCCAGCTTGTTTCAGCACCAGCTTATTTTCTTTCAGCTTTTGGAGCCAAACAAATTCTGTCTGTATGATATTTTATAAAAATGACTATCAGTCAAAGGAGGTAGTAGAGAGTTGTAGTTTTATTGTTGTTTTTTTTCATTCAACAAATCTGAACGGTCATTTTTCTCCAGCTGTGGAATATTGTAATATTAAGTAATGCAGCCTTACACTCTGTGACAGCTGCATTTTTTGCCTAATCTTTGAAGCCTATTACTGCCTTCACTAAAAGGCCAAAAGATGCAATTTCTTTAAAGACAACTGTTTAAATTAACAATATCATTTGCTCAGCCAGGGACCTAGCTCTTCAAGGCTGGCCTTAACAAGCACCATTTGTATGGATAATTCAGAGGCTCTCACTAACAGGTCATAATAATAAATTTACCCAGTGACTGACCATTTGACCTATACAAAGACGTATTTTCCTCACATGAACCTCAAGTGGTTGTTACTATCGTTATAGCCAGAAATGATCAAAAAAAAAAGAAGTCTGAAGGAGCACTTCAATGGTCAGCATTAGGATTTCAGTGTATTACATTACCATCAGACTAAGAATTGACCTAGGACTGCCTTCTAACCTAGATATACCGCTCTAGAAAAACAGTAAATGCTCTTGACTACACTTCATGAAAGAAGAGGAAATATTCAAGTATTACAGATCTACTTACTGCTGTTTATCAGCTTTATGTTTTTAAATTTGTTTCCTCAGAAAAAATTTCTCTACTTTAATAATTCTCCTCTCAAAATGATTTATAACCTTCATCTACCATGATGCCAAGATCTTTTAAAGATCTGAGACTTGAGTTAGAAACCAGATATGACTGAGTCGTGGCTAATCCATAGGGCAATGCTGCATGGTATTGTTTAAAGATACACTCAGATCTTCCATGGCTTGCATTACTTACAGGTGTGCTGCCATGGAACAACAAGAGTTTCAGAAGGACAGTAACTGTTATTTGTCTTTAGAGGAGAGGTAATACTGGGACTGCCAATGTGTGCTATGGATTAAGTATAGGGCATTGCCTTTAACTTGTCCCAAAAGCATTCTGATCCAACACTGCATCTTTAATCCCCTAGAATTTTAACCTGTATTCCAGTTAAGGTCAGTGCTCTTTTTACAAACTATTCATAGCAGAGATTACCAAAAAGTTGTCAATAACAAGCTCTGTTATCCAAATATATGAAATTGGTCTTAAAAACAATAATATTTCATAATATTTCAGAGGAAAATGCCAATTCTGACAAAATTGTTATCCAGGTTTCCAAGTCGAGATTTCTTGACTTTCAGGACAGCAGCTATCTGCTGGTTTTCAGAGAACTCAATCAGGACATGAGAAAACAGCAGAATAGGAACTTTCCCTCAGACTCCCTCATGAATTCTTTAGCCCTACAACTCTTACATTACTTTGCCCGGTAATAACATATCTGAACATTTGATCAGTTCTAAATACAGCTAAGATTCAAAGACAGTCAGTACAGTGAGTTTCTTGGAAAAGATTAAAGCAAAGACCCTGGAATACTTCAGGTTTCAAGAAAGTTTCTAACTGTAGAAATGTACATCACCGATTTCTAGTAATTAGACACCTTGAGAATGAGACCTGGATTTGTGAGTGGTTTGGCCTGAAGTAGTTCTGGATACAAAAGGATGAGATCCTGATATTAGGAAGGAAAGAAATTGCTCTTTTCAAAGCCATTTTTTGTTTAAACTTTATTTTAGTAGGCTCCTCTGAAGCTGACTTCATTCTGACTTGTGAAGGACCAAGGGAGAAAAACTGATATGTGGTCAGTCTAGTGGACCCTGGGTACCTCCGAATGAATCACTTTTTTACACAGTGTGAATTCACTCTGCTCCTTTCTATCTTCTATAACTCTTTTCTCCATTATTTTCTTGTTTTAAGAACTTAATGCACTTTCACTTAGCATTTTCCTTTTCTCTCTTCTGCAACATATTTATCTCAGCTAACGGTGTCAAAAGAGACATTAACACAGAGGTGGAACTATGGAGAAATAAGCCACAAAAGTGAGCCAAAACTAAGATCATTCTTCTCCAGGAAAGAATATTATTAAGAAATTTCCTGAAACGATGGCATTTACTTGTACTGCACCCACTTCTTGAAGGTATTATTAAGAGAGGTGATATCAGCCCTTAAGGTACCAATGCCACTAAGTAGGGATCATCACATTATTACAGTGCAAAGTGTCCTTCATTATCATGGCTATAAAATAATTTGCCTTTACTGTATTTCAACATTATGCCATATTTTTTAAGTAGGCTGAATAACCAAAACGGGAATTAAAAAGGATTTGAGGCTTTCCATAATAGAATTAGAAGATAGCTTGTGTTTCATAAAGAGAAATCTCTCTCTTCATGTATCTAGCGTATCAACACAGACTTCAGCAAAAGCTACAGATTCTCAGTAAGACTCAAACCCAGTGTTTGTTTAGAAAGAGAGTATGTCCTTTTTTAAAATTCACCCTTTATCTGTTTCTCAAAGAAATAAAGTGTTTCTGAGTGACTGCAATAGCCTCACTGCCAAAAAGTCCAGCACAGCAGATTAAAAGAAAAACTGTGCAGATGCAGCAATGTGTTGTACCACCCAGGGAGATCTTGGGTATGCATCAAATGAGCCCGACCTTCAATGTGTGGGTGTGCTGAGATTTTAAAGAGATTTCCAGTCAAGGAGAAATAGGAGTTTCTGTTTCAAGCTATGTGCCACATTCCAAATGTGCTAAGCAAGATAAATTCCCCAATTTTAGGGAGCCTGCCCAGGAAGAAGTTAAGGTATTTAGAGAGATAAAAACTTCTCTCCACACCGCATTTACAACACAACTAACTGGGAGACTGACTGCCACTAGTGCTTGTGCCGCTGTCCCTGGTACGAGCAGCACAGCAGAGAGATTACAGGGTGGAAAAACAAGGTAATGCAGGAAACCAGCCACTGCCTTTCACAGCATAGCAGAAACAGCAGTGCGGGAAGTCATTCATTTATTGGCCTCATTAATTAATTAGCCACAGGTGTAGAAACTAGCCCTCTGAGAAGCTCAGCCTTTTGGCAGACACTCAGAACCATGCCTCAGCTCCCTCCACCACCTCCCAGAAAGTGCCACGTTCACCTGCTGTGCAGCTCTTGGCCATGGTTCCATGCATAAATGAATGCACAGGCCGAGAAGGGAGACATATGTGTGAAAATCCCCAGACCTGGCTTGCTGCCCCATGGCAACAGGATGCTCTGCAAGCTGAGCCACCAGGCTGGGAAAATCACACTGTATGCAACCTCCAAGACCTCAGGGAAACCCAGCCTGACCTGCAGGGAGACAAATGGCAAAGTCCCAGGGCTTTTTTTGTTTGGTTGGGTTTTTTTTGTTTGTTTTTTACTCTTGAAGCTGGGGGTGGCTTTATAGCATTATGTCAAAAGAAACAAAACCAGGGACACAACTGACCTCTGTTTTGAGAGCCACAAAGATGTTTGACAGATCTTTTTTTTTTCCCTTGTGTTGGCACCGTGTAAAAGAAGGATAAGTGCTTACAAGTCCTCGCTGACATAGAGGGATGGAACAACTGAATTCACATATCAAAGCTACCAATTTCTTTTTTTGTAAAGCCAGACCAAATATCCTTCAATGGCAGTATAAAGGCTACCTAATTCAGTAAGATTAGCCAAATGAGACAGATGTTTCAGAGTGACAGAGTGCTGTAGACACGTGACTTCAAAATGAAGCTAAGGTCAAAGAGACTCTAGAGCAGCTGAACACAAGTCTTATGAGGAGTGGCTGAGGGAAATGGGATTTTTTAGTCTGGAGAAAAGGAGGCTCAGGGGAGACCTTACAGCTCTCTACAACTGCCTGAAAGGAGCAAGTGGCAAGGTGGGGGTCATTGTCTTCTCCCAGGTAACTAGCAATAGGATGAGAAAGAATGGCCTTAAGTTGCACCAGGGAAGTTTCAGGTTGGATATTAAGAAGAATTTCCTTTCAGAAAGAGTGGTGAGGCATTGGAACAGGCTGCCCAGGGAAGTGGCAGAGTGACCGTCCTGGAGGTGTTTAAGAAAAGGGTAGATGTACCACTTAGGGACATGGTTTAGTGGGTAATGTTGGTGGTAGATGGATGGTTGGACTAGATGATCTTAGAGAACTCTTCCAACCTTAATGTTTCTATGATTCTTTTCCTCTAAGTGTGCATGTAATCTTCTAGACCATGTCTCTTGGTTCTAAGTCATGGTCAATCAGTACACCTGATCCTAAATGTTAATGAGAAAATATCCGTTACCAAAACTACTTGTTATCTTGCTACCAATTTTCATGCTTGAGAGACATCACAGGTCTGGACAAAGTCTGACTTTTTTCAGTAACCTTTTTTCGACCCTGTTTTGTCACACACTGTGATTGCACACCAGCCCTACTCTTACCAGCACAAGCTTGTGGGTTTCTCCTTACCTCAAAGTGAGAGGTTTCAGGCAGCAGCTGATTTCATCAGGATGATTTGGTTTTCATTGGTAGAGTTCAGGTCGGAGTCAAACCAATAACAGTCTTGAGTGACTCCATCATTCAGTTGTTCTCCCTGTCCCCAAGGTTTTGGCATGACGATGAGCTCTTGGAAATACACGAGTACCTGTGGGGAAGGTCCCAACCTCTGTTGCTGCTCTGCAAGAAAATATAGAGTGCTTCATCATCTGCCCCACTTCTCTGAGAGTTTTTTTTTTCCCCAAAACCCAACTCTCTGGTGCCTCTATTTCCACAAGCATTGAGGTTCCCACCCCCCCACCTAGCAAAAGGCTGGATTTTGGCTCCACACACTGAACATGGGGCAGCACCTAAGAATGTTCTCTCCTTCACGTGCATGATGCTCTAGCTCATACCAACAGTAACCAGGTGCCTGAGATCAGAAAACACTACAATTTCACAGCTTTTGTAAGAATTTTCAGAAGAATCACACATGGAGGAAGACACTACACTTCAAAAAGTACATGGAAAAGATGTATTTTGCCTGCTAATAACAATAAACTAAAACCCTCTGAACAGAATCACCTTGATGAACAGTTAATTATTCCATTTAGCAGCTGTAAAAAAGAAAGATATTAAAAAACTTGGTCTAAATAGTTGCTAGGAGATAATGGAATGCGGAAAAAATAATAATAAAACAACAACAGAACAAAAACAATAACAAAAAAAAACCCCAACCAACAAGTAAAATTTACACTTGCTTCTTTGCATCTTCATTTAATTCTTATGTGGAAGTTTCCTAAAATACGTACATAGGTCTCCCTCAAATTAATATCTCCTATTTATTTCCATGAATACTATAATAGATACAAAGAACACAGTGACACTGTTTGATAGAGCAAATCTTCAGCTACAAAACATTATTTTTCAACATAGTCACCACCATGAGCTATACATTTTCACCAGCAAGAACAAGAGCCTGTATGCTGTGCTCATAAAAACTTGCACCTGCAGAGGCAATCCACTGTTTCACAACTGCTATGATGACATCATTGCTAGGAAAATGTTGCTCACGCAGTCCATCTTTCATTGGTAGGAACAGATGGAAATCAGAAGACACCAAATCCGCACTATACAGTGGGTGTGATAGGACAGTCCAGCCCAGATTGGCAATGTGCTCCAGTCTTCCCACTGGCATGGGGCCTGGCGTTATCATGTTGTAAGAGAAAGGCTGTTTTCTTCTCTGGCCTGATTCTGAAAGTTTGAGCCTTCAGCTTAGGTGGTATCACTATGTAGTGGTCAGAGTCGATGGTACGTCAGGGTTCCAGGAAATCCAAAAGGATCACCCCTTTTCTACCCCCAGAAGACAGCACACATCTCTTTACTCTTTGAGGGCCATGCCTTGAACCATTTCTTCAATGGGGAATTCACATGTCACAATTCCATGGACTGTTGTTTTGACTCTGGCTTGTAGCGGTGACATGCCATCTCATCACTGGTACTGATGCGATCCAGGAAACTCACCTTCATTCTTGTACTGGTTCAATAGCTCCGGACAAACTTGCACACCGTGTTGTTTCTGTTCCTGTGTGAGCATTCATGGGGCTACTTGGCACAAACTGAGATGTTCCAATGTTGCCACCATCATTTCCAACATGTTGAAGCCAATATTGGGCTACATACACAGTTCCCTGGCTGTAATCAACTGATTTTTGAGGATAAGCCAATCAAGATGCTCTTCATTTCATGGTGTGACTGCTGCGCACAGCCATCTAGATTATAGCTTGTTTTTCATGGCACTGTCTCCACTGCTGAAACACACCACCCACTGCCTCACTGTGCTCACATCCACTGTTCAGTCTCCATAAACGTTCAGCAAGCATCGACAAATGTCAGTGGTTGCTATTTTTGCTGCATGAAAGAATTCAGTTCTACCTCTTTGCTCCATACATACTTCCATGTCAGACGTCATTCTGTCAGACTGCCCCTCTGCTGCCATCTGTCACATGGCAACAAAATGTGAAAGGATATTGGTGGGAAGGTTCAACCTCTACTGCCAAACCACTAACATCTGCTTCTGACATCGTGGGCCAACAAAATAAAATAAGAGGCATTAATTTTCAAGCAGCCCTCATAATATGAGCGTAAGCACCAATTAATGACTTGGATCCAGTTGAGTGTATCCTCATTATTAAGAGTCATTATCATTTGCTACTGCTAGGTGAAACACAATTGCTAAAAGAGTACCCAGTAAAACAGATATCCCAGTTGAACATGCCATTCTCCCCCTAGATGGAAGCCAGGATGTCTGGGCAAGGGCCTCATTAGAGTGTTTGATCTGATACTATGATTATTTAGAATAAACACTGTACTGCTAATGCTAACATCTCACACACTAAACAATAGCCTCAGGCTAAGCAAAAGAAATGTCTCAAAATTTCTGACATGGCCCTGAGTAAAGACAATGGAGTACATATTCTCAAGGCCGAGAGGGATTTAATCCTTATAAACCCCATTAAAAAACATCAGGCATATCCCTAGAAAGACTTGGAAAATTTCAGCCTGGACATCAGATTTCATTGCTCTTACAGAGAATAAGCAACAGTCCAGAGAGGATGGCTCACCAGTGCAGACCTGAGCTCCTGCCAGCCCTCCGTCCAGGAGGAGCTGTTCTATACCTTCCACACCACTGTTACTTGACACGATGATATTACTCAAAATGCAAATTAAATATGGGTAATACATTATGGGATGAAGGCCCAGTATTAAACTGTCTAAGGAAGGAAACACCTCCTGCTGTGTTTCCAGCGTGTCATGTAATTTACAGTCACTGCTGTGAGTTCTCTGTAAGAAAATTAATGTTTCCTCTTCTTGGCCAGAAATATGAGAGAGTCATTATTAACATCTGAAACTGTAGGCTACAGGCTGAAAAAGGAGTTCTCTGCAAAGACACGAAGACATTATTTTCTGGCTAGGAGCTGAGTGTAATATATTATTTCTTTTGCTTTTACTGAAATGGGCTTCCACACTGTATTCAATCTCATCCTAGTGTCCTATTCACAACTCTTCATCAAAGCACATAATTTCCCTCATTCAGATTTGGAAGGGAACAAAGATGACTTAAAGTATTTTGCACACTTTTTTTTTTTTAATAAAAGATATTTGTATCAAAAATCTAAATTTCAAGGGCATCGATTTTTACTAAAAAAAAAACCTTTTTTTTATGGATATTTTTTATCCATAATCTGCTTTTCTCATATACACTATGGATGAAACAACTATTATATGTTTTGGAAAAGCATATCTGAGCATGAGCTGAGTCCTAGCACTCTTGATTTTTTAATTCCCCTTAGTAGGAGAATACTTTCAGCTTCTCATTTGCTTCTGTGAATCTCGGGCAACTTCAGCAGCTAATACAAGGAGAGTTCTGATTCTATTCCTTTCAACATTTCTCTCAGTGTGTAGAATATTATTCACACATTTAAAACTGTCATTTCATGGTTAGCATGATATTGGCAATGAATTTGAGAACATTATTAACAATTACAGAATCACTGGCATGCATATGCCCAAAGAGTGACTACAGCACTCATGGAAGCAGCTTCACCAGCCAACTTCACCACAGTCTCTCACTAAGTGAAGGAAATCTTTCCCTTACCTTTTTAATTTCTGTTATGCTTTATGCCCACATGGTCATAAAACAAGAAAGCTCATCAGCTGAGCACAGCACCTTGCAGCATATCTCCACTCTGAAGAAATTTCCTGTCTTGGTAACTTAGCCACAAGCTATGTCACCAAAATTTGAGAATTCCAACTATTCTACAGATAAAGTTGGCACTTGCATTTTACTATGGATGCTGATATGCTCACATGATAATCTGGGAACCCCTATGAAATGGGAACTTTTAAACTGATAGAAAACAAAACATGAGAAATAGATGTACGAGGGCTGCTTCAGAAGTAATGCCTCATATTTTATTCTGTTGGCCCATGACGTCAGAGGCAGATGTTGGTGTACAGCAGTAGACTGAACCTTCCCACCAATATTCCATTCCATTTTGTTGCCATGGGACAGATGGCAGCAGAGGGGCAGTCTGACACAATGGCGACTGACATGAAAGTGTGGATGAAGCAAAAGTGTGCCAATGAATTCCTCCATGTGAAAAAAATGGCACTCATTGATATTCATTGGCACTTGCTGAACATTTCTGGAGACCAAACAGTGGATGTGAGTACACTGAGGAGGTGGGTGGTGCGTTTCAGCAGTGGTGATAGTACGTTACCTCTGCTAGTACAAATTTTTATGAGTGCAGCATGCAGGCTCCTGTTCATCACTGGTGAAAATGCACAGCTAATGTTGGTGACTATGCTGAAAAAAAGTGTTTTGTAGCTGAGAATTTGCTCTATCAAATAGTGTCATTGTACCCTTTGTAACTATTGTAGTTTCCATGAAAACAAATAGCAGGCAACACTTTTGAAGTAACTTACATTCTAAGAAATGAAAGATGTAAGGCTCGTGAATTTTTCAACTATATCTCTACAAAAATATGAACAAATCTTACTAATTTGAACAGAGGGACCATCCCATTCCTGGCACAGAGCTGTTTCACATCGATGTGTTAATTTTTGTATTCTAACAGTAAGAGAATATTGAGTAAAAAATACTAATTTAGTAAAAAAAAAAAAAAATACTAAGAAAGAATTGGAGAACGCAGATCACAACCTAAACACAAATTAATTTAACATGAAAATGGGTACTTCTTAGAAAAGCAGGAAGTACAGAAGTGAGCCTAGAGTCTTGCTTGACTGATACAACTTGATAAGGACTTCTGAGAAAGTAACTGATGTAAGTAGATGGTTGAGAAAAGCTCAGTGAGCAGCTAAACACGGACATGACCAGACAGTTTGTACCATGTTTCAACACATCTTACACAAGCTGTAATGGTCAGTACAGTCTTGCATGAAGATACTGGAATTGTCCACAATTGCAAGAAGCTAAGAACTGAAGAGGTGTTCTGGGCAGCTGGAAGCTCCACTGGTAGAATTAGCCATTTCTGAGTGACTGACAGCAGCTTTGCAAGAGAGACACAGACTATGACACTAACAGGGAAATGCAAAAGGACTCACGTACACAGACTGCTGTAAACTCAAACTTCTTACTGCCCGTGCTCCACATGGGTTGGACACGAAGCACTGGGAAATTTACGCAGCTCTTAGAGTGTGGCCAGAGAAACTGAGGCTGTCAGCCCTCATCTATGTGGATGTAATCTCAGACACTGTTTTACTCCAAGTGCATTAAAGAAATGGTGAGTACCGTGCTCATCTTTTCCGTAATTAAATTTATGGTCATAAATGATTCAGTACTCTGACAGTCAGCTTCTTTTTCTTATATACACCAAAAGCAATTGTAGCATTCTTGCAAAGTTGATAAGAACACAGCACATGAATAGAAATGTGTTCAAATAAGAATTGAGTCTATAGGTTTTTATGGTCAGTCTTGGTTCATGATCAGTGGTAACTGACTAATTTTTATTGTAGCAGTTGTCATATGAGAAAACAAATTGATAATAGATGACTGTGGATATTCATGCTCATGTACTCAGAAGCCTGGACAGAGGATAAAGCTGTCCCAGAAGTATCTGTCTATACAGAATGTGAGACATACACTGCGAGTCCTACACACAAGGGCAGAACTGTGAGCAACAGCACAGGTGCTATACACTGGGTCTGCACATCTGCAGGGAACATGGTTCCAGGTTTCTACACAGTCTGTAGTATCGCTGGAACTACTGCAGCTCATTTGTACTGCTTTAACTGTTTTGCTCCAACCAGGCTACAAAACAGCTTGGAATTCCTGAACAAATCCAAAGCCCTCAGATTCTGGGCACTAAAAACAACACAACTAAAGAACATTAATGTAGAGCTGCATGGGCCAAGAGATACATTCACAGACTACTCTAAAGAACTCACAGCCCAGCTGCATCTCTTTTTTTCTCCTCTCTGCAGAAAACACACCTACTTGTTCACCACTTGGAGTGGCTGATGGCAGACAAAGCACATGCTGAGCAAAGAATGAGAAAGCGTTAAAGATTTTTGGCCTCAAGTTAGCAGTATTCAGTGTTGCTACTTTGAGGAATCCGTTGTTGTTCCTGCATGGCACGGGATACCGCTCACCAAATATGTTTAAAAGGACTAAAACTGAGAAAAACTCCATAACTAGGATTTATCACCCTTAATGTTCCGATTTAAAGTGTTCCCGCAGTACAGAAGGTCACTTCTATGCAATGTTCCCCCTTCACTTTTATGTAAGCTGTGCTGAATTTTACAGAGCTACAATTTTAGTTAACCCCCAGCATGGCAATTTCAGCGTGGTTTACAAAATTCAACCCAGAAATACATAATTTTTCTTCACAGAAGTATTCTTATCCTCTTTAGAGACCATTCTGATAGCAGAAGAAAATTTCTAATTTGATATCTAACAGTTTAACTTATTTATGTATGGAATGGCAACGATGGGCTGAAAACGGTCAGCCAAGCAGAGCTGAGAGCTGGAGAATCATGTCTGAAATACACTCAAGAAAAAGAAGCCTCCCTGGGCAATCATGTTAACCTGAACAGCCAAAGGAACATTCTGCCTAAGCCTCAGGTTATGGAATTTCATTTAATTTTTACTCACCACTTACATCACCTGCTTTTGAGGTTATGCGTTTGAAGTTACTTAACTCCACACTGGGGCACATGAATAACTGGAAGGAATGACAGAAGTGCTTAACCCTGCCACACTTTCAGAAAGAGCCTACAGGGTTAGGTACAATAAAAGCTGCAACAATGGAGTATCGCTGAAATATTCAAAAGTGAATTGAGGTACTTAATGACCACCTTAATTTTTCTGTAAGTGCAGAGCAGTCGCCTTGAGTAAAACAGGCTTTTCTGAGAGCATAAGTTGAGCAACTGATATCACAGATGGTTTTATAACATGTTGGTCCATAGCCTGAAAAACGCAGTTTATATTTTTAAAGCACGGATGTAACTAATGAACTTGTTTAAATATTAGGCGGCATAGCAAACACGAGGTGGAAGTCACAGAGAAGAATGTGATAGGATACAAAATATAAACTCATGATGGGAATGTACTCTGAGCCAACTCATACATTTTAGTCCAAAAATTAGTGTTGCCTAAAATCAGAGTTTTCTTTTAACCTGTTATGAAGATCCATAAAGCTGTGCATTTCACAGTTAGATCTAAGCTGGGAGCGGGGCTGAACTTCTACCAAATTAAGGAGGTGGCAGACTTTAGATTCCAATCCAGGTCTCTCATGAATTACAGATTATGTCTACAGTAAACATATATGTACTTTTACATATTCACTTCTCACAACTTCAGCTGTATGTTAAAGTAGGAGCATGCCTTAAAAGTGCATTAAGTTTGACAGCTGGAAAAAAATGAGGTTGATCTGATATATCAGAATACAGAAGATTTTACTTCAGCTTTGCAGAGATAGTGAACCTCTGCCATGAGAGATCAAGACCATCATTGTCAAGAGATGGAAAAGCTGGTAGACAAAAGCAAATTGTTTTTGAAATATTGATAGATTATTAAAATCTTAAATAAAATCAATCCATATGCAACACAGCTCATATTTCTAGGTTCTAGGCTTGCAAGAATGGTGTATTTTACATTAAACAGGGCTCAGCATTACTTTTCTCTTGGGGCAGGTAAACTGACTGCACTGTTCGAGTACGAAACTACTTTTGACAAAAAAAAAAGAGTTCCCATAAGATAGAGACTTTTTGTCCTTGTTGTCACTCTTGAAATTAGAAGTTTTTTCTCCTACCCACTGTGAGCTATGTCAGCCACATCGCTCTTCGTGCTCCCAGGGAGATTTCCCCTCGAGGTCACAGTGTTTTGTCACTCAATGGTGGGGCAATGCAGCAATCATTTGCTGCAGTACAATTAAGACACATATCCAGGGTGTCAGAATGTGGTGTAACTGTGTCAACATCACAAAATAATTACTCATTCCTTGGGGCAATTACCAAAACATCTTAACTTCAGGGGGACTAGGACAAAACAGTGGCAAGTAGGTTACTGCTCTACTTCCCTTCACTACAGAAAATTTGTCCCATCTCTTAGCTCCTTGTCACAAAGGCTGCACACAAATTAGTGCTATTCCAATCCTCTGCTGTTCAGACTGGAGATAAGAAGATCAGAAGTTTGGCAAGCCAAATTCAGATCAACTGTCAGAGGCTGCAAATGCACTCATACAGCTTTTACCTTAGGTGCACTCATTTGCAAGCAAGATGATCAACCCCACAGACACCAAATTCAAAACAAGCTTTGAAAAAATTCTAAATAGCAACATTACATCACTGCAGCTATTCCTGGGCTGGGAGATGCAAAAAGAGCTAGAAATATCACCATCAAGCCTATTCATTAAAATGCCCTTTTCCTACCTCACCAACGCTCTTCCACTTGGGATTAGCATAAACAGTGAGGCTGACAGGATTAGGACACTCACTTGGAACATGACTACCCTGTTAGAGAAAACACTAAGAGATTTATTCCCTTTACCTTACGTAGTCTCTTGGCACGTATCTTGGATACAAGTCTGCTGTTTTTCACACTAGTGAAGAGCAGGATTAAGCCCACTGGAATGCAGGCGTCCCATTTTCAGTTCTCTAGCCAACATAAGACTGCCAACATATAGGCTTCACTGCACTACCGTGACCTCACACCTCAACCTAGCTAACAGCACCAGGAGAAACAGTGCTGAAGTTGGGAACAGCCAAAGCCCAAAGAGACATTGCTCGAGCTCCCACAGCCAGCAGCTGTGCAGGTGGTTTGGGAGCAGCATACAAGATGGGGTCACAGTTCCCTGGGCTGCTGGTTCAGTCTTCACTGTGAGGCTGAGTTGATCTTCACCAGACAGAAAGGATGAGGAAGGCATATCATTCACCAGAGAATTGAGCCCAATTGGGTCTTCTTTAAAGATGCAATATTCCTCTAATTTATCTGTTTGTGACTAGTAATACAGACATTCTCCCTAGAAAACATCTTCTCATGGTGAGCGTACACCTTACCACAGCCATCTGCAGGAGCTGATTTTAAGAAGTACATGGGTCCCTTCCAGTGTCACTGTGATTTCAGATTTGCTATTTAACAGGTCTTCATGACATGTCTTCTCTGCATGTCTGTAACACATACACTCTGGTTCCACATCTCTGTTTTCTTTCAGTTGCCATCAAACAGCACTCTCTCCACTCCTCCAAAAAAAGAAATAAATAAATAAAGAAGCCAACCCCGCTTACTTTAAATGGCAACTTCATGCAAGGTTTCAACCCAAGGTTATTTTTTTCTACCAGTTGTTTCTTCGAGAACAGATGGCATTTGCAATGGTTCAGGGTATATCCTATTTTTAAGTGTCACATGTTTTACTCTTCTGCAGTGGACTTAGCAATCAGAGGAAAATGCCATGAGATGTGGGCTTTCTACGTGCTGAGCAAACCATGTTGTTTCATGCCCCTTGGGACATTATCTTCCATTGCAAGTGGCCAGCAGCCACCCTGCTCGGGGTCCACCCTTCTGATGCAATGTTTCCTGCCAGCAGGCGATAAGGAACAAGCTGCTTCCGGCAATGCCAACTCAGCAGAGTGCTGAAACATTGACATAATACAACTGGCAATGAGATAGTTCAAATTAAAATTGCACACAACCGTATGAACTTTTGCACATGATACTGCAGGGAACAGCCCCGTGTTCCAGCACAAAACCAAATATGAGAACATTGTGTATGTTGCTTGGTTTCCCCTTTGGTGTTTTCTTCCTGCGCTTCGTATTCTTTAAAGGTAGTGACTCCCCAGAACAGGAAAAGCAATGAAGGATGGCACGCTACTTAAGTTTGTTGGATTTCATACTGCAAATTCATAGGATAAAGTCAGACTTACTTTGCAAGTAACTGCAAGCTCAGTCTGCCTCTATTTTGATCCATCTGCACAGGAACCCACTCTTATAATTGAAAGCCAGCTAGCAAAATCTGAGCATGAGCTTTTAAATCCTGCCAGGGAAATCAGGCCAGGTTTTCAACAGGTTAACATGGCTAAACAGCTCCTGGGCCAAAGCTGGCTTCTCTCCAGAGAAACAGAGAGTTCCTACAGATTTGCAAAAGCCCACATAGACATAGTACGTGAAATTAGTATTTGGAAAGAGTCACACAAACGGGAAAAAAATGCTGCTGTAAATGCTTAAATAGGGTACATGGACACCAATGAAACACAAAAGCTGACATCACCAATCCACCACCAAAGGCCTCTGCCTTGCCTCTTCCTCCAGCATCAGGAACATCTTAACTTTGATTCATGTTCCAATTCATTTCCATTTTGTTTCTTTGTAAAACTCAGAGCTGACGTGGCAGCAGTGCAGAACTACAGTTTTCTAAGGTAGCTCCAGCTCACTCCCCCACTGTCACCCCCTCAGGGCTCAGCTACCCTGCAAGGAACTGTACAGATATGGGTTGTGTCAGCTGCTTGAGGAAGCAATGCTCAAACTGGGAAAGATCCACTTCAAATAGACTTTGAATTTCAGGAGAAACGCAGACAGAATCAATTTGGGATCAGACTTCACATCTGAATCCAAGCAGTAGGAATCCAAAAATGAAAAAGGAGGACTTTTCACATGTGTACTTCACACCACATCAGAAGGGATGGAGGGGGAGTCTTTGACTTTTTACCACTAGTTCCAGCAGGGGAAGTACTCATTTGGGACACTGAAGACCAGGTTTCTCCTCTTTCTAATGAAACAGAGGCAAGACTTGATCCTCTTAAGAGAATTTCATACCTACTAGAATATTCTGAAGGAGCTTTTTGAACATCTCCTGGCTGTTCCTCTTCTCCTAATGTATTTAAAGCAAGTATCTCTGTTCCCCACTAAGAACCCTAGTTGATATGATGTCGAGTTCTGCTAAGACACTTTGGCCCCATGCATATGTATTACTCGCCAGAAGACAAAACTGATCTTCAACTCTGTTTTCATACTGTCTCCCTGAACAATGTGGGATACTGGATGCCTATAACATTTGGAAAAAGAAGAACAGAATGGAAACATTTCAGAGAAATTTACTGTTTGCTTGTTTCTGCACATCTTCTTTAAATCAGCACTTCTCATGACAGAGAATTCTCAGAAGAAAATGAAATAAGACGTATTCCTAGAAATCTACAGCTGCTGCACCATAAATACCATGAGGAAAAATAATAAAACCACTTGGGTACCCTTCCAACCAAGTTACACAGTCCATTCCCTTAATGCCAAGGTTTAACGTTTCTGCCATTAGGCTGAGACCCCAGGGCATGTCACAATAAGCTTGAGTGAGCACATAGGGAAACTGCTAGCAGGATAAATGGCCTTCTGGTTGCGCATACACTTTTCTTGCTATTTTTCTACAGACATAGCCAGATACTGATCTCCATATCAGTGCTAGTTCGTGACACGCTGCTTTGAACTTGTGAGGCCACTTGTCAAGGAAGATGCTATTCAGTTCAGAATTAAAGTCAGTCTTAAGAAATCACATAACCACAGGGAGCAAACAACCAAAACAAAGGCCCATTTTCAGGCAGTCTGCAGAACCTAGTTCTCTCCCTGTAAGATGGACCAGGTCCCTGAGGAAACTCTGTAGTCAGTGCAGGGTTCAGAGAATGTATGTTAAGTAACGTAAAGGGGGAGAGGGAGCAGAGAGGAAATGAAAAGGCACCATCCATCTTGACTAAGACGAGAAGTCCGAAGCGGGAAAATACAGCGTGATCACCTACTTGACAAATGTCTTAACGCAAACATGCACAGAGCAGAGTAAAAGGATAGGGGGACAAATCAGGAGTTTGAACAGCCAAATTTAGATCAGATACCTCTAAACATTTAGCTTTCAGTGTATAGATATACAATTTTCACATATGCTGAAAACTGACCCAGCCACCTCCTGCCGTCAAACCAGGAAAAAAATATAATTACATACTACCAAGCTTGCAGCCCAGGTTACTGTAAACTTAGCTTCTCTCCCTTGTGGACATAACTCATACATGGTATACTAAAATAGCCCTAGGCAACAAATTAAAAATACTGTTTTATTTACAATTCTGTAGCAAATGATTCACAGTAGATATACATCAACTTTTTCATTAAGTATTCATCATTCAATGGTTTGTTCCTGCTGCTATAAGGCAACAGAGTGGCAGTCGCAATGCTTAAATGCCAGTGATAACTGCCTTAGAATCACTGTGAATGCCTTGCTCTGCAATAAGGCAATAAATTGCAACTTATTTGCCAGGAATACGCATTTTGAAAAACACTTCATTTCCATTTTAAGCAGTGTTCTCACTTTGAGTTAAGGTTGGCTATCAGGTACCAAAGTCTCTTTCCTGCTATAGTCATTTAGTTCACTTCCAGAATCATCCAGGTTTCCATCCACTGCCCTCCAAAGTGTTTGCGGGCACTGGGTACATCCACCGGAAATACAGAGGCTATTCCAGAGGAGTCATCCCCTCTCTCAAGAAGCCATCTTGTCCCAGATACTGACTTCCTACCATAAAACACTTGCAATATAAGTATGACACTACCTTGTGTACCTTAATCTCAAATTTTGAAAAGTAACAAATCAAATATTCTTCTTTTCCTGTACAAAAAAAAACATGTATGTGGATAAAAACTTCCACTGCCTCACCGCATACTGAATTAACAGTAAATACTTTTCACACAGTTCCAGTGGAAGAGACAGCTTTTGTGCTGGACTTGGAGCTAGCCATGTAGCTGGAGACCCTAAAAACATTTCTTCCACGTTTTATTTATAATACAGAGAGAAATTTTCCAAACTTTCTTTTCTCTTTTTTTCCCCTGTGGGGCATGTATAACCATACACAAAAGTAGAGAGCTGAATTCTGTGGAGTAAAACTGAACAAGGTCTTACTTACATGCTTAAAAACAACCAACTTGAAGCAGTTGCACCTGAAATCTCACCACAGTCAACAGCAGAGCTCAAGTGGCTTGGATTTTTCTCTTCAGAGATGAAGTGCTACGCAGGGGTTATTACAATGAAGATAGGGAGCAGCTCACGCTAACGTGTTCGCTTTAGCAATTGGGATAGGTTACTGCAAAGGCACACGTTCAGCTGATGGTAGCTCCCTTGGTCAGCCACAGTTAGCTGATCATTTGCAACTGCAGAGAAATAAAAGCAAAATCAAAGCAGAGATTAATGTGCAAACAAAAAGAGATGCATACAGTGGGTAAAAACAGTGCTATCTTTAATGCTGCCTCTTACAATAGCAAAGGAGAAATCTTTTTCTAGTTACTAGTTTGTCAAGGGAAGTGATTGTCCCTCTCTACACTGTACTGGTGTGGCCTCACCTTGAGCACTGTGTGTGGTTTTAGGCACCACAGTACAAGAAGATATTAAGAGAGTGTCCAAAGGAGAGCTACAAAGATGGTGAAGGGTCTAGAGCGGAAGACATATGAAGAACAGCAGATGCCCCTCCTAGAGGACTATAGAAGAGGAGACTGAAGGGAGACATCATGGAGGCCTATGGCTTTCTCACGAGGGGGAGCAGAGGAGCAAGCGCTGATCTTCTCTTTCTGCAGAAAGTGACAGGACCCGAGGGAATGACATGGGGCTGTGTCAGGTTTGATATTAGGCAAAGGTTCTTCACCAGAGGGTGGTTAGACCCTGAAACAGGCTCCCTATGGCCCCAAGCTGCTGGACCTCAAGAAGTGTCTGCACAACGGTCACAGACATAGGATCTGATTTCTAGGTGGTCCTGTGTGGAGCCAGGAGCAGGACTCGATGATCCTTATGCATCCCTTCCAACTCCGGATATTCCATGATTCTACAATTCTATAAAAAAATTCACCTATAACCCTGTATTTGCCAGTCTGTGGTACACTGCCCCCACTTTCTGTCAGGGAAACCACTATGGTGCTTTCAGACAGCTATTGTGGTGTCAGTGAGCAGAATCTGAATCAACACAGTTAAACATATTCCCCCACCTCTTCTTTGATCATAGAGAAAGAAAAAGGGGAGTGTTTACAGAGATTATCAGCTGCGTAAGCCTTTACTGAGGTGTCAGTTCCAAACCAGTCACTGTCCTGTGCGGTTGCTGTCAAAGGGAGCAATATACATCCCACAGCCAAGTGCAAAACGACTTCTGTCTTTCAAGTCCTTACAGAAATACTTTTTGTTCTGTTCCTGAAACCAATCAATACTGCAGTATCCACAACTGTTTCTAATGCATCTGCCTGGGCTACACCAGCGTGCAGGCACTGGGCAAGGATTACCAGAAAATGACATCTTTTCAGATGGAACATAATAACTTGCTGCACAGTTCTCAGTTTAGCTCTCTGCTGTGGTCTCTCAGTACAGTGCTGGGACTATATTTCTGATTTGCCAAGAGTCCTTGCTGAAGAGAGAAGTCATTAAACGAGACCATGAAAGAAAGACCCATCCAGAGGAGGCCACAAAGATGATCAGAGAGCTGGAGCACCTTTGCTACAAAGACAGGCTGTGGGAGCTGGGCTTGTTCAGCCTGGAGAAGAGAAAGCTCCAGGGAGACCTCATTGCAGCCTTCCAGTACTTAAAAGAGAGCTTCCTCCTTATGCAGGAGGAAAATCAACTTTTTACATAGGTAGATAGCGATAGGACAAGGGGGAATGGTTTTAAACTAAAAGAGAGATGATTTAGATTAGGTGTGAGGGTGAAATTTTTCTCTCAGAGAGTGGTGAGGTACTGGCACAGGCTGCTCAGAGAAGCTGTGGATACCCCATCCCTGGAGGTGTTCAAGGCTGGGTCGGATGGTGCCCAGGGCAGCCTGAGCTGGTGCCCGATTCAGGGGCTGGCAACACTACCCGTAGCAGGGGTTTGGAACTAGATGATTTTTGAAGTCCTTTCCAACACTAACCATTCTATGATCCTTCAGAAAGTCATTCTGAACTGATGCACATGCTCTGCTGATGGTTCTGTCTACAGAAACTGAGAGGTCTCCCTTACTGCAGTTTGCACTGCAGTCCCAGATATGTGGAAGATCGTGGGAGACACACTCATTTTGTCAAGGGGAGTCAAACTGCTGATGCAGTTACTGCATGAGATTTATCAGAGTGGACAGAGAGGGCCAAAGCAATAAGGAGCTTGTTAGACATAAGCAGCATGGACTCCAGAACCTCAGATTCATGACTTTGGGTCACATCAATTTCTAATAAAGATTTCTTCACACAACGCAAATTCTACACACCATAATAAAATTCACTTTACTTCTACTTTGAAATGTATTATAGAAGGGTGTGACAACATCCTGACCTTCATATGTCAGAAAATACAACCGCCCTGGAAAGCCAGGCACTCATATAAAATCCATCTTAGAGGACAGGGAGGTTTTATGGCCTTCAGCCAGACTACACTGCAGACTGGCAAGCAGGGACGTGGCAGAGATTCTACCCATGCTCATACAGGCTGCAAATCTTGCAGGATTTGAACAGACCACCACTGTTAGAAAGGAATATCTCAGTGTTCACCAGGAAAAAAGCAGCCCGTTAAATCATGGCTGTGCATCATCTCAGGTAGTGCCTGCTGCCAGAAAGGAAATCGTCAGGCAGGAGCAGGGACTGACGCAAGCAGCTGGCCCCAGTGTCACAAATCCCGATCCCCGCCCTGGCAGCAGCAACAAACCTGATTTCCTCGGGTGCTGGCAGAGACAGAGCAAGTGATGAAGATGTGACCGCTCTGCTGTGCCCTTGGCAGGCTGCTGCTGCCCAGGGCAACAACCTACATCACCTGTTTTCCCCACTGGTTCTGCTTTGCAGTCAGTCCTCTGTTATGAGTTCAAATGACTCTATTAGCAGCTCAAAATAAGTCGTTTGGGCCCCACCTAAGGTTCAGGGAGATTTTAACAGTTACCTCGACTCATGAATGCTCGGACTAATGGTAAGTACCATCCAGGAACATTAAAGCCCACACACAATTGTGACAACTTTGATATTATTGCTTAGAACAGTGCTCTCTTGAGTCATGCTATAACTCAATCATTATTATTTTCATGGAAAAGGCCATATTTTCTCCCAACCCTATTTCATAGAGGGAGAAGCATACAGGAAGCAGTTATCCCACATAAAAGTAAATTGCTATTTGCATGTCAGAAAATGGCTGTAGGAAACAGGAAAACATAAATTATTCAGAACAGCAAAGAAACAAAAAGGGATTTCTCCCAATTTTTGAAAAGAAATAGACTATCTGCAAGCAATGAGTCCATTATTTTCCACTCATAAAGCAACTGCTATATCTTCCACTATACGAAGTATGCGCACCAAATCAGACACACTGGGTTGATTACTGCAAGAATGAGCAGAACAGGGAGCTTTTACAAAGAACCTTGACTTTTAACAGATGCCAATTCAACCTATAAAGGATATTCCACTGTGCCTTTGAAAAGTTACCACACACACACACAAAAAAGAAAAAACAGTCTTTCACAATTATTTTTCAAGAGGACAAGAGATGCTTTCCCTTTTAAACAGTGATATAAAGATGAACACTTTGCTCTTACACATTAATATGCCATTAGCACACAAGTGCAAGGCAATTACCTTGGTGCTTGTGACCAAACACAGCCTACTCATCAGTGAAAAAGAAGCCCACAAATCTCATTGCTAAATTATTTATATTGCTGTTGCAGCCAGACATGCCCCTTGGGTGGAGATGAGTGCTGCCATACTATCTGCACACTGGGATTGTGAATGTGGGTCGGTGCCTCTGCCCTTCTTCCTACTCTTCCACTTTGTCCTCACAAGAGCCAGGACAAATAACCCAACCTGCACTGCAGATACCCACTGAATTGCTTCCTGCACTAAAAAGGGTCCAGCCACAGCTTTCATTGGGAAGAAGCAAGAGTCCTGAGTCAGAGCAAGCTCACTGTACACTTAGCTCATTTTTTCCTTATTTTGGCAGTTTTAATGAGGGGAAAAAAATAGTGAGCACAGATAATGAAAACGGTGTTTTGTGTGGAGAGTTAGTTCAGTATTAGTTTGAATGAGGGATGAAATAGCATACTGTTGGTGGTGGAGTTTTCTGCTTCATCACCTGTTTTTCTTAAGATGGCAAACAGCTACCAAAGTGCTCATTAATGGGTAGTGACAAGTAGTTTCCTGTGGTCTTAAAACAAAACATCAATTACAGAAAGTGTTTTCAGTTCTCAAGGCTAAAAAACATTCAATATCATTCAGCTGGTTGCATGTTTTTCAAATGATGAGAGATCCAACTGAAAAACACATGCAAAAGAGAAGAGAGAAACTGTTGTGCTTTGTCCAGACCAGAGTGCTTCAAAATAGCTTTCAGGTGAGGGCAGGATACTCAGTGTTCCTGCAAAACAAATGGCTCCTTGAAGTGCTACAGCAATCTTCATTTGACAAGATCACCTTTGTTCAGTGGGTCAACAAATGCTCAGGCCCTATAAAGACTACATATGTAATATATATATGTGTGTGTGTGTGTGTGGTTTGTTGTTTGGTTATTTTTCTGCATTAAAGTTAAAACAGTGGGAAAAGGGTGAGGCTGTAGTTTTAATAGCTATTTCTGAAAAGGTTGTTTCTTGTTACTTTTTCTGTCCATTTCAGCCCATATGGACTGGCAGATCAAGAAGGAGGAGACTTCAAACCAGTTACAAAACATTCATTTATGAACAGCAAGAACAACTTCTGCCTCTAGAGTGTCAGAGAACCTCATGCTCCTAAACCAATTAATTTTTCCTTCGTGTCTTACTTGAAATGATCCCTAGTGAGACAACAAAAACCACATTGGCAAATGTTGTAAGGTCACACAGAAAAGGAAACCAGTTGCACTTCTGGAAACAAGAAATAGCAGCAGCCTGAAGATGTGGAACGAAACAGAGCATTGGACCTTATGGGCTATTTACACCATCTAAAACAATTACATTCTCTTAGATCTCCTTGCTGGAAATGTACAGAATCTCCAAAAAAAAAATAATAATATATAGCTCCTGTATTTAAAGTGGTGACAAAAATGTGCTTCTGAGCTGTGGACATAAACTACCCAGATGCTTAAGTATGCATCTACACCTTCTTATGCAATAGACATGATTGTTTGGAAAAACTGGCTCGAAAAGGCATTAGATGTACCCAAGCAAGGACTGGAATTACAAGAACTATAGAGAACAAGATTCTAGTTTTCTTTAAGTTGCTTGCAGTATGTTATATAGCTGGTCTGAGAGCCTTCTGCATTAGGGGGTTAAGTAAGTGTTTTGCCATTCAGATAAAAAAAAAATAGCATGAGTATTTTTGTGTATATATCCTGTATCCCAGTGTTAGAGTTGCCCATCAGCCATGAGCCAGTATGGGACTCAGATTTTTTCAAAGTACCCTCTCATCCTCTCATCCTGTAGAGCTATATCAGGGACTCATCTGCTCTGCACGTGTACATGTGTGGAATCTACAGAAAATGTAGAAACATCTGAAATGTATGGCTTTCCACAAAAGGAGAGCTCTCTCCAGACATCCAGCTTCTCATAATGACTGAGGTGATTGTTTGCTTGTGCTGTTGTGCACCCACTGCATGCTAAAATGATCCCTCTTGATTTCACTTGCGTGCTTATGCCATGAACAATAAAGTAAGGGCTGTCAAGTCATTTCATATTCAGATCATCCTCATTATTCACCCCAGCGGATATTGTTTCAGTCAGATAGGCCAGTGGTTTCACAGGAACTGCATGGGTATCTTGCTATAATATAACCACAGCTCTAACCACAAAGAAAATACTTCCGTCCATATTTAATGCAAGCAATATCTTCATGTAGAAGAAAGGATAGCAGGGATCCCTTTGTGAGTATCCTGAAACAGGCTAACTACAACAGTACCAACTCACTTCATTAGAGATTGTTCATACTTGTCATTCCTCAGAGCTGAGACTTACCTGTACAAATTTTATAGCTTTACTCAGGGAGCATTTACCCAAGTCAGAGAAGAGATATAAGGACCTCCATTAGCATGACCTACCCACATCTTTGGTCAGATACGAGAAATTTTTTTTTCCTCATATCTATTTTTTTTCCACCTGTCCTCCCTTTTCAGCCATAAATTATGTGCTTAATTATCCAAATGTCAGACTGTACTTGCAAATAACTTGGAAGGTCAGATCAGAGAGAGGCCTTTAAAAGCCAGTTTCAGGGACAAGCCTTTTCCACAACAGACATGCAACTACACTATGGCTAGAACTCACTGCCACTTTATACAACTTCCTTCCAGAATAGCTAAAAATTGGGAATGAACAGCACTTCCCTTGTGGAGCAGTCAGGGAGTCTGTGATGGTGGGTCCCATTCTATGCACTTGCAGGAAGACAAGTTTTCGGTTTCAAGATTTCCCTATGGGAACACTCAACTATATTGAGTCATCTATGTCAGAATCTATCATTATAGAGAACTGTTTAGACTCCTTAGGACAAACTTCCATTTACACATAGGACAATCTCAACCCACTGTAAACTTAACATTGTGAGATGAAGGACACAATCGGGCCTAATTTTCTTCCTTTGAACCAATAATCACAGTAGGAAAGTACTGCAAGGAAGTCACATTGCATTGCAAAGGGCTTCACGGAGGGACTGTGGGCCAAATGATCGTGGCTGTAAGCAGAGATATTCTGAATGGGCCTGGAGCATCTCCAGTGTGAGGAAAGGTCTGTTCAGCCTGGGGAAAAGAAGACTGAGAGAGGATCTGATAAACGTTTATAAATATCTAAAGGGAGGTGAGAGGCAAATAGATGAGGCCAGGCTCTTCTCAGTGGTGTGTAGAAACAGGACAAGGAGCAGTGGCCTAAAACTTGAACATAGGAAGTTCTATACTAATATGCGGAAGGACTTCTTCATGGTAAGGGTGATGGAGCAGTGGAACAGGTTGCCTAGAGAGGTTGTGGAATCTCCTTCTATGGAGATGTTCAGAACCTGTCTGGATGCCTACCTGTGTGACCTGCTGTAGGGTACCTGCTTTGGCAAGGGGGTTGAACTTGATGATCTCTTGAGGTCCCTTCCAACCCCTGCAATTATGTGATTCTGTGAATGAAATTAATTATGGGTACTTGATTCAAAATGAGATGCACCCTGAATTTGCCCCTCTGGTCTATCAAAGTATCTGGCTACAGACAGGCCAGGTCCAGCTCATCTGCTTCAAAATAATACTACAGACTTCATTACAATTCAGATGAAGCCAAAAGTGTTTTATAAAATACATTAACCAACAGCAGGCAACACACAGGTATCCTAACTTTCTCCTGTTTGCATGATGAGCACGGAAACAATTCAGAGGGAAACTACTAGCCAGATACATTGCTTTTGGCAGTGAGCAGTCAGCCTTGGTCACTACCTGAAGTAAGCTTGGGGAAGTCAGGACTGCTCTGTGTATGTTGCCCCAGCACAGCTGAGCTGGGGTAGAGATCAGGGCCTGTCCCTAGGTCTTCAACACACAAAGGCTCCACATTTGTTTGCCAGACACGCCAGATCTAAGTAAATACCCAAAGCCCATCACATAATAACACAAAGCCTAAAACATGTTTCCAAACCCTGATACTACTAGAAGATACCGCCTGTATTTACTGTACAAACTGCCTTTGTTTTTACTGTAGTAAAAACAAGTCCTGCAGCAAACTGCTTTGCATTTCCAAAAAATTCAGGTGCCATCTCCTACCTGTTTGCTCCTCACAGGCAGCAGCACTTCTGATCCTTCCAACAACATGAGTACCTTCTGTACTTTCTCACAGCTGTTCATGCCATGACATTCTCTACACCTCTAACGATCCAGTCATTTCCTCTATATAACTCTTATTCTCTCCAGGATTTTCCTTGCACTGACACAACCCTTTCTGACAGCAAGGGTGGCAGCATGACCCAGCTGCCTCAGCCCAAAGGCTGGCTGACCTAGCATCTCTGTGCTCCTGAAGTAACCATTCAGCTCCATACGCCATCACACAAAGGTGTATGGTTTTGGTATTCTACATGTTGAGGCCAACTCCCCTCCAGTATCAGTTCCCTTGACCCTACTGAGAAAGAGGAAATGTTGCGAGGTCTCAGCAAGTCTAAGTCAAACATCCAATTTCCAAGAAGGTTTAAGGGACCATATGATTGACTGAAGGGACTTCCTTCTGACTAAAGGTAAGAATGGAACGTTTTCACTGAAGAATAGGCACTACTTTCTAGCTTTTCACATGTAAATACAATGTAGTTGCTTCCTTTGACTCTACCAAATCTCAAAGCTCACTACAGCTTAAATGGTGGCCCATGAGAAAAACCCCAAACACTGGAAGATGGCATGGAAACATTACAGCTCTAATCCTTTATAGCATTAGCTTGTTTAAACTTGAGGAGATAGAAAACAAAGGGTACACATGAAAAGATACCTGGTTACATCATCTCAGCTGTTCCGTGAGTGTGCTTTCTTGTACTTCTTTCTTCCACTTTTTTTTAACATGTCTAGGGATCTCAAATGAGCCAGTGTCCTTTACTCTCTCACGCACAAGAGAAGCTACAAAACATGTCACAGAAGTTACATCTTTGAAGAGCCAGACATGAAAACAGATTCTGCTGCTGCATTAAACATAAATTACACAGCATAAACCCTGAGCTTTCCCTAGAGCTGGAACCTCGTTTTCCTTCATCCAAACATGCAAGCAACGCTTGGATTGGTTTTGTGCATCCTGTCATTCATCCTCTGGGTGAAATAAATAAAATAAAATAAATAATAATAATAATAAAGAAAACTTTGGGAGAAAGCGTTCATTTAACAAATGAATAACGAGGAGAAGGAATCTAGTGAGAAACATAACTGTCAGATATGGGAAAATGAGAAACCAAAAAGAAAGTATTGTGCAAAGTGCTTCGAGTGATTAGGAGAAGCAAAGGAAGGTTGGGCAAGACAGCTCAAAAAGCAGGAAGAAACACGTAGTCTTTATATATGCATTAGGAGGAGAGGATACAAATGACTGCAAGAGACATATATGCAAAATTTTGTCAAGAAAAGACCTAACTACAGATTATTTTTTCTTTTTTTGTAGCTTCTCATTTCCCCTCCCCTCCACAACTCCTGTATGTGTTTGACTAGGTCACACAGACCAGAAAAGCAGATCTGAGGTCTTAAACCTCACATCTCTGTGCAAGTGACCTCCTTCTCACAGAGGGTGAATACAACTTCTCCCAAATACAGGCAGAGATGAAGATATTCACTGTCTGTAAAACCACTGCTTTTCCACAGTTACACTGAATGTAAGTGCTCACTTTTGGAAATTTTACCAAAGGGCCTTTATTTCATCCCCTAACCTTGCCAATAAAACAGATACAAAGAAGAGTTGATTCAGGGCAGAGTGCAACAGTGAGGGGGAAATAAAAGCTGAATTTATCACATCCTTCTTCACTTTTTAATTAGGGGAAATACTGAAGAAAGATGCAGGAAGCAAAATCAATTTGCTGCCCTTCATTCGGCTTCTTGCTTAGTGACAATTTGACTCCTAAGACCAAATACTCTCTAGGGAAATAATTCCACTCACTTGAAGGCAGTTGCTCCAATAGGTTAGTTGCTTAACTTTCTCAGGTCTGTGTGCTTCTCCCTTTTGTTTTCTGCACCTGAAAATATCCTAAATTTCAAGGCATTTCTCACAGCTGTTTATGCATCAGCCCTTCCAAAGAGATCCTCAAAGTGAAATATATTTTCTCTATACAACTCAGCTTTTCTTCATATCTACAAGTCTTAAAGCAGACTAGAAATTATTTTAACTGTAAAATAGCAAAGGGAAGAAATTTTGGAATATTAATCATTATTATTAGAAGAAAAAGCACATGAAACACTCTGATGGATGTAAAGTCTGCATAATAGGGAAAAAAAAGACCTTTTATTAGTCCCATAACTAATAAATGCAGGTTCCCCACTTCCCATCTGAAAGATGGCCATATTGATGGATATATTGTGCATCAGCACAATTATTTAAACACTTTAAATTCAAATTCGGATATAAAAATTGCTGTTTACTTCTGCTACCTTTTCTTTTCCAGAGCTTTAACTTTATTTGGAACTTATAATCAAAATAAATGTTGAGGAACCTGACTGTGGGTTTAGTTGAATCTAAGCCCCTTGAAATTTATGTTCTACTTCTCATTTCCAGCCCTGGTATTTCTTTGTAAGATATCCCACTGGGAAGTAACCAGAAAATCATTTCCTTTTTTTTTTTCTGAGGATCTTAAAAGTCACATAAGAAAGATGAAATGACCATCAATACTTCCCAGGGGAAAGACTGGAAATAGAGGAGATTCATGAGTAGTTCTTAATGCATTAGCGTCTCCCACACATTCTAAACCCGCATGAAAATCAGAACACAAACAGTAAAAGCCCTTATGATCTTCTGCAACACTTAAAAATTTAAACAGTTCTTTAATGGAAAAAGATAACCCATTAAAGGCAGCAGTGCCCATCTACCCACATAACGTTCATGCTGCTCAGACTGCAGGGGCTCTCTGTTTCACTGTTAAGGTTCCTCCTGCTTTTTTCTTCTGTGTCGCACCAACCAAGATGGAAATCTAACAAAGGTGCTGTTTCACAGGAAGGATCTCCACTTCATTTTCCTGTATGGATTTGCTTCTTTGCTTGCTTGTACCGAGGAAATTCAGACACACCTGGATATAACTGCTGGGGGATGGGGATGAAATGCTGATAGCAAGGCAAGATTAATGTGATCTTATCCACTAGTGTTATCTTTCACATCTGTGCAGACCTCTGCAATTTGAATTTGTAAATCCAGCCTTCCTCTTTCAATGCAGGCAGTTCTTTTCATTTTTTCTCTAAATAATGTTACTTCAAAGGCAAGCATGAAGCAATCGTTATCAAAAATCTCAAAGTCTGGGAGATAGACAAAATGATATTTTTCTGAACCATAGTTTAATGGTCAAATGCACATTTCTGTTTACCTGCAGAAATCCCCTGAAGGCATACTCCCATCCACACCAAGCAGATACAACACTACAAGAGAGCAATTACTGTTAGAGCATCCCTCATCCTGGTGAAATACAGCTTAAGAGACAGCAGGAACATTTGTCTTGCCTGAGCCTTCAGTAAAGTGTTTCTATGTAAGCACATCTACTTTTCATTTCTGAGAGTTCACATGTGGTGAGTTTCTATGGCTCAAGTGATGAGTGACTCAGCCTCAATGGAGAAACAGCATAGGTCAGCTGAGTCCATCCAACATCTCACTGTAACTGCTGTATCCTACACCCCCTGTACTACTCTTGCATGTGCCCTCTTGCTTACATTGCACCAGCTCCAGTGCTTGTTGGGAGCTTCTAAGAATTGATACAAACCAGTAATCCAGCAGCAGATTATCTCAGAAAATGAAACTGAATTTTCTGCTAGGATAGGACAAAGTTCACACAGTAAAAAGTTTTACAAGCCACAGAGCCAGCACAGGACTGCCCAGTTGAGAGTGAAGGATGGGGTAGGGAGGACAAACTGCAGGGGAATCACTCTCCTTTGGCACCTGTAAGACTCAGATACAATGCACAGCTTCACCTTTGGAATCATGGAGATGGTGCCTCTTGTCACTACAAAGGCATCAAGAGGAGTGGCGAGGCAGGAAGGGTGAAAATTCATAGGAGTAAACCCTGGCAGAAATAAGAAAAATGCGTGTGGATGGAATTGTTGCAGGTATTTTTGCAGAGGAAAATTGCAGGATGATTACTTCAGTAGAGAAGATACTTTACTCTTTTTAACAGTTCTTTAACATCAATCATTAACAAGCATTCAGCATAAAGGATATCTATGTTAATGATTTAGTGCCTTGGTTCTTCCACTGAGAGGCTAAGCACTTAAACCCAATATTTAGAGGCTGGGTAGCAAGTCATTAAACAATAACTGGGAAAATTTGAAGCCTTTCTAGGAAGGAATGGGAAAAAGAAAGGGAAAGAGAGAGGGGAAGCAAAGGGGAAGGAACAGGAAAGTATTTAACACAAAGATAGTACGCCACTTTCATTTTGTTCATTCTTTGCAAGCTGCTTTTGAAGTCAATACATTACATTTTAAAAGCCTGCAACAACACTACTTTGCACTTTTAATAGAGATCTTTAAGCTGTTAACTTGTACATAGACTACAATCCTTCTGAATGGGAGAGACATGGAATGGCTGTTCTGGCAGCAACCACTACTCTCACAGCCAGCAGTCCCTCCTGCAAGCATGCATAGCTGGATGCTTACCACAGAGCAGTGTCCTCACCATAGGACTGTTCCTTTTGCCAGGGAGATTAGTGAGGCATCGACAACCAACAGCTACTACCACCATACCAGCAAAGCCCTCAAGTAAGTCCCTAAGCTGGGAAGCAGACCCATAATGGTAGAAATTGTGTTGTCCAAGAGTAAACACCTACATGTAATTATAAAAAAGTCAGCAAGGTAGCAGCTCAGAGTTACAGAAACAGGTAGCCAACAGTTTCCCTATGAAGACCTACTTCATAGGCTTATATAGTTGAAGGGCCTCCTTCCCTCATGGACCAAAGATGCGTTCTGCAGTATTGCACCAAATGCCCAGACTGGCCTGTAGGTATCTATTATTTACTTCAATCTCAGGAGGTCCACGCTAAAAGCAACACAGGGAAGCGTGCTATGTTTTATCCACCACATGACCTAGTTTTCAGTAGCTCTGTCGAGCACTTCTGTCACTACTGGCAGGGCTGAATAATGTTCAGTGAAGTAGGTGATGAGTTACGTGAAACTAGCTTCCAGAGGAAATTAATTTTCGCAGAGAGGCTCTGGCTACTTGAACTTTGTTTTAAAAAGCTGTGTTTTATTGCAGTCTAAGTTAATGAAGAAAGGTAACTGACAGGCTGCTGTGCCATCTGTGTTATTCTTCAGCCACCTCTCTTCCGGCAGCAGCAGCAGAATAGGAGCATCCACTGAGTTGAACTTCTGTTTGCATTCATCTTATTTTTTCCTTACCACTCTACTATTGACACAATAAATAATGAAACCTAATTTTAATATAATGCTGTACATACAGCATCTCTACCATAGCCATTCTTGAGCAGAACCGATTGCAAGTGGTGCACACTCAAGTCTTCTGCCTAGGAACTTCTAGTAGAATAATATCTATTTAGTTCCCTATCTCATGCCTTAGGAGCACCTGATTTCCAAAAAAAAAAATTTCCTGCACTTATTCTGTCAGACTTACCACAGTGGAGATCCCTCCAGGGTCTCTATACCTCAGCACTGTGCTTGATCTAGTCTTTGTATGCTGGGAGATTTTTGGGGCCCTCAGCCAACATCCTGTTCCAGATAGTAGGATAAAGGTAGGATTAAGTCCATCAGTCAGAAGAAAAAAGTTTCCATGAATTGCTTCATACAGTGTGTCTACACTACAAAATTTACCCTAAAATTAAGGATAAACTTGTCTGTGTAACCTGTATACATAACACACCACACTGACACCCCAGTAGTTACTGCTTCAAACAACACTTATCACGAACATCTCAGTACAATACCTCTTGGTTCTCAATTTTTTTCAGAAGTATGGCTTTGTACATTTCAAAGAAATGTAGGAAAACGTGGGAAAAATGCCAAAAAAGACTTGTATTGTGAGAAGGCTGATATTCCACACTGTTAATCTTAGCACAAAAATCAGGCACGTTTATCTCTGTGCAGGATGCTTTGCATGAATGTTGCTGGAAAACACACTTTGATGTGATCGGATGCTTCGTAGTAGTTCCTCGCCAAATATATCAGGAAACAGCAAATGGGTTGAAGCAAAGACTTCACAAGATGGGGTTTCCTTGTGGTATTTTCTACTGCTATTTTGAAGAAAAATGATGAAAAACAAGAAAAACTCGAAGAAGCTTTAGTTTACGTGTGTTTGAGGCTCCATGTGCTTGCTAAGTATAAGGTAAAAGCATGTGCAAACTGTAAAAAGAATTTTAAAAAGCAGTGCTCAAAAACACCAGAAACTGAGCTGTATAAGCATATGCCTTAGCCTAGGCACAGTCACAGGCAAGAAGGAAAAGAGATGTCTCACCTCACGACTTACCTGCCCTTAGAAATGTAGGTACAAGACTAATTCCTTCTCCATCTTTACTTTTCTTGCATAGTATTTTACAACTTTGTCTAAACACTGTGAAGATGTCCTTCATTCTTTGTTAGCTGAAAACCTTCTCAATGGCACAATAGCAGTATTTCCTACAATAAAACCCAAATCTACAGCAGTTTTCCTCAGTATTTCTAGACCTATTCTGATAATGTTAAACATAAATATCACATACAAATATATACATAAAATATAAGTATAATATATGTCAAACAAGTATACAAATATATAAATATCATTTGATCTGTATTAAATTCAGCTGTGTATGATTCATTGCAGTGCATACCCTGCCTTCTCAACAGTACTTGCCAGCCATTAGCATTCAAAATTAACGAATCAATTCTTCATCAGACTGCTTTAGAAATAAAACAGTTTTTTGGTTTTTGTTCTTTTGTTTCTTTATTTTTTAACAGTTATGAATTCCATGGGGATTTGTCTTCAATTTTTTTTATGTTGATGAGTTTTAGTTCTTAAATACTTCCTTGTAGCCACCAGCAATGTTGCTTTTTAAAAATACGTGTGATATGAACTAGTATGACTCTAGAAATCAGAGATCAATCAGTCAAAATAAATGTATGAAGCTTAGTAGCTTTGTTTATTATGTTTATACATTTGCTTATATTCACAAGCTTTGTGGATAATCTAGAGCAAAATGTCAGGACCAGATGTGGGAAGTCCTTGGTTTTTGGAAGGACAGTTTTTGGAAGCAGCAGTGGGGTGTAGGATCTCTACCCTCAGGGGATGGGAAAGCAACATGTAATGACGGAACTAAGACTCTTCACATGAGCACCTCACAGAGGAGCAGGGGACAGCCTGCAATTCTTGTGGATATGGCTTGAGGTCAATAAGCAATACACTTGGTTCCTAAACTTCAATCGCAATGGCTATAGCTAGAAGTATTTTTCTAAATCAGAGCTGAGATTTCTGCAGAGTCATAGAATGGCTTGGATGGAAACGGACCTTAAGGACCATCGAGTTCCAACCTTCCTGTTGCCATCCACTAGATTAGGCTGCCAAGGGCCCCATCCAACCTGGCCTTGAACATTTCCAGTTTTGATTGTCTTCTTTAAGCTGGAACTGGAACCACACGAGCCTAAACTCTGATATCCCACAAAATATACCATACGCACAAGTATAAAATTTTACCACGTACAATGTTTCTTCAGATCTTAGAAAACCTCAAGATGCTGTTCCTCTAAGAATATAACCACACCACATAATTTGAGAGGATGTGCTATTCTCCAGCTGTAATGGGAACCAGGCTGTACTCCCGCTGCTTGCCTTGTTATCTACAGAATTATGGCAAGGTAGCTTGCAAGATGCAGTCGCCACCAGGGAGTGTAATCAGGTGGCCAAGACAAAAATACTGAAGTAGTAGCTCAAAGCAGAAGAATGAGTGAAAACCCAGCTGCTACAATGGATAGAACAGGGCTTGTGTCAGTCACAAGGAGCTGAAAGCCCTTGTGTCAGCAAGTCAGCAGAAATCAGCATACATACTGAAAAATAATTCCCTCTTGTAACTAAACCTAAGGAAAGTGCTTGCGTGTCCCTGTGTGCTGATTTGCATCATCTTACCTGCATTTCTGTACCACACATCAACCCTGATCTGCACAGCAGGGGCAGGTCACACAGACAAAATCCCTGACATCTTTCTTCTCCATACAGAAGTCAGCATCCACGTAGAGGCGTGATAGCTACTGGGCCCCTCTACCAGCCTGCTGCAAAGGGACCTCAGTGGGGAGTGGAGAGGGAGCTGAATGCACAGTTGGTGCCTTTTTGGCTTCTCTGCTGCAAGGTGCCAAGTTTAATTAATTTTATGCAGGGTCTCCCCACTCCTTTATGTCAACAGCTGGTAAGAAAGCACCATGAATTTGTACCAACGATCAGAAAGTTAAAAGGCAGATTGTCCTCTCCCTGTGCAGGTAGAAGAGAGCCCTGTATTTAACCTGGATGCTCTCCAGCTAGCAGCTGCAGCCTGTCCCTCTGATTCAGGCAGCACAGAGCCCTTCCCAGGGAGACAAACACTTTATTTACATTTCCCTTCCTTACCTCATGTAATGGAACATACTGCTGAACACAGTCACTGAGGCTGTACACGACACGCCACTTCAGTGATCTCCCTTTTTGCAGCTCACTCCTCCAATAATAAAAATACTATAAAAATCCACAGTAGCACAGGTCATACTTCAAGTCATAGTCCTTGCTAAATGATGAGAAACATGCAAGGCCTCACGTTACACCCTGTGCAGCTCTGACTGCATGCTGGAAGCTTCCTTAGCACAGTAATTAGTAACACTCAAAGATTTACAAAGTGTTTAAACTGCAGCGTAAGCAAAACACATCCTCTGGCAGAGATATAATTCATTTTTAAAATAGAGTTTACATCACAGAACTGGACTATACCACCGTTTTCCCACTGTCCCTCTTTGAAAAGCGAATGAAGAAAAGGGCATGCTATGGTTGAGTTCATGCTCTGGAGGCATATGAGACAGGCAAAGAATAAAATTAGGATGCTAAGTTTCAGGAAAGCTAAATTCCAGCTCTTCAGGGAGTTAGTCAACAAAACACCCTGGGAAACTTTCCCTGTGGGCAAGGGTGCAGAGCAGAGCTGGCAGATCTTTAAGGAAGCCTTCCGTAGCATGCAGCAGCTCTCCATCTCCAGGTGTAGCAAGTCAGCAAAGGAAGGCAGGAGACTGGTGTGGCTGAACCGGGACCTGCTGGTCAAACTGAAGAGAGAGAAGAGAATGCACAGGCAGTGGAAATAGGGACAGGTACTGTGGAAAGACTATAAGGAAACCACTAGGCTGCATAGGGATGGGGTCAGGAAAGCCAAGGCTCAGCTTGAATTGGCTTGGGATGCCAAGAGGAACAAGAAAGGCTTCTACAGGTACCTTAACCAGGAAAGGAAAGTCCAGGAGAGTGTACCCCCACTAACGAGAGACATAGGCAAGCTGATAACAACAGACAAGGAGAAGGCCTCAGCCTTAACTAGAGACTGTGTCCAGACATGAAATCCTCAGTACTGGAGAGACATAGACCTGTTGAAGTGTGTCTAGAGGAGGGCCACAAAAATAATCTAAGGGAAGGAACACCTCTCCTATGAGAACAGGTTGAAAGAGCTGGGGATGTTCAGCCTGAAGAAGAGAAGGTGACCAGATAGCAGCCTTTCAGTATCAAAAGAGGAGCTACAGGAAAGAAGGAAACAGACTCTTTAGCAGGGTCTGTGGTGATAGAACAAGGTGAAATGGTTTCAAGCTTAAAGAGGGTAGATTTAGGCTGGATCAAGCCCTGGGCAACCTGATCTAGCTATGCACACCTCTGTTCATTTCAGGGGAGTTGGACTAGATGACCTGTAGCAGTCCCTTCCAACTCTAAGGATTCTATGACAATGGGATTAAGTGCACCCTTTCAGAGAGACCTAGACAGGCTCGAGCTGTGGGCCCAGGAGAGCCTCATGGGGTTCAACAAATCCAAGTGCAAGGTCCTGAGTGGACCTGCCTGGAGGTGGTGGATGTCCCGTCCCTGGAGATATTCAAGGTCTGGCTGGCTGGGGCTCTGAGCAATCTGATGTAGCCATACGTGTCCCTGTTCATTGCAGGGGAGTTGGACTAGATGGCCTTTAAAGGGTCCCTTCCAACTCAAACAATTCTATAATTCTATGATCTTTTCATTTCTCTGCAACTCAGAAATCATCCCATCACTTTGCAACCTAATGGAGAAACTGTGCGAGAGCACAAATGTCATTTATCTCCTCATACCATCTGCTAGTTAGAAAAGAATCAGAGCAAATGAGATCTCCTGGGCCCAGGAACCTGAGTCTGGTCAACAAACCAAGAAAGGTGCTTCCCAAAGGGCCTTCTGCTTGTAACACAGAAAGGATGTGTTGGAAAATCAGCATAGGCAAAAGAATCTTTTTTTCAGAATAGTTCTGCACAAATTAAGATACACTTTCAGATGTACTATCGTGGCTTAATCTTGCTAAATGCCATTTTGCTGGAGGCCAGGCATCCTGTTTTTTTAAAGAGATTTTATGGACAGTTTGTCTTAATATAATCTCCCACAAACTTTTATGGGAGCATTTTATTTAAAGCAGTCTGTGATCTGTATAAACATTACCACGGTATTAGGCTAACCAAGCTCTGAGTTGAACTAGAAGTCGTGTGGGAGCTTTATTTGGGATATTAAAGTAGCACAGTTCAATATATGATTTTATTTGCAGTAGACTGCTGGGAATTAGAGATTAGTCATATGGGGATTTTAACAGTTGTGAAGTTACGAGAGGCTGACTCAATGGTTTTCATCAAAATGTCAGCCAACTGTCTTGTTACTTCAGATTGTGAGATTAAGAAGTTAAAGACTTAAGTCCCCAGAGAAAGGCTGGAATATGGGGGTGGGAGGGTGGGAGAAAAGCACAGAAGAAGGAGGACAGAGGGAGAGAGGTATCTGCCAGCACTCCACAGTTTTCACAAGTGACTAGAAAAATGGCACCAGTTCCTCCAAATTTAATTTTCTCTCCATGACCCTGTGTCAGATTCGTTCAGTTTACAAGTCGATTTCATATTATTAATTGTCAGCCTTGAAAACTCCACTTGGGATCCACAAATCAAGTTGTGTATCTTTACGCCTCTTAAATCACCAGTAATGAAGATGCTGCCCTTTGTAATTTACCTGTCAGTGCTTTGGAGATCCAGACCCAAATCCATCTCGTTCAGCCCTGCAGTGCCTGCACATGCTCACTCTGGATCATTTCTGAAGGAGAGCTGTTGTTTCAGTGTGGAGGAGGCTAAGACAGACATTCCCCAGGCCTCCTAGGCCTCCTCATTTTTTTATTCCCTCTACAAGCAGACTCAATTTGTTGTACACATACTGCTGGGATGCTCGGAGGATCTCTGAAAGATGAGTCTCAAGATAATGGAAAAAAAATGCACTAAGTGAAGGATCAGATAGGATTACCCTGCTCTGCCCTGCTCTGTGTGTTGACCATTGCAGAAACAGAACAGGCAGAGGATGGAATCAGAAAAGGATGGGACAACTTGCCTTTCATATAGCAGGGAGTTTCAATATATCCTTCCTTCACTAGGCTTTATTTTACATGCATGCAGGAATCCAGGCTTCTTTGACAACTAAATTCTTGGCCTTCTGCTACCAGTATCAATAACTATCATTTGTTATTAGTAGTGAACACTTGTCCTACTAGAAGTCCATCCTTCTTCACATTCTAGACTTGCTATTGGTTTCATTTCCACAATGATACAATCTATTTAAGCTCGTACTTTCAGGAAAGTGATAGTGCTTTACATTAGAAAGTGTCACTTGCTAGATTCACATATGGCAATTGCATGGTGAGTTGAATAAGAAGCAATCAAGGGCTGTGTGTGGGTGTTTCTGATTTGTGTCTGAGAGTTACTGCCTTACTGCCAGGTATAAAGACAGAGCTAGAACAAACTCTTCTAGCAAAAATAACACTATTTTTGACTGTTCGCACATAACTAAGATCAGGGATCAGATTTCTTATATTAGTCATCTTTTTAGCCAACTACTAGCCCTGTGTATTGCAGCAGCCCATCTAATTTTCACTGTCTGCAGTCCAATTGCTAGTAATTGTTCTGTCCCAAAATGATCATTCAGCTGGGCAGAAATTATCTAATCCCAGAACCTTTGTATTTACTCTCACAAACATGCATCAACTCCAAAACCCATATATCAATCATAAGCTTAAAACTTCATCTCACACCATTTCACTGGGAAGTGCTGACTATACATGATTTTTGCTCCATTCATTCATCAAATTCTTGGGATGGTGCAGCCACGAAGAAAAAATTCACCACATAACCATTAAATGTCGCAGCAAACTACCTGTAAAGAAAAGGCAGCTACATAAGACTTCAACAGGCACTGAGTGTAGTCCATTCTGCACTAAGCCCAGAAGCTCCCTGCAAACACATCCTCTCCTTAGCAAGTGGCTCAAAAGAGAACTTTATGCAGGATGTTTAAACAGCTGCGGAACTGAAGCCTTATATACATTCCTATGATCTTTGCTGTCTGTCGTTTTTTCCCTTCCCTTACAAAGGTCTAAAATAACAACTGTAGTACATTAGACAAAGCAATCCTGATGTAACTTTCATCTCAGGAGTTCCCTGAGCACCTGACAGTGGGATGCAGAGGAGGTATGCCAGGACAGGAATCAGTCTGTGACACACTGCAGCAGTTCTCATTTTCCTACCGGCTTCCCAAAATTGGTACAGTTACGATGTTACTCTTCCTCTGGGAGACTGAGAAAATACACCTCTGACAGTCATGTTTTACATCTTTCTCCCTTGCTCTTCAACATTTTAGCTTAAGAAGATACACTGTGTAAAATACTACACTTGCCATCACAGCTAGAGTCATTTTAGTACATAGAATGGGGAATGACTCATTTTCCCTTTGAGAAGAAGGCATCCTTGCCCTCCTGACTTCCACCCACTAAACTCCTTAATCATTGCTGAGCTACCATTAAGGCAATTTTCTTAATCCATGCCATCTAATCCCTTCCTGATGCCTTTTAAATATTTTGTTTCGACCGTGTGCTGCAGCAGGAATTTTCACTACTTATCAATCACTGCAAGGAAGATTCTTCCTTGAAGACCTGTAAATCTGCTTCCCAGTGAATTTCACCAGATATTCTTGAATTGCGGCTGCCCACAGCAGTTCTTTGCTTACTTTCTCCATACGGTTCACAGCAGACCCCTATGGTACTACTCACATGTCCCTCCAGTTACTTTTCTTCCCCCCAGACTGAAGAATGCTACTTATTCTCCTGCTATAAAAACTACAGTATCCATCATATTTCTTCCCATTTTCTGAGTATTTTCCAGTCCTACTACTTCCTGGTTTAGATGGTGTAATCAGAACTGCATAGATTTATACAGAGACATAATGTTTGATCTCCATTTCTTTCCCAATCATGTCTACTCTTCCATCATGAGGTCACAAGGGAACTGAAACAACAGTTTTTATAAATGCAGAGGTGCATTTTCCATGCCCCAGTAGAAACAGTTTCAGTTACTGGGGTTCCAGGCTCAGATGAACGGGAAGATACCTCCAGTAAGAAGAAGTAGAATGAAAAAATCTGAGGCAGTCAGGTTAGAATTTATTTTAAAAGGAGAGAGAGTGAGATAATAAAAAAGAAAAATGTATGCAAGCTTTTCTAGCACAGTGTTTTGGAGGGGCAAAAAAAAAACGTATTTTATTGTCAAGCTGTGGTTTGAGAAAGTGTCATCGAGGAAACCATACTAGAAATTTAGGGTATGTCTATGCTGCACAATGCTAATTTACCCAGCTGAGCTCTGTGCTAATGCAGCTATATTGCTTATAATACTTACAGCTAAGTAGTTCAGAGCTTTCTCCGAAATCTCTTCGACAAATTGCACTATGCAGTAGAGAAATACAAAATTTTTTTCAGTCTTCAGCAGTGCAGGACACCTTGAAAAGGCAAGTAACACTAATATCTCCTTCATACCATTGGAAAGGCAGCTGTGGTGTCCTTATAGATGCAGGGTGTTGAATAAACTTTGCAGAAAGCCCCAGCCAGGTGGTCAACCTATGCAGCCTTATTCCATATAGGTGGAGGTGCTTACTGATTTCAAGTAGGACTGATTTCAACAGAAGTGCTTCCAAGCACAGAATTAAACCTAGGCATATGGCTCCTCTGCAGCAGTAGGGCCTAAAATTGGTAATCCCCCCCATGCATAGAAAGCTATCTCTGTGATAAGCCCATGCAAGATATTATGCTATGAGGGTGGCAGAGCTAGACGCACAGGGGTATCGGACCTAGAACTTAAGAGCCAGACTGCATTTTAGAAAATAAATATAGCTGGAAAAAGGAGAGGCCTTAATGAGTTAACCCTGATCTAAACAGAAAGGTTATCTCTGCCCATACCAGCAATATCAGCTTGTGCACAGAGAGTGGGTGATGAGGTCCCAGGTCTTTCTCCAGAGAGGAGTCCCACACAGCTACAGCATTCTTTCTGCTCTTACCTGAAGCTCTTGGCCCCAGGCAAACCCCACCTGTCTTGAACAGGCAGACTGATGTGTCCCCAGATTCACAAGGAACAGACAACCTTAGGCTGCCAAAGACCCTCTGAGGGTGTGCAGGGATGCTCAGAGCTGAGGGGTGCTTTGAATGCTTTTAAGGAGCTCCTCACTGAAACAGGTACAGAGTAATCACACTTCCTGGACACCAGCATGGCTATCTCCACAGGCCAGCCTGGGAGAAACATGGTATTAAATTAACAGCTACCCATGACATCCAGAACTGACTTGATGGCTGATGTATTTTTGGCCTGATTTCCTGTCTGTCAGCTCCCTTTAGTGAATTTCTCTCTAGCTAATTTTAACCAATTTTGAATGAAGGGCTGAAGTCTCACAGATAATTATATTTTTATAAGTTTCGGGGATCTGGCAGCTGGAGAGAGAAGAAAGACCAAAATTAGTGCTTTCCATTAAGGAAAAGGCAGGCAAAACTCAGTTGCTATATATACACCAGTGAGCCTGAGACAGTCGATGAACCCGTATACATACAGCTACAGACTGGCATCACAAGTATTCTCTCCTGTCCAATAGAGCTACTAAGGATGCAGAAATGAACCGGCAGTTTTGCACTTGTGTATTGGTTGGGACACAAACTCACAGATGCCCAGATTTAATAAGTTCTGTTGTTCTCATAACAGTTTTCATGAGGTAGTAGTAGAGCATCTACTCTAGTCAAAAATATCTACTTTATTATAGAAAAAGGCAATTATGACATCTCAATGACGACTTTTACTCTCGAGCATTCTGTTTTTCAACACTGAATCCTACAATTATTAGAAAGAAAAGCTAGACAGTGAATTTGGTAATTATTAAACAGAAATTCAAAGAATCTCAGGCCAATCTTCTGTTATGTGTCAAAATGAGGGAACTTGTGTTTTGCCTTTAAATTAAAAGAAAAACAATGCTTCTGAAATAAAAATGTCATTGCTCAAGGAAGAGTAATAAAGCATGAATGCTTCTCCTTCAGTAGACTGTCTTATACATGAGCAAGAACACTGAAGTCAATAAATTACTATTACCCAAGCCTCATAAATTCTCAGCAGTTGGGTTTTGCCAAGTAGTTTACATTAGAAGACCTCAGAAGAGGCTAAGAAAGATTCATTTGGTGTGCGTATGGGCAGAGGTGAGATCTAAAAACTTTTCCAACTTTTGCTTGCAGTATCAATGTAGAAAAAAATGTCCCTTATGGAAAGAACATTAACTATCAGTGAAATCTGAGCTTCCAGGTACCCCAGTTTCCTTAAATTCAGAGCCTGCATCACATATATGCTTCATATGATTTTTACCTTTGAGTAAAATTGTAAACTCAGCAGGCTGGGGACTGTCTTACACGTTTATTTCCTTAAGTGATCCCAAAATACAAATAGTAGCTCATCATCCATTTCTAGAAGAACAAAAAGACAGATATCCATAGCAATGGACAAATGAGAGAAAACCACCATGACTGAGCTCAGAGTCAAACCGGAGGAGGACTGGGGCTGTAGGAAAACTGTTAATTAAACTTTGCCTCTACTATTAATAGGTTGATGTAGGGTAACATTATCAGAAGGAAACATGTGCTTCAGTTAAAAAGTTGCTTCTTGTACTCACTTGGTTAACAAAGGATCCATCTGAGTACATCAGATTAAAATTACTATTATATGCTGTCACGAGGTGTCCTTGAAAGTAACCTATGAGCTTAACAACATACCGTATATGATAGCATTCAGAGCACACTTTTACTGTTCCCATACCTTGGAATAGTACCTGGTGACCTTGAATATTCTGAGCAGGGACAGAGGAGGGCTGTATTAAGAAGGAATTATTAAATATTGATTTCTTTTCTCTCCTGGCATTGAGCATCAAGATAAATGACAGAGCGGCTTTGCTGGGCACCTGGCGTCCAGCCAGTGTCAACCTACTGCAGGCCCCCAACATAATACGGGCATGGACGTGTTGAGGTGAGTCCAGAGGAGGGC
>JANHGO010000040.1:22225119-22256040 GCA_024606505.1 Aquila spilogaster
AAGAGGAGCGGAAGCATAGCAGACCAGTTCAGATAGCCCGACAGAGCCTGAAAATGCATGCACACAGCCTTTTACCTTAGGTGCACTAATTTCCAAAGCAAAATTATCAATCCCACAGACACCAAACTCAAAACATCCTTTGAAAAATTTCTAAATAGCAACATTACATCACTGCAGCTATTCCTGGGCTGAGAGATGTAAAAAAAGAAAAGAGTCAGAAATATCACTATCGAGCCTATTCAATAAAACGCCCTTTTCTTACCTCACCACGCTGTCCCACTTGGGATTAGCAAAAACAGTGAGGTTGACAGGATTAGGACACTCCCTTGGAACATGACTATCCTGTTTGAGCAAACACCATGCCGTGTTCATTCCCTTCACCTCACACACAGTTTCTTGGCAAGTGTCTTAGGTACAAGTCTGCTGCTCTTCACATTAGTGTAGAACAGGGATAAACTCATTGAAATGCAGGCATCCCATTTTCAGATCTCTAACCCGTAGAAGACTCCCAAGACACAGCCTTTATATCACTCCTGTGGCAGGCTGATTTCATACGCTACTGCACCTGCATGTAGTCCACATGCTCTGAGGCCATCAGCTCACGTAAAAGGAGGCAAGTGAGTTGCTCCTCAGCTCGGTAACTGGCTGTTCACTTTCACACTGTTCCAGTACCAAAGGAAATCATGGGAATACGCTAAAGATATACCACTTGACTCCTCAGCAGGGTATCCAAAACCATACAAGGGACCAAGTTTGCTAACGGGCTTTCAGGATTCTTCATCAGACTTCGGCCAGGCGGCATGGCTAGTTACTGCACCTCCATGGGGGACAGCAACTTGCCACTATAGAAAAACTCAATCCTTTTCAATCACATAATCACACCCTAACAGGGCCAGAAGAAGCAGTGCTGACTACTGGGAACAGCCGAAGTCCAAAGAGACTTTGGTCATGTTCCCACAGGCGGTGGCCCTGGCTGTGATTTGGGAGCAGCATACAGGGATGGAGTCAGTATTCCTTAAGCTATGGATCCACCCCTCGTTGCCAGACTAGAAGGAATTTGAATGGATGAGGAAGCCATACCATTCACCAGAGAATTGGGCCCAACTGGAAAATTGTCTTATCTGTTTATGACTAGTAAGGCAGACATTTTCCCTAGAAACCACCTTCTGGTGGTGGGCAGAGACCTTACTGCAGTCATCTGCATGAGATGATTTAAAACAGTCCATGGGTCCCTTCCAGTATCACTATGATTTTAGATCCCAGAGTTTGCTGTTTAACAGGTCTTCACAACACGACTTCTCTACATGCCAGTAACACGTACACTCTGGTTCCAGATTTCTGTTTTCTTTCGGTTGCCATCAAACAGCCCTTTCTCCACACCTCCAAAAAATAAAAATAACAAAGCCAACCCCGCTTATTTTAAATGGCAACTTCATGCAAGGTTTCAACCCAAGGTTATTTTTTCCTACCAGTTGTTTCTTGGAGAAACAGATGGCATTTGCAATGGTTCAGGATATATCCTATTTTTAAGTGTCATATGTTTTTACTCTTCTGCAGTGGACTTAGCAATCAGAGGAAAATGCCACGAGAGCTGGGCTTTTTACATGATGAAAAAACCACACTGTCTTATGCCACTTAGAAAACTATCTCCCGTTGCAAATACCCAGCAGCCAGGGTCTCTGCATCCACCCTTCTGGTGCAACGTTTCCTGCCAGCACTTGATAAGGAACAACCTGCATCCGGCGGTGCCGACTCAGCAGAGCACTCAAACATTGACACAACAAAACTGGCAGTGAGAAAGTTCAAATTAAAGTTATATACCAGGGCATGATCTCTAGTACATGGTGTTACAGGGAACAGTCCTCATCTTCCACCACAAAATTGAATACTATGAGAACGTCCCATATGTTGCTTGATTTTCTCTTCGGTATTTTCTCCCGTACATGCTTTTTTTTGACAAGGTAGCAGCTCCCCCAGAACAGGAGAAGCAATGAAAAATGGAGTCAGGAACTGACATGCTATTTAGGTTTGTTGTTTCTTATACTGCAAATTCATAGGATAAAGTCAGCCTTACTTTGCAAGTAACTGCAAGCTCAGTCTGCCTCTATTTTGATCCATCTGCACAAGAACCCACTGTTACAATGGAAAGCCAGCTAGCAAAATCTGAGCTTGAGCTTTTAAACCCTGCCAGAGAGATCAGGCCAAGTTTTGGACCACGCAAACAGGGCTAAACAGCTGCTAGGTCAAAGCTGGCTTCTATCCAGCAAAGCAGAGAGAGTTCATACAGATTTGCAAAAGCCCACATGGATGTATCTGAAGTTAGTATTTGGAAGTAGTCATATGAACAGGGAAAAAAAATGCTGTTGTGAATGCTTAAAAAGGGAAGACGCACAGCCACAGTGCCTCATTCACCAAGGAAACACACAAAAGCTGACATCTATAATCCTCTGCCGAAGGCTTCTGGGTTGCCTCTTCCACCCGTACCAGGAGCTCCTCTGCTTTAGTTCCTGCTCCTTATTAATTTCCATTTTGTTTCTCTGTCAGGCCGAGAGCTGAAGCAGTAACAGCTCAAAGGCAGCGTTGTCCAAGGCAGCTCTGGCTGACTCCCTCACTGCCAGCCCCTCGGGGCTCAGCCAGCCCTGCAAGGAGCCGCGCTGCAATAGCTTGTGTCAGCGGCTTGAGGAGGTGATAGTCGGTTACATTGGGATGGATCCCCCTCAAAAAGACTTTGAAATTCAGGAAAAAGGAATATGGAATCAATCTGGGATCAGACTTAATGTTTGAATCCAAGCAGGAGGAAAATGAGGAAGGGAAACTTTTCACACGTGTGCTTCACACCAAGTCTGCGGTGGCAGGGGGGAAACCTCTGACTGTTTTCCAGCAATTAAGATATTCATCTGGGACACTGAAGACCAGGGTTCTCCTTTCTAATAAAATAGGAGCAGGATTTGATCTTCTTAAGAGAATTTTCCACCTGCTAGAGTATTTTGAAGTTCTGGCTTTTCCTGGTTCCTCTTCTCCTAACATACTTAAACCGGGTGTCTCTTTTCCCACTAAGAGTCCTGGCTGGTATGATACCAAGATATTCTCACTCTCTTTGGCCCCATGAATATGTATTGTTTGCCAAAACCCCAAACTGATCTTCAGCTCTGTTTTCATCCTGTCTCGCAGAGCAATGTGAGATTTTTAGATGCCTACAGCATTTGGAAAAACAGAATGGAAAAATTTCTGAGAAATTTACTGTTTGCTTACTTCTGCATAGTTTCTTTAAATCAACACTTCGTATAACAGAGAAGTATCAGAAGGAAATTAAATAAGACATATTCCTAGAAAACTGAAGCTGCTTCACCATAAATATCATAAGCAAAATAATAAAATCTCTTGGGTACCCTTCCAACCAACTTACACAGTCCATTCCCTTAATGCCAAAGTTTAATGTTTCTGCCATTAGGCTGAGTCCCCAGGGTATGTCACAGCAAGCTTGAGTGAGCACATATGAGAACTGCTAGTAGGATAAACGGCCTTCTGGTCTCACATACGCTTATTTTCTTGCTATTTTTCTACAGCACTTAAAACAGCCAGTCTTGCCAGATACTGATCTCCACACTAGTGCTGTTTTGTAGCACACTGCTTTGAACTTGTGAGGCTACTTGTCAAGGAAGGTGCTCAAGTTCGGGAATAAAGTCAGTCTTAAGAAATCACATAACCACAGAGAGCAAAAAACTGAACCAAAGACCCATTTTCAGGCAGCCTGCAGACGCTAGTTCCCTCCCTTACAGGAAGGCCAGGCACGTAGTTCATATCCCTCAGTTCAAAGAAATAAAGTGTTGCAAATTCTATCCCCCAAAAGTCGGGAGATGCCTGTGCAGACCCTAATTCTTTCCCACGGACTGTATGCTCCAGGATCCGATGTTTAGTTATATGTCATTTTCCCGTGGTTTCCAGCTTCCTTCAATGTATAGGATGAATTCTGCTTTGGACACAAAGGAGGCATATTAAAGTGAATTCTGGTTGATAGGACTCACAGTCACAGGAGTTGGGAGATGTGTGGTGCTTCCCTTTGACGATAAACCTGGAGATAAAGTGGCTGTACAAATGAAAAGTGTTAGGGACTGCCTTCCTGCATACCCACACAAGAACTGGAGGCTTCATAGTGTGGAGCAGGAGCCCCTCTTCTTGCCCTAAATCCCCTCCTGCAAGGTCATTAGGAGACTGTGGCAGAGGAGAAAGGAAAGCCATAGATGGGAACGTCTGGGGCTGTGAAAGGGTGAAAGCAGTCCACAGGGAAGATACGGAAATGCTTTAGGTTTTGCAGAGAAGCTTCTCTTGTTCAGGCCCAGAGGTCCTCACCCTCAAACTGAGCAGTGGACAGAGGGGCTGACAGTAAAAAGTGCCTACATGGTCAACATTGGAGAGAGACGCACAGCCAAAATGCCTGGCTCGGGGACGAGCTGTAATTCCAACAGCAGGTGCGACAGAGATTGAGCTGTCTCCCAAATTGCATCGAAAGGGTGGGTTTGTAGTACTGGAAATTCTGTGCCACCCTGGAAAACAAGATTTTCACCCTTCTTTGGGCACAGCTTTCCTACACCATGGAGTTTCCCAAGGCCCTTCCTAAGCCAGCATCCTGACTGTACACATGTTTCATTTTCCAGGTGTCCATTTGGGGACATTTGGTACATGCATAACGCATAAGAATTCCCACCTCCCACTGAAGGTCAACGGGAGCTGTGCTTTAAATGCAAATACAAGCAGAGAAGAAAATGCTAAGTAGCCTAGTCCCCCGTATCCCAGATATAGAATCCAAAACAAGTAGGCACATCAGGCAGTAACAGCTTTAACATCTGCATCTCAGAGGCTCACATACAAGATGGGGCTAACACCACCTCACCTCACTAGAGCGCTAGCTGCTGGCAGAAATCCACCTGTGCTCATGAACAGCTTAGAAACTATGATGAGAGCATTTGCAGTCCCTGAGGAGAGCCTATATTCAGTGAGGGGGTCAGAGGATATGTATGAAGTAATGTAAAAGAGAATAAAAGGAAATGAAAAAGCACCATCCATCTTGACTGAGGTGGGAAGTCCAAAGTGAGGAAACACAGTGTGACCACCTACTTGAAGACTGTCTTAATGCAAACACACACACAGCAGTGGAAAAGGATGGGAGGACAAATCAGGAGTTTGGACAGCTGAATTTAAATCAGGCACATCTAAACATTTAGTTTTTGGTACAAAGACGTACAAACACACACACACCCATGTTGAAAATTGATCCAGACAACTCCTGCTGCCACCAGATAAAAATATATATTTATATACTACCAAATTTGCAGCCCAGGCTACTCTAACCTTAGCTTCTCTCCCCTGTGGACACAACTCACACGTGGTATACTTAAATAGCCCTAGGCACTGAATTATAAATACCGTTTTATTTAAAATTCTGTAGCAAATGATTCACTGTGGATGTACGTCAATCTTTTCATTAAATATCCATCATTCAGTGGTTTGCTCCTGCTGCCATAGGGCAATGCAGTGGCAGTACCAGTGCTTAGATAACAGTGACAACTGCCTTAGAATTATCCAGAGTACTCTATTTTGCAATAAGGCAATAAATTGCAACTTATTTGCCAGAAAGATATATTTTGAAAATCACTTGGTTTTCATTTTAAGCAGCACTTTGACCTAAAGTTCACCATCAGGTACTGAAGCCTCTTTGATGCTACAGTAATCTAGTTCACTGCTAGGATTGGTCAAGTTTCAATCTGCAGCACTCCAAAGGGTTTGCAGGCACTGTGTATGTCCATCAGAGGTATACAGAGTTTTTCAGAGGAGGCATCCCCTTTCTTGAGGAGCCACCTTGAGCCAGATACTCCCTACCATAAAACAGTTGCACATTTAAAAGCAAGTATGAACCCACCTCACATACCATAATCCCAAATTTTGAAGAGATCAAATATGTTCCTTTTTATGTTTAAAAAAAAAAAAAAAGTATGTAGCTAAAAACATATACTGCCCCACTCACTACTGAAGTACTACTAAATGCATACACATTTCATACAGTCTCAATGGAAGATACTGCTTTTGTGCTGGACTTGGAGCTAACCATGTAGTTGGAGAGCCTGGAAACATTTCTGCCAAGTTTTAGTTATTCTACAGAGATATTTTTTTCCAAAGCTTCTCCTTTTTTTTTTTTTTTCCTGTGGGGCTTGCTCAGTTATACACAAAAGTAGGGAGCTGAATTTCGTGGACCAAAACTGAACAAGGTCTTACTTCAGGTGCTTAAATACAGGCAACTTGAAGCGGTTACGTCTCCAATCTCACCACAATCAACAACAGAGCTCCAGTGACCTGGATTTTTCTCTTCATATCTGAAGTGCCGCATGAGGGTTATTACACTGGAGACAGTCAGGGAGCAGTTTACACTAATGTGTTTTCCTTAGCAGTTGGGATAGGTTACAAGAAGGCATGTGTTCAGCAGCCACAGCTCAGCTGACTGATGAGAGCTCACTTGGTCAGACACAATAAACTAGTAATTTGCAACTGTACAGAAGCATCTCTAAAAACAGATACATAAGATGGTTACAGACAATGCTGTCTTTAATGCTGTCTCTTAGAACAGCAAAGGAGAAAATTTACCTTCTATAGCTACTAGAAGAAAATCACTTATGACCCTGTATTTGCCAGTCTCTGGTACTCTGCCACCACTTTCTGCCAGCGAAACCACTATGGCAGTGTCAGATGACTGTTGTGACATTAATTAGTGGAACCCAGGTTAAAAATGGTCAACATATTCCCCCTATACAAATACTTCTATAATTATGGGAACAAAAGGGAGGAAGTGCTTAGAAAGATCACCACCTGAGCAAGCCTTGCCTGGGATGTTTGTTCCAAGCCAGTCACACTGCCCTGTGCTGTTACTTTCAGAAATAATGACATCCATCCTACAGCCAACTGCAAAATGATTTCTGGCTTTCAAACTCTCAAAGAAATACTTTACATTCTGTTCCTGAAACCAATCAATACTGCAGCATCCACTACTGTTTCTAATACAACTGCCTGAAGAGTATGTGTAGGCACTGGGCAAGGATTACCAGAAAATGACACCTTTCCAGCTGGAACATAACATTTTCTGCCCAGTTCTGTTTAGCTCTCTGCTTCAGCCTCTCAGTACACTGCTGGGACTGTACTTCTGTTTCACTAAGAGTCCTTACTGAAGAGAGTAGTCATGAAATGAGATGGTGAAATTTGGGCACATCCTTTAGAAAGCTACTCTGAACTGATGCTTATGCTATGCAGAGGGTTCTGTCTCCAGAAACCACGAGGAGGTTTCCCTAACTCTAGTTTGCTGCATAGTCCCAGCGTTGTGGAAGATCATGGCAGACACAACTATTTTGTAAAGGGGAGTCAAGTAGTTGACTTAGTTAATTATCAAGATTTATCGGCGTGGACAGAGAGGGTCAAAGCAATAAGGAGCCTGTCAGCCACAAGCAACACTGACTCCAGAACATCAGATTCATCAGTCTTTGGGGGCCTGAACTTTTAATAAAGTTTTCTTCACATGACATAAATTCTATGGACTGTAATAAAATTTACTTTACTTCTACATTGAAATTCACTATAAAAGGTTCCGACAACATCCATACCTCCACGTGTTGGAAAATATAACCACCCTGCATGCACTGGAGAGCTGTCAGAGCTCCAAACCGCATCGCCACATCCCATCCGCGGGAACACCAGGCACTCGTACAAAATCCAGCTCAGAGGACAGAGGAGGAGGAGGAGGGTTATGGCCTCCAGCCGGGCTGCACCACACGCTGGTAGCAGGGACATAGCAGAGACTCTACCCATGCTCACACAAGCTACAAATCTTGCAGGATATGAACAAGCCACCACAGTTGATAAGGATCATGTCTATGTTCACTGGGAAAAAGCATCCCCTTAAATCATGACCCATACCTCTCAACTCGGGCAGCTCCTGCTGTCAGAAGGTAAATAGCCAGGTGGGAGCAGTGACCACCGAAAGCAGCTGGCCCCAATCTCACACACCCCGATCCCTGGCCTGGCAGCGGCAGCAAACCTGATTTCCCCAGGCAGAGGCAGAGCAAGCGATGAAGACGTGACCATTTTGCTGTGCCCTCGGCAGGCTGCTGCTGCCCAAGGCAACAGCCTACATCCCCTGCGCTCCCAGCTGGCCCTGTTTTGCCGTCAGTTCTCTGTTATGTCTTCAAATGACTCTATTAGCACCTCAAAATAAGTCATTTGGGCCCCACCTAAGGTTCAGAGAGATTTTAACAGTTGCCTTGACTCATGGATCTGCAGACTAATTGCAAGCACCATCCAGGAACATTAAAGCCCACACACAATTGTGACAACTTTGATATTATTGCTTAGAACACTGCCCACTTGAGTCATGCTTTAATTCAGTCATTAGTATTTTCATGGAAAAAGGCATATTTCCCCCAACCCCATTTCACAGAGTGGGAAGCACACAGGAAGGATTTATCCCACATAAAAATAAATTGCTATTTGCATGTCAGAAAATGGCTGTGGAAAACAGAAAAACATCAATTATTCAGAGCAGCAAATAAACAATAAGGGAATTTTTCCAATTTTTAAAAAGAAATAGGTTATCTGCAAGCAATGGCTCCATTTTTCCCCCTCACAAAGCAATTGCTATATCCTCCTCTGTATGAGTATAGGTATCAAGTCTGACACAGTGGTTTGATTACTGTGAGAATGAGCAAAACAATGAGCTTTTACAGCCAAAGAGCTTTGAATTCAAACAGATGCCAATTCAACCTGTAGAGAGATATTCCATTGTGCCTTTGAAAACTTGCCCCCAAAAAATAAATTAAAAAAAAAATAAAAATAGTCTTTCACACTTTTTTTTGAGAGAAGAGAGGTTTTCCCTTTTAATCAGTGACCTGAAGATGTCAGCTCTGCTCTTACACATTAACGTACCATTAGCATATGAGTTCAGGGCAATTATCTTGGTGAATGTGACTAAATACAATCCAAGGCACCACAGTGAGAAAGAAGCCCATAAATCTCACTGTTAAATTATTTACATTGCTGTTGCAACCAGAGGTGCCTGTTCTGCAGGGATGAGATTGTTGCCATGCTGCCTATGCACTCAGGTTGTGAACGTGGGTCAGTGTCTCAGCCTCTCTGTCTTCTCCACCACTTTTTCTCCACACAAGCTAGGACAAATAGCCCCGTAGATGCCTACTGATGTGCCAGGACAGTTATTGCCCCTCCTGCACTGAATAGGGTCCAGCCTTGACTCGGCCACCATCGGAAGGAGCAACAGCCTCCCCGCTCCCAAGACAGAATGAGCTCACTGTGGATTTAGCTCATTTTTTCTTATTCTGGCAGGTTTTAATGAGGCTGGAAAAAAATAGTGAGCACAGATAATGAAAATGGCGTTTTGTACACAGACTTAGTTCGGTATTAGTTTGACGGAGGGATAAAATAGCAGACTGTGGATGGTGGGGTTTTCTGCTTCATCATCTCTTTTTCTTAAGATGGCAAACAGCTAGCAAAGTGCTCATTAATGGATAGTGACAAGTAGTTTCCTGTGGTCTTAAAACAAACCATCAATTACAGACAGTGTTTTCAGTTCGAGAGGCTAAAAACATTCAATACCATTCAGCCGGTTGCACGTTTTTCAGGTGATGAGAAACCCAAGAAGTGAAAAAAATATAAAAAAAAGAAAAAGAAACTATTGTGCTTTCTCCAGACCAGCATGCTTCAAAATACCCTTCAGCTGAGGCCTAAATCAGCATTCCTGCAAAACAAATGGCTCTTGGAGAGCTATAGCCTGATCTTCATTTGACCTGATCATCTTTGTTCAACAGGTCAGTAAAGGCTCAGGTCCCATAAAGCAAAACACAGAGTAGCAAGAAGGCCAGGCTGTAGCTTCAATGGGTACTGCCAAGAAGGTTCGTTCTCATCACTTTTTCTTTCCATTTTAACCCTTAGGCACTGAAAGGTTAAGAAAGAGGAGACTACAAACTAGTTACAAAAAAAATCACTTATGAAAGGCAGGAACTTTTTCCGCCTCTAGAGTAGCAGAGAACACCCCATTCTCCTAAACCAGCCCGTTTTTCCTTCACTTTTTCAAGTGAACAATGAGAAAACAGAAACTTGTGTTGACAAATGTTACAAGACCGGTTCCTCACTGTAATACCCAGAAAGGGGAACCGGTTGCACCAGTGGAAACATGCAAAATAACAGCAAGCTAAAGCTGTATCACAGAACACAGCATTGGATATTATGGGGCTATTTATACCATCTAAAGTAAACCAAGAAATCTTCCCTGATGTCCTTGCAGGAAATTTACAGGGTCTCAGGAAAAACACAGCTACTGTATTTAAAATGGTGACAGAAACATGCTTCTGAGCGGTGGGCACAGAGTGAACTATCTGGGTGTTCAAGTACGTCTACACCTTTTACGCAACAGACGTGAGGTTTGGAAATGTGGCTCTAAAAAGCGCAAGGTCATACCCAAGCAAGCTCTGGCATTACAAGCTCTAGAGAGCATTTCCAACACAAGAACTAGTTCCGAGTTCCCTTTCGCAAGCAGATTGCAGCATATCACAGAGCTGGTCTGAGAGGCCTCTGCGCTAGGCGTTAGCTAGTGTTGTACAGTTAGAAACAAACTCGGACAGCACAACTGGTTTTGTACATCAATGCTGCAGCCCAGCCTTAGAGCTGCCCGTCAGCCACGACCCAGAGCCCTAGAGCTCAATATGGGAAGCAGACTTTTCTCAAAGTTTCATGGGGTTTGGATCCAGAGGTCCAGTTTAGGACCAACCTCTAGTCACTCATCCCTTCCTTCACCAACAGAGACGTACGTGCCACCTTTACAATGGGCAAGCAGTACAACTGTAATCTAAACTAATATGAAGAGGGTTCAACAAAAAAAGCTGTAAGCAAGAAGGCTTTTTCTGGACAAGTGTAATGTTGATATCTTCTTTTTAAACATGCTACGTCCAGCTCAGGACAACAGCTGCCAGCTCCTTGCACCCACCCAGGGTGTCCAGAGGCAGAAGTGCTGTCCATATCGCAGCCAAGCGCCACACAGCAATTACTGACCGTTATGCCGGCACAAAACAGTAAGCACGCACCCAGCCACGGCTGCTAGTGGTGAATTGTGTGCGAGGCAGCTCATCATTCGTGAAAGCTTTGCTCCCATAAATCTACAGCAGGGGTTGATTTTGTCTTTGCATGCGTATACTTGTTGAACTTACAGAAAACATGGAAACTAATGAAATACAACAAAAGGTGGCTTTCTGCAAGTGGAAAGCTCTCTCCAGAAACCCAGCTTCTCATGACGACAGAGGTGCTTGTTTGGCTTGCGCTGTTGTGCTCCCATTGCATGCTGAAATGATTCCCCCCTTCATCCCAGCTGTGTGCTCATGCCGTGACTGATAAAGTAAAGCCTGTCAAGCCATTTCGGATTCAGACCAGCCTTATTATTCACCCCAGCGGATATTATGTCAGTTAGATAGACCACTGGTTATCTTACTATAGTATAACCACAGTGCCAACCACAAAGAAAACATTTCTGCCCATATAAATATTTAATACAAGCATTATCTTCATGTAGAAGAAAGGATAGCGGGGACTCCTTTGAGACTATCCTGAAGCACGCTAACTACAACAGTACCAACTCGCTTCAGTAGAGATTGTCCATACCTGCTATCTCTCAGAGCCAAGACTTACTGATATAAGTTTTATAACCTTATTCAGGGTGAGTTTACTGAAGTCAGGAAAGAGATATAAGGACTCCTATTAGCGTGACCTATCCACATCTTGGGTCAGACCCCAGGAAAAAAAAAACTGCCCTCCCTTTTCAGCCATAAATTATATGCTTAATTATCCAAATGTCAAACTGTGCTTGCAAATAACTAGGAAGGTCAGATCAGAGTGAGACAGACCTTTAAAAGCCAGTTTCAGGAGCCAGTCCTCTCCACAGCAGACTTGTAAGTATATTGCAGTTAGAATTCACTGTCACTTTTTGCAAGTTGCTTCTACAAGGGCCATGAACAAGGACTGAACTCTCCTTCCCACTTGGAGCAGTTAAGCAGCCTGTAACGCCAGCGTCTGCGCTATGCACTTGCAGAAAGACAGGATTTCAGTTCCAGGACTTCCCTATGTGAACATCTAACCATATAGAGCACAAGGTAACCAGCTCTCCCTCATTATGGAGAATTGTTCAGACTCCTCATGACCAACTACCATTTACACTCAGGACAATCTCAACCCAGAGTAAACCCAACAGAGTATGGGACAGAGGACAGATTAAGGCCCGGGGTGTTTTCTTTGAACTATAAATCACAGTAGGAAATTACTAAGTCAATATTGGATTGCAATGGGCTTCAGGCAGAGACCATGGCCCAAATTATCATGGCTGTAAGCAGAGACACACTGAACGAAATTCATAATGGGAACAAGTATTAGAGTGCAAGGGAGATGCACCCTGAATGTGGCTCTTTGGTTTTTCACAGTATGTCGCTACAAACAGGCTGGGTCCAGTTCCTTAGACTCAAAAGAATCCTACTGACTTCAGTGCTATTTGGATCGAGCCCAAGGTGTTTATAAAAGACATTAACCAACAATAGGCAAAACACACACATTTCATGACTTCCTCTCCTATTGGCGTGATGGGCCTGGAAGCAACTCGGAGGAAAACCGCTGGCCAGATGCACTGACTTTGGCAGCAGGCAGCCAGCCAGCCTTGGTCACCCCCCTGGTGTAAGCCTGGGCAATCAGGACTGCTCCACGCGTGCTGCCCAGGCACCCAGCACAGCCAAACAAAGGAGCAACTGGGCAACCACTGGGACAGAGATCAGATGCACTGTACGTCGGGGCTGCCAAAAAGCCCCAGATCTTCCATAGTCGGGTTTCACACTTGTTTTGCCAGATATGCCAGACCTAAGCAAACATCATGGAGCCCATCATGTAGTAACAGGAAGGCTACAGCATGAAACTTCCCAACCCTCATACCAGAAGATACCAGCTTCCTTACCTGGATAAAATCAAGCCAACCAGTCCTGCAGCAACCTGCTTTACATCTCCAGAAAACACAGGTACAATTGCCTGTCTGCCCGATGCCGTTCTTACTCTCTTTTCTCCTCACGGGGAGGCAGCGGTCCTGGTTCTTCCATCACCACGAGTTTCTTCTGCTCTGTCCCAGAGCAGGTCACTGCATGATGTTCTCCACATCTCTAACAGTACACTAATTTTCTGTATAACTCCCTTATTCTCTCCAGGCTGTTCCTTGCTCCCACTGAACTCAACCACCACCCTTTTTGACAGCACAAGTAGCAGCAGGCCCCAGCCCGAGCACTAGCTGTGCCGGCCCCTCTGCATTCATAAAGAAGTAACTGTTGAGCTCTGCATGCCATCACACGGAGGTACATAGGTGCCTCTGCAGAGCAGAATTGGTTTTGGCACCCTGAACAAGAACTGTGTCGAGGCCATCTCTCCTCCAGCATCAGCTCTCCTCCCTCTCACCCACAAAGGGCAAATCAGGTCTCAATGAACCCAGATCAAACATCCCATTTCCCAGGTGCTTTAAGGGGCCATATCATAGAGTGAAGGGTTTTCATCGTGACTGAAAATAAGAATAACACCCCTTCACCAAAAGGCACTACCTTCTACCATTTCATGTGTAAGCAGTTGCTGCCTCTGCTTTGACCAAACCTCATTACAGCTTAAATGCTAACCCACGAGAAAAGCCCAGAACACAGAAACATGGCATGGAGACATTACAGCTTTAATCCTTCATAGGATTAGCTTGTTTAAATTTGATGAGATAGAAGGGAAAATAAAGGATACACATGAAAGATTACATCACCTCAGCAGTTCCATGAGTGTATTTTCTTGTACTTTTTTCTTCCCTTTCTTTTTTGAACATTTCTAGGGATTTCAAGTGAGTCAAAGTGTCCTTTACTCTCTCATGCACAAGAGGAGCTGCAAAACATGCCACAGAAGTTACATCTTTGAAGAGCCAGACACAAAAAACAGATTCTGCTGTGGCATTAAACATAAATTACACAGCGCAAACCCTGAGCTTTCCCCTAGAGCTGGCACCTTGCTTTTCTTGTCTCCAAACATGCAAGCAATGCTTGGATGTATTTTGTGCATCCCTGTCATCCATTCTCCAGGAAAGAAAAAAAAAACAAAAAAACCAACAACAACTAAGGGGAGAAAGTGTTCATTTAACAAATGAACAACAGAGAGAAGGAACCTGGTGAGAAATGCTAGCGTCAGATATGGCAAAATGAGAAGCCAAAAGGGAAGTATCGTGCAAAGTGCTTTGAGTGTCCAGGAGCAGTGAAGGAAAGTTGTGCAAGACCAAAAAGCAGGAAGAAATATGTAGTCTCTATGCGTGCATGTATTGGGAGAGGAAACAGATGATCGCAAAAGACACACATGCAAACTTTTGTCCAGAAGAGAGAGACTTGAACTCCTTAATTATTTAATTTTTTTATAACTTTTCATTTCACTTCCCCACCATGAGTTTCTGTATGTGTTTGACTAGATCACTCAGTCCAAAACCACTGACCTGAATGATTACACTTCACATCTGTGTATCTTTTCTCATAGATGCTGGACATACAACTTTCCCTAACGATAGGCAGAGGATGCAGATGTTCACTATCTGTAAAACCATTGCTTTTCCAATTAAACTGAACATAGGTGCTCACCTCTGAAAATTTAACCTAGGGGCTTTCACTCCACCCCTGCAATAAAACGGATACAGTGAAGAGGTTCTTCAGTGTCGAGTACAACAGTGAGGAAAAAAAATAGCTAGATTTATCACATCCTTCTTCAATTTTTAATTAGGGAAAAAATGGAGGAAACACACTGGAAGCAAAATCAATTTTCTGCTCTTGATTTGCCTTTTTGTTTAGTGACAATTTGACTCCTAATACCAAATTATCTCTGGGGAAATAATTTCACTTACTTCAAGGCAATTTCTCCAATAGATAGTTGCTTACCTTTCTTTCTCAGGTCTGTGCACTTCCCCCTTTTGTTCTCTGAACCTGAAAATATCTTTATTTTCAGGGCATTTCTCCATCAGCCCTTCAAACAAGATCTTCAAAGCAAGGAGCATTTTCTCTATACGACTAAGCTTCTCTCCATACCTATAACAAGTTTAAAAAAGCAAATTAGAAATTACTTTAGCTGCAAAACACCAGGGAAAAGAGATTTTGGAATATGCAGCATTCTGATTAGAAGAAAGAGCAAGTGAGACACACTGACTGATTTGAAGTCTATGTGATAGGAAAAAAATGACCTTTCATCAGACCCTTAATTCATTAATACAGTTCCCCACCTCCCATCTGGAAGCCAGTCATATCACTGGATATATTGTGCATCAGCACAACTATTTAAAAACTCTTAACCCAAAATCACAATAGAAAAATTGTCATTTATTTCTGCTATTTTTTTCTTTACTTTTCCACGGCTTTAACTTTATTTGGAACTTCCATCAAAATAAATTTTGAGAATCCTGACTGTGGGTTTAGTTGAATCTAAGCTGTTTGGAATTTATGTTCTACTCCTCGTTTTCAGCCCTGGTATTTCTTTGTAAGATATCCCACTGGGAAGTAACCAGAAAACCATTTCCTTTTTTTTTTTTGAGGATCTTAAAAGTCACATAAGAAAGATGAAATGACCATCAATAGTTCCCAGGGGGAGGACTGGAAATAGAGGAGATTCATGAGCAGTTCTTAATGCATCAGCTTCTCCCACACATTCAAAACCCACATGAAAATCGGAACCCACACTGTAAAAGCCCTTATGAGCTTGTGCACCACTTAAAAATTTAAACAGTCTTCTAATGGAAAAAGATAACCTATTAAAGGCAACAGTGCCCATCTACCAACATAATGTTCATGCTGCTCAGACTGCTGGGGCTCTCTATGTTTTTATTAAAGCCCTTCCTGCTTTTTTCTTTTGTGTAGCACCAACTGAGATGGAAGCCTAACAAAGGTGTCGTTTCCCAGGAGGGATCTCCAGTTCCTCGCTTGCATGTACTAAGACAACTGGGAGACACCCAGATGTAACTGCTAGACAATGGGGATGAAATGCTGACAGCGTGGCAAGATTAATGAGAGCTGATCCACTGGCATTGTCTTTCCTATCTCTGCAGTCCTTTGCAATTTGTATTTGCTAATCCAATTTTCCACTTCTAATGTGGGTAGCTCTCTTCTTCATTTTTTCCTCTGACTAGCATCACCTCAAAGCTAACCATGGACCCATCGCTACAAAAAACAACTCTGGAAGGATGAAACCCACATCTCTCTCTACCCTGAGAAATCCCCTGAAGGAATACTCCCATCCACACCAAGGGGATACACTGCTACTAGAGATCAGTTGCTGTGAGAGCAGCCCTCATCCTGGTGAAATGTGGCTTGAGAGACAGCAGGAACACTCATCTCACCTGAACACTCAGGACTGTATTTCTATGTGAACACATCCACCTTTTAGTCCTGAGGCAGGCTGAGAGTTCACATGCGGTGAGTTACTACGGCTCAAGTAACGAGTGACTCCATCTCAGTGGAGAAGCAGCACAGGACAGCTGAGCCCATCCAATATTTTGCTGCCACTGTTGAAAGGGGGAAGTCCTACACCCCCTAAATCACTCTTAGACATGCTCTCTTGCTTACCTTCCACCAGCTCTGGTGCTTGCCGGGAGCCTCTGGGAATTGATACAACCCAGTAATCCAGCAACAAATTACCTCAGAAAAAGCAATTGAGTTTTCTGCCAGGATAGGGGTGAAATTGGTTCAGTGAAAAGTTTTAGAAGCTGCAGAGTCAGCACGAGACTGCACAGCTGAGAGCAAGTGCAGGGGTAGGGAGGACAAGGAGGAAGAGGATCTCTCCCCCTCAGCAAATGTAAGTTGTTTGTAAGACTCAGCCATAACACGCAACTTCACCTTTGGGATCACGCGGATGTTGTCTCCCGTTGCTATGAAGGCATCCAAGCAGAGTAGTGAGGAAGGAAGGGTAAAAATTCTTTGGAGTATGCTCTGACAGAAAAAAAAGAAAAATGTACGTGAATAGAGTTGCCGAAACATGCATTTTTGTGGAAGAAAATTGCAGGATGAGTATTTTAGTCAAGAGGATATTTTAATCCTTTTTTTTTTAAATCTGCTTAACACTAATCACAAACAAACATTTGGCACAAAGGATAGCCTTGTTAATGATTCAGTGCCTTGGTTCTTCCAGTGAGAGGAAGCACTGAAATCCAGCATTTACAGGCTGGATAACAAGCTGTTAAACAATAACTGGGAAAACTCCTAACCTTTCTAGGGAGAAATAGAAAAGGGAAAAGGAAGGGGAGAGGGAAAGGGAAGAGAAAGGAATAGATCTTTATATACCACAAAAATTGATCACAAATTTAATTTTTTTTTCTTTTAGTTCTTTGCAGGTTCCTTTTCAAATAAAAGATGTGACTTTTTAAAAGCCCGTAACAGCACTGCTTTGCCTTTTTAATAAAAACTTCTTAAAGACATTAACTTCCATGTGGTGCACAGCCTTTTCCTATGGGGAAGACATGAAATCGCTGTTCTGGCAGCGACCGCTGCCATCACAGCCAAACATCTCCCCCTGTAACCAGGCATAGCTGGGTGCTTACCACAGGGCTCCTCTTGTCAGTGCGACTGCTGAGGCATCAATGACCAACAGCCGCTCCCAGCACACCAATGAAGTCCTCAGAAGTCACCCCCAGTCTGGGAGGCAGGCCTGTGAGGGTACAAATTGCATCGTCCAACAGTGTACACCTACACATACTCAAGAAAAAAATCAGCACAGTAACAGCTCAGAAACAGAGATGGGCAGCCAAAAGTTTCTCTCTACATAGACGCTTTGTGGTTTTATATTGTTATATGATCTCCTCCTCTCATGGAACGAAGATGAGCTCTGCAACACCACACAAAGTGTCCACGGTGGCGTGCAGGTATTTATTATTTACTGCAATCTCAGGAGGTCCACGCTAAAAGCAGTCTGAGGAAAGCGGGCTATGTTTTATCCACCACATGACCCAGTTTCCAGCAGCTCTGTCAAGAACTTCTGTCACCAGTGACAGGGCTGAATAATGTTCAGTGAAGTAGGTGATGAGTTACGTGAAACTAGCTTCCAGAGGAAATTAATTTCCACAGAGCGGCTTTGGCTACTTGAACTTTGTTTTAAAAAGCTGTGTTTTATTGCAGTCTAAGTTAATGAAGAAAGGTAGCTGACAGGCTGCTGCACCGTCTGTGTTATCTCTCAGCCACATTTCTTCCAGCAGCAGAATAGGAACGTTCACTGAAATGAGCTTCCATTTGCACTCATTTTACCGTTTCTCTTCCTACTGCCACAGCCACTGCTCTACTTTTGCCATGAGAAATAATCAAACCTACTTTTAATACAATGCTGTGAGTATGCATCTCTGCCAAGATCATTCTCAAGCACAAGAACAGATTGCAAAAAGTACTGCATGCTCAGCCTTCTGCCTAGGAACCTAGGTAGTGAATAACATCTATATAACCCACACTACTCCTTATGAGCACCCAATCTCCAAAAACATTCTTTTTCCACTTTCATTCTGCCAGACTCACCACAGAGGATCTCCCTCTGTGGTCTTTGCATGCTGGAAGATTTTGGAGGCCCTCACCTGAGACCTTAGCCCAGATAGTAGGATAAAGGCAGTATTAAGTTCATCAATCTGCAGAGTATATTCTCCTTATTACGTCCATATTAGAGCCATACTAAAAAGTTTACCCTAAATTTTAGGCTAAACTACTTTGTGGAACCTGCGTATGGCAAGTACCACATTCACACCCAGGTAGGTTACTGCCTCTAATAGCATCAACCTCAAATATCCCAGTTACAACATCTGTTAGCTCTCAAACGTGTTCAAAAGTATGACTTTCTACATTTCAAAGACATGTGGGAAAACATGGGAAAAATGCAAAAGAATCTTTTACTGTGGAGTGGCTGCTATTCCACACTGTTAATCTTATCACAGAAAATCAGGCACACTTATCTCTGCTCACAAGATGGGATTTCCTTGTGGCATTTTCTATTGTTATTTTGAAGAAAAATGATGAAAAACATGAAGAACTTGAAGGTGCTTTAGCTTACATATCTTTGAGGCCCCATGTGCTTGCAAACAATCAGGTAAAAGCATGTGCAAACTGTAAAAAGAATTTTAAAAAGCAACACTCAAAAATACCAGAAACAGAGCTGTTTAGGCATATGCCTTAGCCTAGACACAGTCACAGGCAAGAACAAAAGGGATCTCCCACCTACCTTTTAGGTGGCCCAGGAAACATAGATACAAGACTAACAACTTCTTGGTCTTTACATATCTTTACCCTACTCTTTCACACAGTATTTTACATGTTTGGCTAGATGCAGTGAAAATATCCCACACACTTCATTAGCTGAAAATCTTCTCAATAGCATAATAGCAGGGTTTCCTACAATAAAACCCAAATGTGCCATTGCTTTCCTTAACGTTTCTAGATCTTCTGATCAGTATTAAACTCAGCCATGTCTGATTCATTGGAGTGCATACCCAGCCTTCTCACCAGTACTCACCAGCCATTAGCGTTCAAAATTAGTGACTCAGTTCCTCACCAGACTACTTTAGAAACAGAACAGTTTTCTAAACAATTATGAATTCTGAGGGGATTTGTCTTCAGATTTTTGACCTTGATGAGTTTTGGTTCTCAAACTCTTCTTTGTAGCCACCAACGTCAGAATCTTATATTTTAAAAATAGACAAGTGAAAGTTACATGAAATAACATGGTTCCAGCAGTCCATGCTACATAGTCAAAAGAAATGCATGAAGCTTGACAGCTTTGCCTATTTAACTTCACAAGCTTTGTAGACAATCTAAAGCAAAGTGTCAGGACCAGACATAGGCAGTCCTTGGGTTTTTGAGAGACAAGAGGCAGCAGCAGGGCGAGAGATCCCCGCCCTCGGCAGTAGGGAAAGCAGCAGGTAAGAGCAGAACCGCGACTCTTCACATGAGCACCCCACGGAGGTGCAGGGGATGGAGCTGCACCTTTTGTGGCTATGGCATGAGGTCAATAAGCAATACACTTGGTCCCTAACTTTCAATTGCAACGAAACCAGAAGCAATAGCCAGAAGCCTCTAAGTGAGGGACAAAATTTTGATTGTCTTCTTTGAGTCTAGGAAATGTGCACACAGACCTAAGTCTTGATATGCCACAAAACACACCAGATGCACAGGTAGGAAAACGCTGTCACATAAAAACTAACTTCAGATCTTGGGAAACCTCAGGGTACTACTCTTCCAGGAATATATTCACACCAAATAATTTATTTCTTCTCTAAACCATTTGAGCTGCTAAAAAGCCAGAGGGTGTAGGGGACACCAAAGCTTGTTTTATATAACAAAAAAGAGTTTTCCTTTTCCACTCCCCCTTCTAACTAGAAACATCTGACCAGTGTTGATCAAACCAGACTATATTTACTTCCAAGAAAAAGATCAAGTTAGATTTTCACTGGCAGCATAAATGGTCTCAGAAAAACTTGTGAGTGACAAAAAACAAAGTAAAAACCTGAAAAGACACAGAGGACCAGAATCAAAACATTTATGTCACTTCAGCCTTTAAAGATTTTCCCTTTCTTTCTGCTGGTACATCTCAATTCTCTCAGCATTTCACTACAATTGCCATTAAGCTGGGATCTGTTCTGTGGGAGGCTGGTGTCATGGCAAAGACGATTCCTAAGACTTTTACCTCTGATGTGAGCAGAGGTGCTATTCTCCAGGCCTAATGGGGACCAAGCTGTAGTCCCACCGCCTGCCTTTTTCATCTACGGAACAGTGGTAGCAAGACAGCTCGGAAAAGACAACATGATTGCAGCTGGGCACTGTAACCAGGTGGGGTGCTAAGAAAAAAATGCTAAAACAGCAGCCCAAAGTAGAGGAGTGAATGAAAACCCTGCTGCTACCCTGGATAGATCAGGGGGTCTTCTCTGTCAGAAGGAGGTGAAAGCCCACTGTGCACAGGCACATACATAGCCATCAGAAATAAACATATGTCCTAAAAATAAAGCGCCCTCTCATAATTAAACTCAGCAAAAGTTCTCATGCTTGTCTGTGTGCTTATTTGCATAAGCTTACCTGCCTTTCTGTGCTGTGCATCAACTCTGGTCTGCACAGCAGGGGCAGGTCACACGGATAAAATCCCTGACATTTTGCAGCTCCTTCTAAAAGTCTGCATCCATGCAGGGACCACGACGGCTGCTGGACCGACAAGCCCGAAGCAGCGCGTTGCTGCAACTCAGAGCATCTGCGGCGCAGCGGGCAGGGCTGCATGTCCCCCCGCGCCAGCCCGGTGCGAAGGGACCACAGCGGGGGGGAGAGTCGGACTCCGAGCCAGTGCCTTTTTAGCTTTTCTGCTGAAAGGTGCCAAGTTTGCAGCCATCAGTTAATTTTATGCAGGGTCTCCCCGCCACGGGCAGGAGCAGGAGCCACCACCTCATGTCACCAGCTGGTGAGCAGGCACCACGAATTTGTACCAAGAGTCAAGAAGTGCAAAGGCAGATTCTGCTCTCTGCCGCATGGGCAGAGGCGAGCTCTGATCTGCCAAGCAGTCTGAGCCTGTCCCTCTGATTCAAGCAGTTAGAGCCTTTTCCGAGGAAACAAATGTTTCATTTGCATTTCCCTTTCCCATGGCAGGTACCGGGAACATATCACTGATGGCAATCACACAGACCGTACATCACACAGCACTTCTGAGAGCTCCTTTTGTGTGTTTCACAATAAAAATACTACAAAAATCCACAGTGGCACAAGGTCATCCTCTGAGTCGCAGTGTTTGCTAAGCGAAGAGAAACATGCAAGGCCTAATACTGTATCATACAGGGCAGCTCTAACTGCGTGCTGGAAGCTTCCTCAGCACAGTAATTAGTAACGCTCGAGTTTTTTTACAAAGCGTTGAAACTGCAGTTTAAGTGAAAGACATCTACTAGCAAAGATAAAAGACATATATATTACAGTGCTAAAATACACAACCATTGTACCACTGCCCTTCTTTAAAAAGCGGGTAAAGGAAAGGGTCAGACTTCCTGATCTAGCAAGCCAGCCACATAGAAAAATCTTCATTTACCATGTACCAGTCTCCTACTGCTCGCTCTGCCTCCTCCAGCCAGGACCTCACCCTCAGACACCTCCCTGTCTGAGAGCCCAGATCCATCCCCAAACCTCTCTGCGTCCGAGGGCCTGGAGGACCCCAGCCCTGCCACAGCTCTTACCCAAGGTGCTGCCTGTCCCTCTGAAAGCAGGCAGAGGAGCCACACTTTGCTCTCACAGAAGAAAGCTCCTGTGCTGCACAGAAGAGCTGCACTTCAATGATTTGCAATCCCCAGGAAGCGCAGAAGCAGCTTCTTGCCTACCTCTGGGTTGGATGCCATTAAAAATAGGCACGGACCATGCCCCATCTTTTCTTTGCAAATGCACAGGTTTGATTCTTGCTATCCTTTCCTTTGCCTCCAACTCAGAAATCATCCCGTCACTTCGAAAGCTAATGGAGAAACTGTGAAAGAGTATAAATATCATACATTCCCTAAGATCACCTGTGAGCAGATAGTTGGAAAGGAATCAGAGCAAATGAGATCTCCTGGGCCTGGAAACCTGCGCCTGGAAATCACACTAAGCATGCTACTTCCCAAAGGGCCCTTTGCATGTGAGTTTGAAAGGATGGGGCTGAAAATCAGCATAGGCAAAGGAACCTTTTTTTCAGAACAGTCCTTCGGTTGTGGAGGAGTAAAGATACGCTTTCAGAAGTACTGTTGTGGCTTAATCTTCCTAAATACCTTTTCGCATGAGGCCAAGCACCCTACATTTTTAAGGAGATTTCATAGACTGTTTATCTTAATATAATCTCTCACAAACATTTACGGGGAGAATTTTATTTAATACAGTCTGTGATCTGTATAAACATCACCATAGTATTAGGCTAACCAAGCTCTAAGCTGAACTAGAAGTCATGTGGGAGCTTTATTTGGGATATTAAAGTAGCACAGTTCAATATATGATTTTATTTGCAGTAGACTGCTGGGAATTAGAGATAGTCATATGGGGACTTTAACAGTTGTGTAGTTATGAGAGGGTGACTCAATGGTTTTCGTCTTGTAAAATGTCACCCAACTGTCTTGTGACTTCAAATTTCAAGATTAAGAAGTTAAATACTTAAATGCCCAAAGAAAGGCTTGAATTTGGGGGTGGGAGGGCAGGAGAAAAGCACAGGAGGAGAGAAGTAGAAAGGTATCTGCACACACAGTTCCACACTTCTCACAAGTAACTAGAAAAATGACACTAGTGCTTCCAAATTTAATTTTCTCTCCATGACCCTGTGTCAGATTCATTCAGTTTACAAGTCGATTTCGTATTATTAATTGTCAGCCTTGAAAACTCCACTTGGGATGCACAAATCAAGTTGTGTCTCTTTATGCCTCCTAAATCACGAGTAATGAAGATTCTGCCCTTTGTAATTTACTTGTCAGTGCTTTAGATATCCAGACCCAAATCCATCTCACTCACCCCTGCAGTGCCTGCGCATGCTGGCTCTGGATCTTTTCTGAAGAAGCGCTGTTGTTTCAACATGGAGAAGACCAAGACAGACATTTCCCAGGCTGCCTCGCTCTTTTCTCTACAAACAACCTCTATATGTTGTATGCGTATTGGTGGGATACTCGGACAATCTGTGAAAGATAGGTCTTAAAATACTGGAAAATATGCACTAAGTGAAGGATTAGGTGTGATTACCCACTGCTCTGCCCTGATCTATATGTTGACTAGCTCAGTAGCAGAACAGGCAGAGGATGAAAACAGAAAGGGATGGGGACAACTTGACCACCATAGCAGAGTTTCAATATACCCTGAATTCACTAGGTTTTATTTCATGTGCACACAGGAATCCAGGTTTCTGTGACATCCAAATTCTTGACCTTTTGCCGACAGTATCAATAACTACTGTTTGTTATTAGCAGAGAGCACTTGTCCTATTAGAAGTCCATCCTTCTTCACATGCTAGGCTTGGTATTGATTTAATTTACACAATCATACAGTCTATTTAAGCCTGTACTTTTAGGAAAGTGATAGCGCTTTACATTAGGAAGTGTCACTTGCTAGATTCACATATGGCAATTGCATGGTGAGTTGAAAAAGAAGCAATCAAGGGCTGTGTGTGGGAGTTCCTGATTTGTGCCTTGGAGTTACTGCCTCTCTGCCAGGTATAAAGGCAGAGACAGAACAAACTCTTCTAGCAAAAATAACACTATTTTTGACTGCTCGCACATAACCAAGATCAGGGATCAGATTTCTAGTATCAGTCATTCTATCTTTTTAGCCAGCTCCAAACTCTGTGTGTCGAAACTTGTATTTTACTGCCTGCAGTCCAGTTTCTGGTAATCATTCTGCCTCAGAATGAGCATTCAAGATGGACAGAAATTATCTGATCTCAGAACCTTCGTATTTACTCCCCCATATGAAACCAACTCCAAAATCCATATATCAATCATAAGCTTAAAATTTTGTTTTGTACCACTTTTGAGGATGGAAAAATGCCAACAATCCATGATTTTCACTCCATTCATTCATCAACTTCTTGGGATGGTGGAGCCAGGAAAAAGAAAACCACCATGTAGCCATTAAACAAATGCCACAGAAAACTACATCCTGTTAAGAAAAGTTAGCTATATAAGACTTCAACAAATATTGAATATAGTCCATTCTCTACTGAGCCAAGACTTTCCTTGCAAAAACACCTTCTCCTTAGCAAGTTGCTTGAAAGAGAACCTTATACAGTATGTTTAAACAGTTGCAGAACTGAAGCCTCATGTAAGTTCTTATGATCTTGGCTGTATCTCATTTTTCCCTGCCCTTATTTCCAATTTACAGGGATCTAATACAGCTACTGTAATTGATTAAGCAGAGCAATCCTGATGTAACTTTAATCTCAGGAATTCCCTAAGCACCTGACTGCAGGATGCAGGAGAGGTATGTCAGGGTAAGCATCAATCTCTGACACACCATAGCAGTTTTCATTTTCTTACAGTCTTTTCAAACAGGTACAGTTATGATGCTACTCTTCCTCTGGGAGACTGAACGAGCAAATATTCCTCAGCCAGCAGTGTTTTGTATCTTTCTCCCTTGCTCTTCAAAGCTTTATCTTAGGAACTTACACCGTGTAAAATGGTAGTTTTGCTGTCACATGTAGAGACAGCTTAGTACCTAGAATAACCTAGTGGGTTAGCCAGTGATGCCAGCAACCACTCCAAGAAGGACAAAGGATAATAATCTCTTATTCTCCCTTTGAGAGGAATAACCCATCCTTACCTTCCTGATTTCCACCTACTTAATCATTACTGAACTACCATCAAGGTAATTACCTTCATCCATATCATCATTTCAACTCCTTTTAAACATTTGGTCTTGCCCGCATGCTGTGGCAATGAGTTCCACTGCTCATCAATCACTGTAAGGAGATTTCTTCCTTGAAGACCTTTAAACCTGTTTCCCCAGTGAATTTCACCAGGTATTCTTGCATTGTGGTAGCCCATAGCAGTTCCTTACTTTCTCCATACTGTTCACAGCAGACCTCCATGGCACCCCTCAACAGTGTCCCCACAGTCACTTTTTTCCTAGACTGGAGAACGTGACTTACTCTCATGCTATAAAAGCTACAGCATCTATCATCCTTCTTGCCCTTTTTGGAGCATTTTCCAGTCCTACTGCGTCCTGTTTGAAACGGTATGATCAGAACTGCATAGATTTATATAGGGACATAATGATGTTAGATCTCCATTCCTTTTCTGATCAAGTCTAGCCTTCCATCACAAGGTCATGAGGGAACTGAAACAATAGCTTTTTATAATGCAGAGGCAGTATCTTCTGTGCCCCAGCTGAAACAGCTTTGGTTACAGGGGATCCAGGCTCAGATGAATGAGAGGATGCCACCAATAAAAGCAAAAAAATAAATAAAATAAGGCAGTCAGGTTAGAGTTTATTTTAAAAGAGGAGATAGTGAGATAATAAAAAAGAAAAATGTATGCAAGCTTTCCTAGCACAGTGTTTTGGAGAGGTGAAAAAAAAAAAAATCGTATTTTATTTTCAAGCTGTGGTTTGAAAAAGTGTCACTGAGGAAACCATACCAGAAATTTAGGATATGTCTATGCTGCACAATGCTAATTTACCCAGCTGAGCTCTGTGCTAATGCAGCTATATTGCTTACAGTACTTACAGCTAACTAGTTTAGAGGTCTCTCTGAAATCTCTTCACCAAATTGCATTGTGCAACGGAGAAATACTTTTTTTAGTCTTCAGCAGTGCAGGGCACCTTGAAAAGACAGGTATCACACTATCTCCTTTATACCCCTAGAATAGTGGCTGTGGTACCCTTGCAGACATAGGGTGTTAAACATACCTTGCAGAAAGACCCCAGCCAGGACAACCTAGGTAGCTTAAATGCACATAGATGAATATACCTACAAATTTTGACAGAAGTGCTCTCGGGCACAAAGTTAAATCCAGGCATATGGGTCTTCTGCAGCAGTAGGGCCTAAAATTGGTAACCACCCCAAGCAATGAAAACTAGCTCTTCAACAGAGCCTGTGCAAGATATCATGCTATGGGGGTGACAGTGCCGAACACAAATGGATGTTGTACTTTGGATACAGCCCTTACTGCACACTTGAATGCACCTTATACTACACAGGCTCAAAACGTAAGAGCTGGACTGAGTCTTGTACAGTCAAAAATTCAGATGGAACAGAGGGACTTACTGCGTTAGCTCTGATCTAGAGAGAAAGGTTGGTTATTTCTGCCCATAACAACAAAGCAAAACCAACTTGTGCGTGGAGGGTTGGCACTTGCTAAGGGCCAACGTCTTCCTCCAGAGAGGAGCCCCACGCTGTTACAGCCTGGTTGACGCTTTTACCTAAAGCGCGTAGCCACAAGCAAACCTGTAGGGCCAGTCCCACCTGCCTCGCGCAGAGCCGTCTGGTGTGCCCCCAAATCCACAAGGAACAGAAAACCTCGGGCTGCCGAGCCCCCCGATAGCGTGAAATGACATTCAACACTGAGCAGTGCTTGGAGGAGGTGGACCTGAACATCTCCGAGTAGCTCTTCACTGAAACAGGCACAGAATAATCACACCTCCTGGACGCTGGAGTAGCTATCCCCACAGGCTGGTCTGGGAGAAATGCAGTATTAAAATAACAGCTACCCATGACACACACAACTGACATGATAGCTGATGTATTTTTGGCCCAATTCCTGTCTGTCAGCTCCCTTTAGTGAATTTTCTCCTTAGCTAATTTTAACCAAATTTGAAAGAAGGGCTGGAGTCTCACAGATAATTATATTTTTATAAGTTTCAGGGATCTGGCAGCTGGAGAGACAAGAAAGACCAAAATTAGTGCTTTCCATTAAGGGAAAGCAGGCAAAACTCAGCCACTATATATTCCAGCAAGCCTGAGACAGCCAACAAACCCGTACACATTTGGCGGCAGACTAGCATCACTGGTGTTTGCTCTTGCCAGAGCTGGTAGTTTTGCACTGGTGTATGGTTTAGGACACAAACTCATAGGCATCCATGTCTAATTAGTTCTGCTGTTCTCATAACAGTTTCTGTTATTTTGTTGAGGTATTGGTAATAGCAGAGCATTCACAGAAATTAGGATGATTTGTGAAGGAGCGGTCAAAAAAATTTTTTTTTTTTTTTTAAATGTAACTGTGACATCTTAGCAATGACTTATTCTTCTCGAGCAGTCTGTTTTTCAACTTTTAATCCTACAGTTATTAGAAAGTAAGATTAGACAGTGAATTTTGTAATTATTAGAAAATGAATTCAAAGCATCTCAGGCCAATCTTCTGTTATGTGTCAAATTAAGGGAACTTGTGTTTTGCCTTTAAATTAAAAAGAAAAACAATTCTTGAGAAATAAAAATGTCATTGTTCAAGGAAGAGTAATAAAGTATGAATGCTTCTCCTTCAGCTGACTGTCTTTGTAAATGAGCAAGAATGCTGAAGTCAATAAATTGCCATTACCCAACCTTCATAAATCCTCAGTGGCTAGATTTTACCACATAGTTTAAGTTACAAGGCCTCAGAAGGGGCTAAGAAAGATTCATCTGGTGTATTTATAGGCAGAGACGAGGTCTCCAAACTTTTTCAATTGTTACTTGCAGTGTCAACATGGAAAAAGTTGCTCATCATGGAAACTGCTGGTTCTAAAACACAGCTCTGTCCATGTGAAACCATAAATACAGGCCTATGGTTACTCAGTAGCATGAGAGGTTTTACCTGCTCATTATCAAGTGCAACTTTGCTAGCAGATTATCTGCAAAAGGTAGCAAGAAAGGCAATACAAAATTAAGTTAAAAGTAGGGCCAGCACAGCTAAAAATAGCAAATATCCCTGAAACTTGGAGCACAGTGTAGAAAGTAAAAAGTAGGAGAGTTGATCAAAACAGGAGGTAAAATATGACCACATATGCACTAAGTTGCATGAATCTTACAGGTAGTTATCCGAGGATCAGTGACTGCAGACGGGTTCCTCCCATAAGGATTCAACCCCTACATGGAACAACAGGAAGAACCGTAAAGGATATATAACAGCACAGTTTGAAAGGGGAAAATCAGAAAAAATAAAGAGAATGTGTAGTATACGCTATGAAATTAAACAACTGCTGAAAAGCACTTTGAGCCTTGTGGAAAACAAGCCTAAGCTTGTCTGTATTGTCCTTTGACTGGAGCATGGGGGAAATGTCTACATTTCGGTACAGCATCCTGTAAAAAAAACCTGGGAATAGATCTCATTAACTACCAGTGAAATTCAGGCTTCTAGGTACCCTAATCTCCTTAAATTTGGAGCCTGTGTCACTTCTGATGATTTTTACTCCTTCACTCCCTTTAAGCGAAGTAAACTCAGCAGTCTGCAGACTGTCTTACATGTTCATCTCCTTAACTGATCCCAAAATACAAACAATAGCTCACCATCCATTTCTAGAAGAACAAAAAGAGAGACCTCTATGGCAATGGACAAATGAGAAAAAGCCACCATGACTGAGCTCAGAGCCAGACCGGAGGGGAACAGGGGCTGTAGGAAAGCTGTTAATTAAATATAGCTTCTACTATTAATAGGCTGATGGAGAGCATCATTATCAAGAGGAAACATGTGCATCATTTCAAAGAAGCTGTTTCTTGTTCTTGCTCAGTTAACAAGGAAGCCATTTGAGTACGTCAGATTGAGATCACTGTTAAATGCTGTCATGGGGAGTCCTTGAAAGCAACTTATGAGCTTAACAACACATAGTGTATGATAGTGTTCAGAGCACAGCTTTTACTGTTCCCATGCCTTTGAACAGCACTTGGTGACCTTGAATATTCTGAGTAGGGACACAGGAGGGCTGTATTAAGAAGGAATTATTAAATATTGATTTTTTTTTTTCTGGCATTGGTATCAAGATAAATGCCAGAAATTCATCTATCCTGTTGAAGCTGACCCAGAAAAGGTGCTTCATCAAGTTCAAGTCCATAGAAAAGGAGACAGGGACAAAGGAGCAAGAAATTTTTCCATCTTATCAAAACACTAGCTAGTCTTTGTCGGTGTTCAGAGCAGATGCTTCAAAAAAGCTTCTGCGACTGATGTTAGCTCAGTTAACCACACTGTTCTTCTACACTCCCATCACAGATCCACTCACTCACGAAAACTCATGAAAGCAGCCCCAATATTGAGACCACAAAAAGTTTGGCAAAGGGGACTTACGCAGTGCTCAAGAACTTTGCTGATCCGAAACCTGGCAGTTGTCTGGCTTCCCACAGAGCGCAGGCCATACTCTTTCAACCAAGAATTCCTGGGTCAAACTCAGTAACTTGTGGCATCTTTCTGCTAAGCTGGCATATGCTGCAACATTCCCAGCTTGCAGTAGCTTCTGTGAAGAAGTTTCAAAATTAACATATCTTTGCATGAGATCTCAAACTGAAATCCTGAACTTTCTTACTTTACTGACTGCTAACAAGCGAGTGCCCTTCAATGACTGTTTCCTTCATTCACTCTAAATTAACAAAGAAACCCCACGTTGCCTCCAGAGTTCAGCTCTGGGTTTTACGGCCAGCATGACTTTGTCCAGAACTGGATGAGTTCCAAGGCTGAAGGCAATGAGAGTGCCAGCACTTGTGATTGCATTGAAGCTCAGCTGCAACTCATACTAGGATACAGTCTTTCTGGCACCTCCAGTGCTACTGGATCCACTTGACAAAGGGAAAGCTGGAGGACATTTTAATGACTTATTCAAGCTGTACTCAGGTTGCTCATAGTTCTCTGCTGACAGTGCGACATATTCCTTTGAACTAGGGCTTCATCTTACCAATGTTTTTCCAAAAAATTTGGAACAACTGACCTCTTTAGAAAAGTCATAGCCCAAAGAGGTTGTGCAGTTTCTGTTCTTGTAGGTTTTAAGGACCCAACTGAGTAAAGTCCTGAGTAGCCCGGTCTAACCTCACTGCCTATCCTACTTTGAGCACGAGGTGGGACTACAGAATTCCCAAGATCAATTCCAACCTGAATTGTCAAATGATCCTGTAAAAACGTGGAATACTTGTAGATAAAGTCTTCTGTAATTTTTTTCTCCCATTGAATAAGAAGAGATTAGATTTTTTTTTTTTCAAAACTTAAAGAAAAATTCCTATTTGCCCTGTGTCCTATTCAGATATGCTGGTATGGACTGCATTTGGCTGATTCAAAGCACGGATCCTCATTTCAACCTCTTGAGACCCAAGACAAGTTCTCTGTTTCATTTTAAAAGTTGACATAGTGGCTCTTCACAGTCTAAGCCTGGTGGCCTGAAACTTCAAGGCTGGGGGGGGGGGGGGGGGGGAAGA
>JANHGO010000040.1:22256140-22298302 GCA_024606505.1 Aquila spilogaster
ACCGGGACAAATAAGCAACAAACTTCCAATTTTTCCAAAAAAAAAAAAAAAAAAAAAAAACCACCAAAAAATCCAACCAGCTGTCTTTGTGAGGGATCAGAGTAGATGCTTCAAAAAACTTTCTTCAACCAGTAATAGCTCAGTTACCACACTGCCTTCCTGCTACACCCACATCACAGATTCATTCACTCATGAGCCTTTGACCAGGGTCTCCTGGGTCAAGGAATAAAACTCATAGCACCTTGATGCTAAGCTGGCATATTTTGCAGTTCTTACAGCTAATTTTACAATTAACACATCTTTCCAAGAGTTGTCAAACAGAAATCCTGAACTTTCATATTTTATTGACTGCTAACAAGAGTGTGCCCTTCAAGGATTCTCTTATTCACTTCAAATTACCAAAGAAACAATGCAATGCCTCAGAGCTCAGCTGTGGATTTTAACACCAGCATGACTTTGTCCAGAACTGGATGAGTTCCAGGGCTGAAGGAAAGGAGAAAGTCAGAACTTGTGACTGCACTGGAACTGGGGTGCAATTTGAACTAAGATACAATCTTTCTGGCACCTTCAATGCTATGGATCCACTTTGCAAAGGGAAAGCTGGAGGACATTTTAATGATTTATTCAAGCCATAGTCAGGTTGCACACAGTTCTCTGCTGACAATGCAACATGTTCCTGTGAACCAGGACTTCATCTTACTGACATTTTTCTAGAAAACTGAGAACAACTGACCTCTTTGGAAGAGTCACAGCCCAAAGAGATTGCACAGCTTTTGTCCCTTAGAGCTTTAAGAACCCAAATGGATAAAGTTCTGAACAATGTGGTCTAAAATCATTGCTTGCTCTACTCTGAGCTAGAAGCGGGACTAGCGATGTCCCAAGCTCACTTCCAAATTGATTTATCTTATGACCCTCTGAAAATATGGAAGAGTTGGAAAAATCCAAAGTCCTCTAGCTTTTTTTTTCTAGAGGTAAGAAGATAAGAGGTGAGATCTTTTTCAAAAATGAAATTCAAGAAAAAAATGCATTTACTCTATATACTATTCAGATATGCTGGTACGGACTAAATGGCATTTGGTTGATCCCAAAGCATGGATGCTCATTTCAGTCTCTTGAGGCTGAAGTCAAGTTCTCTGTTTCATTTTAAATGTTGACATAGTGGTTATTTACAGTCCGTTTAAGCCTAGTAGGTTAAAATCTTAGGGGAAGAAAGGAAAAGAAAAGAAAAGAAAAAAAAAGAAAAAAAGGGAGGGAGTTAATCAATAACATATGTTGATGAAGAGAGAAGAACCCTCCCTCAAGTCTCTCAGTGAGGCTTGCCAGAGCTTTCCATTAGAATTTGTCAAGGAGCACAGAGAGACAGCTGGAAAGCCCTGGGCCAATGTATGCCTAATCCTCAAGTATGGTTTGTACTACTTCAGGCTCTTTATTAAAGCAGATGTTTTCAGCTAGAGATGGATCTAATGGCCGTTGTCACACATTGGAAAATAACAGGCAAAGACAAAGCTGAGAGTGTATGAGGTGGGGAATGCCAGCTTGCAAAGTTTTGGCAGTTTTTCATCATATAGAGTCCTGAGGGAGTTTTGTTTCTGAAAATAATGGAAGTCTATTGTCTGGAAGTCATTATGGGGCATTATGGAGGCAGCATAGATTGCTTAAAACACTCCTCAAACTCTCACACAATGCCATGGAACCACAAAATAATTTAAGTACAAAGGGACCTCTAGTCCAACTTCCAAAGCTGAATACCTTCAACTATGGAGATCCACAGCCCTTCTGGGCAACCCTTTCCAATGCTCAACTGCCATACCTGCAAAGATCCTCATAACATCTAGATGGACTTTTTCATGCTGCAACTTGTGGGTGCTGCCTCTCATCCCTTTGCTGTGGACATCTAGCTGCACCTCTTCAGTAATTTCCAATTATTCAGTTGCAGGCAGCATTAGACACTTCATTCCACATCTTCTCTGGGATGAACAAAGTACCACCTCCTGCTTCTGCTTGTATGTCATATGACCCACACCCCTACCTGTCCTAGAGGACTCACTCCAATTAGCCAGTATCCTTCCCTCCTGTGCTAGGGACTCAGAACTGGGCACAGTGTAGTAGATAAAGCCTAACAAAAGTGCAACACAGAGGGGAAAGAACACCAAAAGGCCAACAACCTGCTAACAGCTTAGTCCACAGCTGGACTTCAGCGTTACCAAGCGCAGGGTTGCCAGAGACAGGAGTAGCCAAATAGTTCCATGTGAAACCACCAAGTGCTTCCAATAGGAAGAGAAAGAGGGATTTTTTTTTTTCCTTTCCCTCGTTTCTTCAGGCTTCATATCAGCCTCCCTGCCTGCCCAGGCAAAGCCCTGGAAACAACTGTGAAAAACTGGAGGGCTCAAAATAGTTTACACCAGGGTCCAAAATGTATTTTATGACTCTCACAGTCCCAGCTTACTTAAGAGGTGGGCAAGCAAAGACATCAGCCAACAGATGGGCTGACATAGCATGCAGCATCCATGTCAAGTGAGAACTGTGACTAATGGAGTACAGTAAAAAAGTAAATGTTGCTGTATTTACTCTTCTGTGCAGTATCTGAACTTGCTTAATTCATGGCTGGAGTGCTGTAAAATTGTAGTGTGAAAAACTTGGAAATGTCAGCTATGCAACTTAGAAAACCTAAGCTGAATCAAAATGCGGACACTGCTTCAAATAGCAATTTTCATTGAAATTGCCCAGCCTTCACCAAGTTTCTCTAGACTGGTAATAATCTTTCTCTCTTCTCAGAGAGTATAATGCATTTGTTCACTCACTCTTCTCTTTGGAAACTAACCAAAGTGTTATTAAAAATCACTCCTTCTTCAGGTGCAGTTTCTATCACCTATATTCATAGAAAGTCATGTTCTGCCCTATGACTAGCCCTGTTTATTTCTGGTTTGACAGAAGTGGCAAATTTTGGTCCATAATATCTGTATGTATCAGAAAGAGTGAAAGAGAGACAGTGAGAAGTGGTTAGATTACCATGTATTCTCAGTAGCCACCCACATAAGCCTGCACTCCCACAGAAGTCTCACTCTACACAAAGTTATTAATTATATTTTCAAGATCAAGAGGTTTACTGAGCTGTTTTGGAAAAGCTGGCTATAGAATCAGTTTGTTTCTCTCATGTCAAATAAAAAATGAATTACATGTATTTTAAGAAAGAGAAAGATCTACTAAGAAGCCTAACAAAGTCTACGATGGAGTCTAAAGCACCTTTACATTTTTTTCCACACTACTTGCTTTTATTTATTTTCATTAATATTGGCATAAAGTTCCCAGCGACCTTACTTCCAGGCTGTCAGTATCCTCCTTTTGCAAGATAGCCTGTCCTTCAGCATTTTTCAATTTGCACTTTGCATCACAGGACAGCAGTCCAAAAACTCTGAAGACATTAGTCAAATTAAAAAAGCAAGCAAACAAAACCCCCTCAAAACTTACTCACAGAAGTAGAGATAAAGCACAGAGGTGATAAAACAAGACAGAAAGATTGGTTTCCCAAGAGAAAAACAGAGAAATCCCACAGAACATTCAGATTACAGCACCTTCAAAACAGTTGTGTGCTGAGGTCCATGAGTACAAGACCAGACCCTTTTCACCAGGGATGAGTAGATAGCATCACCAGCATTAAATTCTTGCTTGGTACCAATAGAGCTAGCAGGTTGGGGAATACAACTTAGTTTCATATCTGCCCATTTTCATGATCCAGTCTGTTCTACACAGTGCATGGCACGAGTTTCCCATAAATAGTGTGCCAACTGGGTGTGCCAATTTGGGACATTATTTACATGGCAGCATGGCATAGTCTACTGTGTAAGGGCAAGTTGTGCCAGACAAACTACAATACTGAGAGCTGCAATCTGTATAGCATATACCAAGCTAAGATAAAAAAGCCTACCTACCTCTGTTTCTGTATTCAGTTACGACCTGTAACTCTTCTGCCTTTGAAACTACCAAACTTTCTCCTCTGATTTGATAAGATGACCCGCTGCTTCCCACAGAGCTATCAAATTCAATATATTCACAGCTTTCCTCCTTTGCTCTAGCTCTGAAGCACCAGATGACCAGCTAGCAGCAATAAACAAGAAGCCAGCACATTTTGCAGCCCATTCCTCCAATCCCAGCAGCGGAAAGAAGCTTCTGAACATACAGGGAACTAGGAGACTTCCAGGTACACATGGCTTCATCTCCCTCTCCTGTGCTTGAGTCTTCATTCACATTTACAATAACCTTTGTTACTGGCAGACCCCAATAGCTCAACTTCAACAGTGCCAAGGGAGAGGGCTGGAGGAGCCTGGACCACTACAGAAGCTCTTTGGCTAGGTTACTTTTTTTTTTGCTGGCAAAACACAGTGCGTCCTACTGCTCCCCACAGCACTAGTTATCAGAGTGAGACATCTTTCACCATGAAATCCACACAGTCCAGAAAATCCAGGAGAATGTTTTACAGTGGCATGCAACATGCTAACATGAAAACACCTTCTTCTGCTTCCCCTGTCCGTGGGTGAGGCACTGCCAACAGCACAAACCCATTGTTCAGCTATCACTTTCTGCTGTCATTCCTCTGCCATGGGACATCATCATCTTCCTTTAGAAAACTACCTTTACAAGCCCCTGCTATCAACCTCAGAACTCTATATCAGTCTATTTTCTTCAGCTGGCTCAGCAATAAAATACCTAATGATGCTGATGCCTGAATCATCACTGGACTCAGATAAATGGTCTGGGTCTTCCTCCGCAGAACTACTGCTCGAGGCTCTTTGCAGTCTCAAGCAGGCATTAGCACCAGCACGTGTTCCCTGCACACAGTGCCCTGCTTCCTCTAAGATGTTTTGCAGCAAGATAAATTAGTCTCACCACCTACTCCGCTGCAAGTACTCACTCTCCCTGGCACTTAAGAGGAGCTCTCTGAGTGCAGCAGAGCCTCCCTCCTGGAGGTGTGGCACTGCGGGAAGGAAACCAGCCTGGTATTGCTCTTAGAGCAAATAGGAAGGGATGTCTGCTCCTCTGTTTTCATTAGAAGAGCCTCTTTCTCAAGCAGCACTAATTCCAGCGATATTTAAGGAGAATCAAGGAGTGATCAAGAGTATTATTATCTTAATACATATTCCTCCTCCCATTGTTTTCCCCCTTTAACGTCAGCGATTAGCACGTCTGATGAAAGATGCAGCAAGCAAACAATTTCAGGTTTAGTGCATCACGTACTGAGTCATTGCCATGAAGCTCCAGCCTTCGACAGAATTCCTGGTGAACAGCAATGAAATATTCATCAGCTCATATTTGTAAATGGCCCAGCAGCACACTGAGTAAATGACCTCCGATGAAGCGCCTCGCATTAAAATGGAACAGCAGCCAGCTGAAGCGAGGGAGCTACAAACTACGCATGTTTTGTCAGCACAGACAAGCAGCAAACACAAACAGAAAGAAATCTAGTTGGGCTCATCATCCTGACAGGGAGAAACAAATGAGGAGCCAGCCTGTTTGCTTCAGAGAGTCTCACCGGCAGTGCTTATCATAGAATCATAAAGGCTGAAAGATCGCTAAGATCATGCAGTCCAGCCATCAGCCCATGCCTGTGACTGCTCTGAACCACATCCCTCAGTGCCACATTTGTCCTTTTCTTGTACACCTCCAGGAGCGGTGGCTCTGCCACCTCCCTGGGCAGCCTGCTCCAACAACGTGCTCGCTGAGGCAGGACGCACTAGGGTCGACTAGGCTGAACGTTGCCCCCTATGGTCTTGGCTGGCCATCAGCCACCTCGTTGCACGGCACTTGCCCCACACTGCCAGCCCTTGGCCAAGGAGCCAGCCCCTAAGATGGTCCCCGCAGTTTGCATTTCCCACCCTACATTTTGACGTCCCCCTACGGATAGGAGACAGAGCAGGCAATGGGAAGGGGCTGTGCCCTCGGGGTGCTCTGTGTCCGGGGTACGGCACAGCGATGCTTTTGGGAGCAGAAGGGTGGATTTTCTGCCCTGCTTCCCTCTCTCATCGTTATTCAGGCTGCGTGATTTCCAGGGAGGTTGCCGGCGTTGCACTGCACCGCTTGTGGTGGTTAATCCTCGTACGGGAAAGCTCCACAATGGAAGTTGTGACGAGAATGCTAAATAAATTAGGAAAACCTAGCACGCTGCCATCAGCCCCCGCAAAACGCGGAGGCACCCGGGGTTCGCCTCCTCCACACGTTTTCCAGAGCGCTTCCTTGAAATCGAATCAAACCCCCTCACGCGTTGCCCCGCGGCCTCGCAGCAAGGTGCTCTCCCACCGCCGGAGCCGGGCGGGAGCTGCGGCCCCGCCCGCGGCATTTAGTTATTAATTAACCGCGCCGCGCTGAGGCAGCGCTCCCTTAGCAGAGCCCTGCGGGCGCCGGCGGCCGCAACTCGGGCGAACAGCGCCACCCGGCGGCCGTCTGGGGAGCGGCGGGTGCGGAGCGCTCCTCCCCGCCCCGCCCTCCTCTCGGTCACTGCGTGCGCCTCTCCGCTTTAAGCGCGTCGTTTCGCTAACTCGGCCACAGGCCGCCCGAACGCGGGCGTCCATCCTTCCCCTCAGCCTCTTGAAACGTTGGCGGAGCTGGCTAATTAATGTTTTCGCCTTGAAAACTAACGCCAGGGTGCATCCACCTCCCCCTGGCTCAGAGGGGCATGCTGCATTACAGAATCATAGATTCATTGCGGTTGGAAAAGACTTCCAGGATCATCTAGTCCCACCACCGTGCTCACTAACTGTGTCCCTCAGTGCCACATCTACACGTTTTTCCTACTCTCCAATTGGAATCTCCTTGGCACAACTTAAAGCAATTATCTAGCCCTATCACTGTTACCTGGAAGAAGAGGCCAACCTCAACCTCTCCACAACCTTTTTCTAGGGAGCTGTAGAGAGCAATACAGTCTCCTCTGAGTCTCCTGACCAAACAATCCCAGTTACCTGAGCTGCTCCCCATAACCCTTGTGCTCTACATCCTTCACCAGCTTCACTGCCCTTCTCTAAACACACTCCAGGGCTTCAATCTCTCTTGTAGTGAGGGGACCAAAACTGAACACAATACTCAAGGTGCAGCCTCACCAGAGCTGAGTACAGAGGGAAGATCACCTCCCTGCTCCTGCTGACGTCATTTCTGTTACAAGCCAGGATGCCATTGGCCTTCTTGACCACCTGAGCATACTACTCACTCATGTTCAGTCAGCTGTCAACTGATAACCCGAAAATCCTTTTCCTCCATGCAGCTTTCTATCCACTCTGCCCCAAGCCTGTAGCAGTGCATGGGGTTGTTGTGACCAAAGTGCAGGACCTTGCACGTGGTCTTGTTAACGCTCGTAGAATTGGCCTCAGCCCATCAATACATCCTATCCAGATCCCTCTGTAGGGCCTTCCTGCTCTTAGGCAGACCAACACTTCTTCCAAACTTGGTGTCATCTGCAAACTTACTGAGGGAGTACTCAATCTCCTTGTCTAGATCATCAATAAAGATATTAAACAGAGGCAGCCCCAGTACTGGCTCCTGGGGAGCATCACTCGTGACCATTTGCCAGCTGGATTTAAGTCAGTTCACCACTCTCTGGGCCTGGCCATCCAGCCAGTTCTTTGCCCAGCAGAGAGTGTACCTGTCCAAGCTACAGGCCGCCAGCTTCTCCAGGAGAATACTGGGGGAGACAGAGTCAAAGGCTTTACTGAAGTCTAAGTAGATTACATCCACAGATAGATTACCTATTCCCAAAGTGACAGGAGAGAATTGTGTGAAAGAATCCAGGAAAAAAACCAAAACATTGATTCGCCCACTTGTCTATGGCTGTATCCGCATTGTTTGCATCACTACCAAGGGAAGAATCCAACCAGGCTCAGATTTTAGAAGATCTTTCTTCTATCCACTCCAGAGAATAATTTGATATTTCTAATGGTCTCCTAGCAAAGCTTAGATATCCTACTTAGAAATATATAGAAATAAATATACATATTTACGTAGGATTGTAAAATCACAGAATTGTTTAAGTTGGAAGGTTCCTTTAAAGATCACCTAGTCCAACTCCTCTGTAATGAACAGGGACACCTACATCGAGATCAGGTTCCTCAGAGCCCCATCCAGCCTGTCCTTGAATGTCTCCAGGGACAGGGCATCCACCACCTCTCTGGGCAACCTATTCCAGTGCTTCACTACTCTCATAGTATATGCTTGGTGATATATTTGTTTCTACATGCATATATTTATATAAATATTATGTCTTACATTTATGTAAGTTATATAAATAAATATGCAAACAAACACACCAAGAGTCACATTCACACATTTATAGGAAAACTATTCAGACATGTGGTTATTCAGTTCCTCTAGGAAACACCACAACTCAGAGTTTGAACCCTGAGTGCACAGATCTTACACCAGCATCCCTGAAAATCAGGACTTTTCATAGTTACATTTGTGCTTATGCATACAGAAGGGTTGTTTTACATATCTAATTTCAGGCCTCTAATTTTCAGAACTTTGCGGTCTGAACAGGAACTGTTCCCAGTTGGAGTGCCCCAAGGGGCACTTCTGTAAGAAGTGCATCATCCAGTCACCTTGAAGGGATACTGAAGCACTGAAAGCTGTTGATAGCACAGGTGAAAAACTCTGCCTTTTGTAATGAAGAGACCTCCCAATTCCCAGATGTGCTCATGCTATAAAATTTCTGGACATCCTACATGAAGATGAGAACAGAGCACCTAATACAACAGATGAATGAAAAAAGAAAAAAAAAAAGAAAAGAAAAAGGAAATGAGATTTTATTTCCCATCATGGCATCTGCATTAAGATTCATAACTGCTTAATTCTACTATAATTGTGCCAGAGTCATTTTGAATTTCGTTTTCTTTATGCGCCTTTCTCTAAAGCTGATATACTTGGGGAAGAAGAATGCACAAAACAGCACTTAACTGCACGTGGCAACGTCTCACTACTTGCTGCTAATGATGTCAGAGGAGGTCAGGTGGGCACAGAAGTATGAATTATCCCCACATCTGTATGCTTTTTGTGTGACTAAGCAGTACGTAGGAGAACTGAAGCCTTCCTAGGACAGTAGGGACACAGAAAGCTAAGGAGGAGGAATGCCTTTTTAATTCTCACCTTAATTCTCTCTGTTTGGAAGCCCCTCCTCAGCCCTTGCGTTTGATGTTACTGTAAAAAGAGAATGTGGCACTAAGGAAAGTCAGCTTGCAGCAGCATTGGTTCATGGGAAAGCCTGCAGAAGCCACCTCCAAGCACTTCTGCAAGTACATTTCTATGCTGGGTTGTCAGTTGTGCTGCTCTATTCTGAGCGTAGAGACATGGAGCAAGATGCTTGGGGTGGATTTGCTGGCAGATCAGTAGGGACTCATAATATTCCTGCCAAATTCATTTTCTCATGTGACCTGAGCTTGACTTGGAACGTGGATTTCCTACAGAGACAAGTTTGAGCAGTGCCAGGAATTTGAAGGCCAGGTGGTCTGCAAAGCTTCTCCCCAGGCTCTGCGATCCTATTTCCTCACGTCATTCTTTCCAGCCAGCGCAGAGCTTGGGCTGAGGTGCTCTCATCAAACTGAGTCCTGAAAACCAATGCAAATGTTTCTTCTCATCACCACCTATCCTCTGGAAGAGATTGCGACAGAAGTGGGTGGAAAGACAAGCACGTTTCTGCTAGGAAACAGATTCAGACAGGCTTTGCCCAAGACTGCTAGTGAAACTTTTCTCTGCCATAGGAAACTAAAGAAACCCAACTTTTCCATCTCAGCAACATCCAAACTGGGCTTAGCTAGTGCAAACTGTGATATCCTTGCTAACACAAAGGCTGAATTCACCTCTTACCTGGGAAGGAAAGCCATCAGGATTTTCTGAAGAAAGCTATCCATAGCCACACTGATCTCTTGGGACAAGAAGATCCATGTATTAATTTTAGGTCTCTGGCAATCCATATACTGGAAATAACTTGTGGCTCTGATCCATACTGACTTCTATTAAGGAAAGAAGCTAAAATGAGCTGGAAGCTCTCCCAGATGATGCTCTCTGAATATCCATTGAGAAAAAGCAGCCTACCCTAATACACTACTCTGTTCCATCCCTAAGAAACTCTTATTAAAGAAAGTTTAGCTTCCTGAACAGGCTCAGTGACATTGCCAGCACTGTAAAGTAGTATTAGGTGAGGATCTGGACCAGAGATAGTGCTTTTCTCACTATTTTTTTCTTCAGCAGCAACCAGGGGTAATGTACAGATTCTTAATCTTCTTGCACTGCTAAGGAAAGATCCCTGTAGTCCAACCCCTAACACAGAGCAGGGACTAGCTTTTTCATCCTGAAATGGCTTCTGTCATTCCCCCTGGAAACGTTAGAGAAGTGGAAATGGCCCTTCACATGTATCATCCTATATCTATAATTGCTGCCTTGTTGGCAAAGCCCTGTCACAGATTGCACTCAGCTCTATCCCACCCTCACATCAGATGCAATCCACACCAACCTGTGCCTGTCAGAGTGCCTGCCTGAGGTAGTTGGGTGGAGAAGAGCTCACTGCACTTGCACACCCAGGAGACTCAGCAGAGAAGATTTCAGCAAGCCTGTAGAATTCCCCTTGACTGAAGCCATCTCTGCACCAATTCTTTGCCATGTGTGCCTGAGAAAGGGATGTAGCACATCCTTCCCCACAGCTAAGAGCAAGAAGATGGTACTAGGTTGTGCTCCCTGTCAGATTTAGATTTGGCTCCAGCAGTTGAGCTCTCCCTACACAATTGCAGCAATGTTTGATACAGAGGGAGGTGTATCTTCCACTGAAGTAGTATTTGAGACAGCACAAGCCAAAACTGACCTCCACGCTTTCTCTATAATTGGCATCACACTGAAGACAAGTTTCAAAACCCCCATGTTTCTACAGTCTGAGAAAGGTTGAATTAACTCAGGAATAGTATCACGGGGAGCATCTGCAAATTCCCTTACCAGACAGCGCTTCGGCTGGAAGAACGTAGCTGGAAGAACGTCAGCAGCAGCTATCAAATTCATTTGCATCAAAACTGCAGCTTTTTGGCAGTGGGCTGACCAATCTGAAATTCAGTCTCAAAATCCATTAGAATCCAGTTTAAACTTAATCTTCCTCCAGCTCTCATTCCTTTGCCCTTGTTTTCCATGCATTTAAACAAATCCCATCTCATCATCTATCAATCAGAAAGGAGAAATACAGGGTCGAGAGCACTTGGGTACCAAAATGGAGACTCTGAAAGTAGCAAAGTAGGTTGATGAAATCCAAAATTCTTGCCCAATTTAAGCCCTAGTTTCTTGCCTGAAAGGGCTGAATTGGTTGTTCTCAATATCTTTTGCTGGCAAGAGACCTCTGCCTTTTGCACACACTTCTTTCCATATCTGCCAGCATTTGATTGCAAGAACATTTTTTAAGATTTCATGTCAGACCTGAGCAGAAGCCAGTTTGATCATTTTAGGAGAGAGAGGCTCTCCATGATAGGCGATCCAGAAACACAAGGGCAGCTTGCTTGTACATTTTTCCCTGCTTCTGGACCATTATACAAGCCAAAACCAAGCTGAGTTTCCAAGTTCCCTAACACAGTACTTGTGCATCTACAAAACTTCATACTCTTCTACTGTGTGCACTTTTCTATAGATGTATGATATCTATGGATATAACTTTCCTGTGCCTGTATTTCACAGAATCACCTACAAACAGGGTTTATCTGTAAGGCCAGAAACCCAAACTTCAACTATTAACCAGTGCTCTGCTGAGTCTGCTTTGTCAGAAGTCCCCAGGCTGTGCAATGAGAGGAGTGCCTGGACACAGCTGAGCATTTCCCAGGCACTGAACAGAGCTTATTCCACAGAGTCACTTCACCGTGAACACAGAGGAAGCTCCATTAGCCAACACAGAAAAATGCTCATTTCCAGCAGACTTATGACAGCCAGCACCACTCCCCAGTCCATCTGTCCAAGGCATGGGTAGCTGCTGTTCCTTATTGCCTAACCAGCACCAACCTGTATCAATCCGAAGTTGTACACTGGCACTATAGTGCTGGCAAACAAACTCTCTCCATTCAGGAGGCCACAGGGCTTTGGTATGGAGCACTGATCCACTGTGATCCTGATTCCAACACCACTGTAAACACATCGCCTGGCTGAAAAGCTGCTCACAAGTGCAACTGTGAAGCAGAACAGAAGAGTGACTCCTGACTCAAGCTCATGCTAAACCAGAGACTGTTTTCTCAACTAAATAAGGTTGCCCATCAAAGCGGTTCCTTATCACATTACTGTTGCTGCCATGCACTGAGTGGCAGTCCACAGAAGTTATGGCACAATAGCACAAAACAGTCTTTCATCCCTTTGAAATCTGATGTTTCAAAGCTTCTCCCATTCTGAACTTCATCTGAACAAATGGGGAACAACCCGTGGTAGTTCAGTCTGCTAGCCCAGGCAAATCATAGAATCATTAAGGTTGAAAAGGACCTCTATGATCTTCTCATCTAGTTCAACCATCTCCACCATGCCTAATAAGCCATGTTCCTCAGTGCCACATTTACACATTTCTTGAACACCTCCAGGGACGGTGACTCTACCACTTCCCTGGGCAGCCTGTTCCAATGCATTACTACTCTTTCTGAGAAGAAATTTTTCCTAATATCCAACCTGAATTTCCCCTGGAGCAACTTAAGGCTATTACCTCCTGGATATAAGTCACTGCTTTGAACTCTGGCCTCACAAAACATAAAAATGTTCATCAGCTATAAAGGCTATACTGGAAGGGGAGTTTTTCTGCTAACCACAGTGCTTTTTCCTGTTGCTGAGAAAACTGTCCTGCTAGCATGTATAGTCTCAAACTGTACTAGCATTTTCATTGGACTCAGTAAAGTGGTATTTTCTGAAAAGAAAAGCATTCCCTGTGAAATCCCCACCCATCACAAAACCTGCCTGCCACAGTAACAACTCCATGCAGCCCCTGCTAGGGGTTGGGAGAACTGAGGAGGAGAGATGCAGAAGCCGATGAATGCTTTTTTGTTTGCATCAATGCTGTTTCTGTTGCTTCCACCCCTGATAGGTGGTGAGACCACACAACTCAAAGGCTAGAATTTCTTTTTAGTCTTAGGCTCATGTGTGTTTGCATCAGAAACATGCAATGCAAACCACCAGTAAATGTATGGATGTACCATTGCTTCTGCTCTGAGTCCTACTAAGTCTTCTTCCCTCCTTCCTGTTCCCTTTTTCCAAAGCACGCACTGCAAGCGGAATGAGCACACCCAGCAGCACTCATCCAAGATTCATTCTCAGACACTCACTCCACATTTGGATATGCGTCACCATAGCCAAATGACAAGTATAGCTCTCCTCTTCAGAGAGCACCAGAACGGGCTTGTCTTACATTTCCTTCCTGCATGCAAACAAAGGGATAGCATATGAGTACCACCTTTCTGCCCCAGTCATACCACAACCAAGTGCTTTTTACTGCTCACATACTCCTACCTCTGGAAGGAAGGTGACAGTGAGAAGGGTCCATGCAGGAGACAACCTAGTTCTTCCCTTGGGGCTGAGCACAAATTCATACCACTAGAGAAAGGACCCTGGTACAGCAGCACAAAAACAAGGGCAATAAAAGAATGTGATGACAAATGAAAGCTGAAAATCAGACCACTGCTCATATCTAAGTACCACCCATTGGCTTCGTACCTGATTTTCAAATGCCTCTTGTACTGCCAGGAGAAGTCGATGTGCTTGAAAAAAAAATCTATTCATCTTATCCTCCAGCACCGTAGAAAAAAAAAAAGTTAAATAGAGGTTTAACAAATATTCTATGTTCTTATATGAAGACACTGAGTAATCACACCACCGAAATTGCATGCATCTTTGATATACTGGACATTGTAAATGTAGGGATTCAAACATTAAAATCTAAAAGTATTCAGCACACTTGCTTCATGACACCAGCTAAATTTTGCCCTTTCTTCATGACTGGCTATCAATTTCCTCCTGGAAAAGCTTAAGTTTTAACCAGAAGGAAGCTGTGCAAGGCTTTGCTTTTGCACATACCTATTACAGATGCACAGCTTTTACTGTAGGTTGATGCAAATACACACCCTCTCACTTTGTAGCAGACAAACCTGAAACCTTTAGTTTGTCTCACAGAGTGTAGACTCTGGGTGGATCCTGAAAACTCATAACAATGTACAGATTTCAACATCTTCCTGAACTTTTAACACATATGACAAAAAAGAGTATGTTCTTTCATTGTCTCCATACCACTGAGTATTCCCTTTTCCTGAAAGCTTGAATAAAAATGAAAAAAAGAGTTAGCAAGGTGCCTGACACAGTAGTCCACTACTATTTAAAAGTATGTCAAAATAATTGAAGCCTGACCTGTACAAAACCATGTGGGCCCACGTCATACACCAGCAGTCTTGTATGAGGAGCAGGTACTGCTGAGAAGCAGCTCAACCCCAGACAACTGCAAAGGGCCTGTACTGAGAGCCTGCTAGGGCTGGGCAAGGCTTAGCTTTATGATACTCAGAAAATGCAGAGAACAGCAGCCCTACCTGCAAGCTGACTTCTACAAAGAGGGAATTTATCTCCTCTGAAAAACTGCATCTATCTTGCTGTCCTTCACTAACAGGAGACCCACACGGAAACATCTGAAGCAGATAGCTTTTGTTCGGAGGGAACTGCAAGAAAAAATGAGTGAAGCTTTTAGTGCAAAGTTTTCTCTCTGGAAATGTTCCGTTGTACAGTTCAGAAGTATACAAGGATGCCAAAAGCAAGAAGATTTTGGTTTGAAAGAACTAACTTAAACTTGGTTAACACTCACCTTATACTGAACTTGCATAATACAGGAAAAATTATAAAATAATTTCCCATTGATTGGAAACAGGGAAAACATAACCCCCATTTTCAAGAAGGGAAAAAAAGAAGATCCAGGGAACTACAGGCCAGTCAGTCTCTGTGCCTGGCAAGATCATGGAGCAGATCCTCCTGAAGGCCCTACTAAGGCACATGAAAAATAAAGATGAGGTGATTGGTGGTAACCAACATGGCTTCACCAAGGGCAAACCGTGCCTGACAAACTTGGTGGCCTTTTGTGATGGAGTTACAGCATCAGTGGATAAAGGAAGAGCAACTGATGTTATCTGCCTGGACTGATATCTGAAGGGAGCCAACAGGAAAGCTGGGGAGGGACTTTTTATAAGTGCATGTAGTGATGGGATGAGAGGAAATGGTGTTAGACGGGAAGAGGGTTGATTTAGACTAGATATTAGAAATAAATTCATAACTGTGATGGTGGTGAGACACTGGAATGGATTGCCTAGAGAGATTGTAGATGCCCCTTCCCTGGAGGCAATCAAGGCCAGACTGGATGGGGCTTTGAGCAACATAGTCTAGCGGGAGATGTCCCTGCCTATAGCAGGGGGATGAAACTAGGTGATTTTAAATGTCCCTTCCAACCCAAACCATTCTATGAAAAAAGCTCAAGAGAAAATCCTATTGCAAAAATGAGGTGAAGTGCTATCCAGGCCTACATTTGGAAAAATTTTGCAAATACAACTACTTGGCCAGAAGTATAGAAAAAACAAACATACCCATAAACATTTTGGCAAAAGTCACAGCTGCGTGAATGCCAGTAGGAAGTTCCACCAGTCTCATAACTAGCTAAAGCCTTTGCGGGGAGCCCAGAAAGTAATTAGAACAATTCAAGGGAAGGATGCTGTCTAACACAGAACATGAAAAACATGTAGCTTTGTTGCTCTGGTATGCAGGCTGTGCTTCAGATATGAAACTACTTGCACTAATTGGAGGCAGGTAGAGGAATCAAGGTTAGCATTGCCAGTATGAATCACATAATTGTAGGGGAGTTTAGGGATGTGGTCTTCGGATCTTAGGAGACTGCCTGTACCTAGGCAGCTGAATTAGTAAAGCTATATAAGGCCAAGACAGACTGAGTAAAGGCATTGGAAACAAAAATATTTGAGAATGGATGTAGAAGAAATAGGACCAAGAAACGGAGGTGGTAAAAACAGCAAAAAGGTGGATTCTGCAAAATGAGAGAGGAAGAATAAGACATACAATCAGGTAAAGAACAAATGAAGCACCTAAAAACAGTGGCAAAGCTCCCTGCTCGGCTACGCCTCCGTGGACAACTAATATGAGTTGTATCTGACTCTCCATCAGGTCCATGTCAGAAAGGGAGGGAGGGAGAATACTGAGGGTTAGGTTTGTACCCCAGGACTGAGTGATGTGGGAAGAAAAGGTGGCGGAATGATCACAGAGTATCTGTGCAATTTATGAGATTTGAGACTGATAATTAGTGGTTTTGTAGTTGTAACTGTGCAAAATGATACAATTATAAATGAATGGTAGCAGTTTCTCTATTAATAGTATCTATCATGAGGCTACTTAAAAGTATGTTAATTTATCAAAAAACATTGCTATCTGTTTAAAAAGTTATGATTTGAGCTTGCAATTTGAAGGAGAGAGATGGGCCCTGAAGTAAGAAGGAACAAAACAAACCCTCTTTATTGCTATGCTTCCACCATGGAGCTGGTACTGACTGTTGTTAAGAAAATCTATAGAGAGGAGAAGCTGGTGGTATAAGCTACCGGTTGGGGAGGATTTGCTTATATAAACATACTAGCAATCTTGTATCAGTAAGTTCAAGAAGAAGTTACAGATCTTGATGTAACATTTATCCGCTTATTAGTTTATCTCTTTTACTCTTGCCATATATATTACAGATGTAATAATCTTGATAAGTAAAAAGTGGCATTTTCACTCTCTTTAATACAGAAGAAGCATCAAAACAAGGTGAAGAGTGATATAGATACATGAAGCCACTTCTCTCTTCAAGTAAAGAACTTTCTTTACAGGCATTTTGAGCTGCATATCTCCATGGTCAAAGCCTTCAATCAGATAAAGAAACATGCTTGTTGGCCAGCTAAGCAACCTGCTAAGCAGAATTCCCACTGCCAGCACTGATACCATTTTGTTTAAATGTAGTTTCTCATCCCACAGGCTTCGGCTGTTTGAAGGGAAAGCAGTTCTCAGAACAGATGGAGTTGGTAATAACGCACTTTCTAGGAGATACAAGGATTACACAGGGAATAAAATGGCGAAACAGTGTCTGGAGTACACGTTGTAAACTTAAACCTTCTGAATTTCCTTCCCAGTGAGAACAACATGGTGGGGTAAACTGGAAGTTCACAGCTTTCCAAAACGTTAACCATCATGGCTGTTTCCCCTCAGAACATCGGCTACTGAAACTATTGAGACGCGTTCCAACCTCGCACCCACAAAGAAATCTTGTGACTTGTCATTTTGAGTCAGTGTCAGGAGCACTGCCAAAAAAAAGAATGAAGTTGCTGTCTCAAAAGAGCAAGAGAGAGTCTATGCAACAGACAGGGAAATGGTGCAGGCACTTGCCTACGTATAACAGTGCTTCTGAGCTCATCTACAGAATCACATTGGATTTCTGCTAGGACATCTACACCAGCCAGCCTGTTTTCAGTGAAGTAGGACGGTCCATATTCAGACAGACCGGTGTTGTTCTACTTTCCCAGGCTGCCTGCTTGTACTTAGATTGAATTCTCTGCAAGGCATGGCCCAGGCTTCTGGATACCCAGAGAGTGGCCACCACAGGACTTCTGTGAAGATGAAAGGCTGCTTTGCACTAGTACTTCAGCAGTCACTGACATGGAAAACAGTGCCAACAGGATAGGGTGGGGAGAGGCAAGGTGGGACAAACACAAGACCAATGTCCAGACCTGGGCTCCATTTTACCCAGTAACCTGCCTCAGCATTGTCTATGAACAGGTATGCAGAGAAGAGTAAGAGCAAGGTAAGCATATATAGTACTACTCTTGAGTATTTTCCCAGCTTACAATTATTTTCATCTCAAGAGTGGTCCTGAGCTTAATTTGGTTTATTAGTGATACCCTCAGTCCCACTGGATGTCTCTTTCAAACATTTGCCCTATCTATCTTTTGTTTTGCATTAAAGCACCGTTTTAAAGGAAGGACCGTTGTATCATTCCTTAAGAAAAAAATAAAACACAGAGGTTATGTTCCCACAGCTCTGACCCACAGTGCCCTGCATTTTGTAAGAAGTCATTATATCTGGTTTTGATTCCCTTCACAGACTTCAGTGGGGACTTTTACTTTACACGATACAAGTAAACTTAAGTGCATAAAGTACACAAAGTGCATAAAGATACAAGTAAACAAGTGCATACAGTTATCCTGGATGTTGTCTCTGTTTAATATTTTCTATGCAGTTGCATTGTTCTCACCAGCTATCAGTTGGGTATCACCAGAAGTCTGGTCAAATCAGACAGATCCTAACCCAATCCCTTTACGTGACTATTACACATGTGCTGTGCCTAAGGACAGTTGCCTGAATTCTCACCCTGGCCCTGGACATGTAACTTACAATTATGATAGTATCCAAAACTTGAAATAGGTCTGAATCTCATTATCCAAAGCAAGGTCTCTTGGATTGCATTGAATTGGCTTTTAAATGTACGACATCATGGCTGAAATCTTGGCCTCCTCTTTAATCTATGGGATTACTTTTATTATCTTTATTTAGGGCAGGATTTTGCCTCAGAAACAGCTCTACTGTTTAGCATTATTTTATAATTATCTTGTTAGATGCCTTCCTGTTTGTTAAAGTACATCAGCTTTCTCTTCTTCAACTTCACTCAGTGACAGAGCAAAAGATACTTGCAGCTTTCAGAGCAAGAAAGGCTGAGGTGTCCAAAGCAATCTTTTATCCAGCTCTGTCACACTACAGAGCCAATTTCTCCTGTCTGCGGCTCAGAGAACACTACTGCAGACATTGGCTTTAGGGTTGAGTTTAGCCTGTAGGTTTTTTTCCATTTAATACTTTGTCCAGAAAAGTCCTTTTTGGCAACTGCCTTTTGGAATCCTATTCCAAACCCTGGATCTTAAAGTAAATAAGAGAATTTTACTGGGGATGAGGCAATCCTCTCTACTTTCCTTCCTGATCATTCTTTGCCATCTGCAACAGCCACCAATTTGTGCATGAAGCACAGCTTAAAAAAAGAAAAACAAAGCTAGCATGAATAACAAATGCAGTGTCACTACTGGGCAGTTAAATAACCAGGAAAACAGAAGGAAAAAAGGTTTACTTGACTGGATTTACTTCTAAATAGTACATTCCTAAGAACCACTGAACAAAATGAATGAAAACGCAGCCTCTAGCAGAGTGAAGCACAAAGGATTCATTCCTGAAAGTTTCGAGAGTTGGTTCTCTGGTGTGCCAGCTTTTTTCAGGCGAATCTCCCTTCCCTCCAGCACACAGATTTTTCAGCAAGAAAAACACAGAAACCAAACTGGCCACCTTGCAACATTTGGTCCAACTTTGTGTGATTAAAATGGGATGATTTGGATTACATTTTGCAGCCAGCAGGGCTAAATAAGCCTGTCTGAAGTCCTGACCCGAATGCTTTGACTTCAAGAGAAGGAACTGGCAGCGAGAGAAAAAATAAACAGTTTGCTGTATCGTTCCAGCAGGCACCAAGACAGGGCTATGCAGTGTGGCGAGTAGGTGTTATTAGCTCATTTGTCATTAGTTTAAACTAACACGAAGCAGAAAGCAGAAGTCTGAGCACACGGAAACAGCACCCTCCAATTCTGATTAGCCTCTTGTTTACACCACGTTGTGGCAATCTGGAGGCTGCATTGGCTCACTTTACCATTCTTCAGGCGTGAATGTAGTAACTCCTGTCTCTCTTAGAGGAAGGAAAGAGAAGCTAACCCACAGAGGAGTAGCAAGAGACGGGAAGAATCAATCCTGCAAACTGCCACTGCCACCATGAAGACATCGAATGTTCTCGCTCTCATCTTAGTCCTGCTTTGCATCAATGCCAGCACAGAATGGCCTACACACACAGTCTGCAAGGAGGAAAACTTGGAGATATATTACAAAAGCTGTGGTGAGATTCTTAAAATTTCCATTTTCCATTTCCTTTTAGCTAGGCAACAGAATTGTTCTTATACAGTAAGAGGAACTTATAAACCAGGCAGTGAATGGAAGGGTTACATTCCCAAGCTGGCACTAGGTTTTGCAGCTGGATTGTTTTGTCTTTCACATCTAGCTGGTTTGGTTGACACGCACGCATCCAAATGTATTTAGATGGAATATAATAGAGAGGAAGTAATGTAACCTAATTCAGATTATTAAACAGCTGTCAAAAAATTGGTTCAGTGTGAGAGATGATTAGGATTTTTATCTTGAAACTCAGTTATTAGAAAAAAATAAACAAAAAACACAACAGAAAGAGCTTAAATCTTTATCTTTTTTACCTCTGGGACAACACTCTTCAGTGCCCTGATCTGCTGGTTTCCTACTGCACAGTTGGGTTGTGGTGATGTGCTTTCTGTCCTCCCACTTGGAGTGACAAGGGACCCTGCGTGACAGCGGGAAGGAATCGTGTTCTCAGCTGCTGCCACCATGCTCAGCGAAGCTTCAGCAGCAGCACTTAACAGAGGCATTTCCCAGGAACCATAAGGTTTGTTTGTTCTTTAAATCTGTAGAGAAGAAAAGGAGCAAGCAGCACTGGGGATGTCTGAAAATGAATTCACTGAATAGTGCCTGCTCTCCACCTCTTGCTTTGCTGGCCTTGTGCCTCTCCTATTGTGCTGATCTGCTTTACAACTGGGACAAAGGGAATTAGATTCACAGACGCTTCATTCATTTTCCGCACGTGATGTGAAAAGCGATTCGTGGCAAATGAGCACCCTAGAGTTTGTTTTTCCAATTCATCCAGATACAAAGGCTTTCCCGGGGGGCTTTTTCTCCCTTGTAGCTTTCATGCACTTTTGCACACCCATTAAAATAAAGCCAGTGAGGGACAAGAGAGGTAAATAAATATTTGCAATGCAATTCTTTCCAGGCCTGCTCCAAGGAGAACAAAGTCAGGCTTTACATATTATAAATGGGTATACCACATTAGGAAAATATTTAATTAGCTATTGAGTGTGACCTTTGGTATTACCTTTATTTTAGTAAGAGTTCATTGTATAAACCAATTCCGTTCCCTTTACAGGTCTCAGCATGAGATGCCTTAACATAGGGGCATAGGCTACAATTTGTGCCAATTCAGATGATGATGAAATTTGTCTGCGGGGCATGTGTCTGTCAAGCATTGCTTCTAACTACACACACCACTGGACTAACAAAATGCGTTTGTTTAGAGCTTACACATCACTCGTTTGGTTTGCCATGCACACAAAGCTAACAGGTACATTCATTCAGGAGGTGTTCACAGCTTGAGAAGCACAAGTCAGAGATCTCAAGTCAGGTCCCAACACAAGAGTGGTTTCTGTTCTCCTAGACACAGCTATGGGAGATGAGAGGACTACACAGACATGGAAATAACACAAAAATTAAATCAAATTCCTTGTTTGAAGCCTGATTCCTCTTCTCCTTACAGCTCTGGCAGATGCAGTTGTGGGAATACTCACAGCTGCTGTCACTGTGTTCTGCCCTGCCTTTTCCAGAGATTAACTGTACCTGTAGCTTCAGAACAGGAAGCATCATCTGCATCTCAGCTGATCCAGCTCATAGTGTTTTAGCTTGCATAAAGCAAAAAATATAAGGCTTTTTGAGGAGGCTGGGCCCCAAATGTCTCCTAGATGGGGAATACGCTGAGCTCACTGGCCAGCTCACAGTTGTGACAAAAGCACTGATCACACTCTTAAGAAGGGGAGAGCTTCTCCCCCCCTCATCTCACTCTCAACCATAATTAGATGTGAAGAATATAGCTTTTATTTTCTTTAGCTATGTCCCATTGGCTATTCTCACCCAGGAGGGAAAAGACATGCCTAGTTTTGACAAGACCCTTCCCTAACAAACCTCATGAAAACTTGATAATAGCAGCAAGCACAGCATAAATACTGGGCAGGTGCCCACACACTTCAGGTATTTCAAAGGAAAGATTGTTTCAAAAACGCAGTGTTGCTCATTCTTCAAGGTGCTGGTATGGAATTAAAAAAAGGTGGAGCACCTTCCTGGCTCACAGACCAGAGGAGGGGAAAAGGGACTGTGATAACAAATCCCAGCAGCCCCAGAAGGCATTCTGACAAACTACTGAACAATAATAATGCTAAGTTGCAAAACTAAACCTCACTGAATGCAACCAATCCCAAAATAAATGACATTCTGTCTTGGTGAAACTTTTCAACCTGCATGTCCCTTCAGTCTGAGAGATCCTCATGGTATCTCCTGCTCCACTAATGATGCCAGTGAATGACATATTTGGGGATACAATACCTACAGTGAGGTTGCCAGTACAAAAAAAAAACTTGGGTAAAGAATTCCCTGATGGCCTAAAGAGGATCAGAATTTCACCCCTATTGTTGTTACTATAAATTCTAGGATATTATCAGTGCACCAGGGTTGAATCAAGTAAAATTTAAGAAGGTTCGGGGAATTCTAGCCAAGTACTTCACAACTTTATTTCTGGATCTAGATGCCCTCTATCAGCAGATTAATAATAGGATTCAGTCTAAGTATTTAAAATGGAGCTGCATGTTCATTTTTGCTTTGCAGTTTATCAGATCCTCTCCTATAAAGCAGTAAAAATCTGACTAAAGCTAAAAATGTGAGTTAATATAACTGTGATAAATGTAGCAGAGAAGCTTAGATGGATAAATGAAGACAGATAGAGAAAGAATAGCAGTCTTCTGTTTTCAAAAGCAAGTCCCAGTTCCCTGTTGAAAGCTCTTGCTCTAGGTGCAACCTGCCTCTATAATGGGGTAGGTCACAGGCATACATCAGGCTCTTAGACACACCCCACATTCTGGATCCTATGGAAGGGATCCTCAGTATCACCCAGGCACATCAGAACAAGCCTTCAGGGACCAGGCCCCTAAGGCATGCATCAGAAAAACAGAGCTGGACAAGACCACATCGATCAAAGTCACACGCTTTGGTTAGGCGAGGGGTGGGGGGGGGGGGAGAAATGTGATATAAAAGAAAACAAATGAAAATTCTCAACAGCAAGTCCACAGCAAGAAATATAGGCTAAGAGACAAGTGGTCTATAAGTAAATAGACACTATGCTGCCTCCTCTACATAACCACAGGAGACATAATACCGAGACAGTTTATAAATAGCAAGACATTTCCCATCAGTGCCATTCTTCCTCCCAGGAACAAGTGACAAAAACAAAGGAAGATCTCAAATGGCCAGAAATCACTTCAGAAACCTGGGCAGGGATCCTAAGATAAAAGCAACGCAGGTTAACATCTCTGACTGAGAAAAGAGAACTGTAATTGGCAAGTCTATGCAGAGACATGGAAAGAATCTGCTACACAAATGGCTTATTCCTATTCCTTTTAATTTCACTGTGATTTTTACAACAAAAATACTTTTGATCTTTCCTGCTACGTTTTAAAAGGCAATTCTGTGGGAAGGGAAACACAGGAAGGCAAAGATAGCAAGTGCCCTGAGCAGATTCTAATGGTTTCTGATTGTCAGGCTTCTACCTGAAAGTGCAAAGTGCAGTGCAGTCAGAGACTACAAAATGTAACTCTTCAGTGCAGCTGCTGGCACCTGCCTCTGGACCGTTCATCTAAGCTTGTGTTAATTCACCAGGAAATCATTCCTACAAGGTAGTGGTCAAATGGGGCCTTCTTCATAGCATAAATAAAGCAGGTGATTGCTGCTACAGGTGCATCAAAAATGTTTTACAAGTGTTCATACAGCTCTATATTACCGCTTTAATTAGGTTGGGATATCTGCTTTTGTTTCAGCCAGGATAAGCAGACCAGTACTCCTAGTGAATAATAAAGCTCTATGCTCAGGTGAGGACCTCAAGGGTTTCAGAGCTGCCTGCTGCCTGAAAATGGAGGTTTCTTGACAAAGTAGAAAGGACCGCTGGTCAGGTATAAGGTTCTTAGAAAGGGTCTGGAGAACATCCATCATTAAGGACTTTGTTTACTATGCACTGGAGTAAATAACATGGAATTTCAGGGAAGGTTTTAGGATCACCAAAGTTAAATCTCAAAGTATATTGTTCAGGCTTTATAAAATGTGGTAAGGGCACATGGGATTTTTGACTATCAGGCAGAGACAAACAGATTTCCCAAATAACATTTGACCTTGGGCTTTTTTTTTTGGTCTTTTTTTCATCCGAAGCTCAGCTAACAGCCACTAGCTGAAATTTCAGCAAGAGAAGGAATCGATCAGCATTCATTTCATACTGCAGAACCTACACAGGAAACCAACTGTACCCTTCTTTACAATTTTATCTACCTACAGGTTTAAAACCAAGCAAATAACAACATTTAGTGAAATGGGCAACTATTTGCTTTAATTAATGTCTTCTGCTAGACATAGCAGCACGCCCCTCTGCACCCCTGAGAGAATTATTTTTCTCCTAAAGAGAACAAAGTTAAACTGCATATGTTCACTAAGAAGATTTTCCCTATGCTATATTGATTAAGTAGGAGAGAGAAGCACTGTCCACTTGCACTGGATTGCATTTACTAATAGAGAAAATCTCGTTTGCATTGCTTTTTATACTCAGGAGCTCAGATCTGGACCTTCGCAAAAAAATACCTTGAAGTGAACAGGGCTATTCTGGTGTAGAATCTGCTCTGCCTAGATAGCATAGTATAGCTGTGAACCTTCCTGTTAAGCTCCACGTTGAGGGAACTTTCAGTGCTTAAAAATAAAAAAGATGGAGACTGGTAGACTTGTTAGATTACTATTTCCTGACCATTTGTCTGTCCCTGCTGAATAGTTTCAGTCTTATTGGTGTTCCCCTCACACATTCAGCCCATCACATCCTTTCTCCTATATACCGAGAGATCAAACACACTATTTCTATTAAAACTCTTTTCCTTTTTTTAATTTTTTGTTTGTTTTAAGTAGACATTAACAGCCATCGCTGATAAATCAGGGATACTAACTTGTAAACAATCCTGCTAATTTGTCATCGTTGCAGCACTAATTTCACAGCACATCGCTTTCTGCTTTCTTCATCAACCAAAATTGCTGGTCTCTTTTCCTTGCTCGCCACATACGTGCATATCCTCTAGATGAAGGACATAAGTAATCTGATAGCTTCAGCTGGCAAAGAAAAGTGTAAAAATTCTCAGCTCACGCATCTTCAGGGCAAATGTTCTGCTAGACACTTTGTAAAAGAAGGTTATTTTTCTATTATTCTTTGGTTTTTTTGGCAGACAGATTGAGCCAGATGCTTCTCTTTGACTTATTTATTTATTTCCCTCAAGCAGTCTCCAGCAATTGCTTCTACTTCTAAATTATTTAAAGCCACATGACACCAGCTCCCCTCTGATCTTTTGTTGCATAAATTGCTAATGGGCAAACAATCAAAGAACTTAAGAATTTGACTTGAAAACATTTTTTATTTGCTCTGTCCAAGCCATCTTAGTGTCACAGCCTGGCTGCTGTGCTCATCTGGTGTAGCTTACTTACTCCATGGGGAAGGCCAGATGTTGACAGGCATATTTCTAGCTCCAGATCCTAACAAACTGAAGCTATCATCAGAATCAAGGTAGCATGGATGTGAGCGCACATGTAAATTTGCTTTATTTCTGCACATGTAAAACTTTTAAAGAGTTTGGTCCCTTCATGAACTAAAATTCATGAATCTGTTTCACTCTCCACTCTAATCATTAGAGTGGATTAAAACTTTCTTTCTCTATGTGATCTCTTAGGTGGCTCTGGCTTAGTTTTATCTCATTTCAGAGAGAGGAGAGTATTTAGTAAAATGTAAATGGTGAGGAAGAACATAAGACAGTCTCACACCTCTATGGTACTTCGGCAAAAAAAATTAGGTTCAGCATCTAGACTTCGAATCACTTAGCAAAATCAATATGAATGCTTTCAGTGAAGTTGTGGAGAGAATTAACCTTGGCTGAACTTCTGACTCCTTGCTTATTCATATGTAATATCACTAGGTTTTCCTAATGTTGTCACATCATCTCACCTAGAAATGTAATGAAGGCCCCCAAAAAACCTCTGGACCCTACAGTGCTTACAGTTTACCAGAGAAAATGGGAGGTAGGAGATTGGGTTCTTGCAGCAATTTAACATTCACCAGCAATTACAATCCAAGAAAAATGAAAACACAACCCAGAAATACTAAAATGACCTCTGCTATATGACTGCAGCAACTTCAAGGAGATGACCTAAAACTGGAGAAGAGCAGTAGTCATCAGGGAGAAGATGTTTAAATACCCTGCAAAGAGCCACTACATACCAAACCCCAAACCTCTGTTCCATCCCAGATGTTGATTTTAGACTCAGGAGAGCTGCCGCTTGCCAAAAGCTAAGATCTTGAAAGCTATCAGAAATTAATTCAATGCACCAGTTTCCTCTTCACCTGCAGATGGATGGCTGCTGTCAAATGATCCAGCGGTGACTGGGCAGGCAGGAACCCAGCTACTTTCCTTAGCAGAGGGAGCATGCCATTCCAATTATAGCTTACTGCCACACTCCTGTGGTGGATTTCAACCCATCCTGGGAAAATGGGAACATTTAGTCCATTTATATTCTGCTGATTACTGTTCTGTATAACCAGCAGTAAAGCCTGCTATCCCAGAGCATGGTATGTGTCTAACAGCAGGGCAGTTTCTAGTAATGTTTGGTTCTATTTCTGACATGTCTGTTGTGAATCCCCAGTCCTAGTGGCAAGCCCTGATGCTCAGAGATCTGTCTCAAGTAGAACAATATAAAGAATGATAAAGAAACACATGAAGAGGGAAGAGACAGATCTGATTAGGACACAGGCAGTTATTGTATGCATCTTACTCATGCAGCGCGTGGTATTTTCTTACCAACAGAACAGAAGAACAAAGACTTTCTCTCTAATACATTCCCTGCTGGGCCTAAATTAATGCAGTATTTTCTTGTTAGACTGCTGTAGCTGAAGCCTGTCCTGCCTTCCTCTCTCTCAAGCTAACTAGGACAAATCAGGATTATCAAATACAAATGCAGATCTGTATGTGCTGTCTCTCAAAGCCAGTATCTTTCAGTTTTGTCTTCTTAAACAAGCTCAGACAAAGCTTTGTCATACCACGCAAAGCACAGCAATGCACACAATCTCTCCAAATATAACCAGAGGCAAAAGCAAGAAAAGTCTCTATGAACCCTCAGACATTGGGTATCCCCTTGAGCCCTTACAAACAGCTCTTACAAGTCTGCTATTAGTAAAGGTGGTTTGGGCAGGAAAAAGCAGGGAGACTCAAGTCAGGTTTTTAAAAAGGCCACTTTGCACAAGGCATTGACACCCCTACCCCCAAATGCAGCCCCTCACCTCTGATGCCTTTACAGAGGCTTCCCTCTAGCTCACTGCCAGCTGCTTGGCTTGGAAGCAGGCAAATCACTTCCTTTGTCCCAGTCTGCCACACATCTTTGCTCATGGGTTCAGCTCCCCATCCCACATCTGGTCCTCACACCCCAAATGCTGTTACTACAAGAGTCATTGCCCCGGTAACAAGTCTGGAGAGGCTACCAGCCTTCTGGATTACTGTTTCTGAATATTTGCAACTTTTGGTATACTCAGCACTGAGCTTTATTTGAAGTGGTGAGAGACAAAGACTTAGTCCTTCACTTAAATTGTTTCATAAGGTGAGCGAATCACTCCGCTTCAAAACTAATGTCTTCATGGCCAGTAACACCTGTATGTAATTGTATGTGATTGCTATTTGTATTACTGGTGTTCAGTGTTCTTGAGAGAGAACGATTTAAAAATCGTATGAACTTTTTTTCTAAAACCATATTTTAAATTTCTCTTGCTAGTGTTCTAGGTGTTTTTAGATTACACTGAGAGTAAACCTTCAGGCTTCTCTCTAAAGCCATGTAAGTTTTATCAGAAAAGAAGCGGAGCTATTATCTCACCATTTATAGACCCCAGGATGTAAAGGGTACATTAACAATGATTTTCCTGTTCCTTAATCTCAACTTTGCATAACAAGTCAGAAAGATGCAGGAGGTACAGAAGGTAAAGCAAGTCATAGCTTTTACAAAGGAAGCCAGCGTGTCTCTCCAAAACTAAGGATAGGCCAAGACTGGTCCTGTCTCTGAAGCGAGTGCCTTGGGATGAAGCATCCTTATCTTGACTGACTAGCTCCAGCTGACCTGAGTCACACTTTACTCTGCTCTTCACAGCCATATCTGAATATGGCTGCAGCACGTGCTGAAGGCAAGACCCAAAGGGAAGTTCATTAAACTGAAGATACTCAAGGAAATCTAGATGTGGAACTGGAAACTTGCAAATTCAGCTGGTCCTTCTTTCCCAGTTCCTTGTAAATAAATTCCACAGTGTCAAATATATCCCTGAGTGTTCAAGTTAGTTTATTTAAATAGGCATTAAAGGGAAAATGTCAAATGAATACAGAATTTGAGATCCCAAGTAGCTCCTTATTCTTCCCCTCCCTTTTATCACCTTTAATGTTGTAAGAACGTAAGGACTAATGATTTTATTTTATGAAGAGCTTTGAAGATGAAGACTTCTGGGTAATTATTAAATATGTTTCTTTCTTGTATTAGTTTATATCTCTTCTAGCACCAGCCTGTCCTTGTTTGACCCTAACCAAGCCCAGCTACATAACTCCACTTAACTCCACAGCTTTCACCCAATTTCTTCTAACTTTGAATCTGAAAGACACAAAGCTTACTTATTTAGTTTTCTCATCACTGCAGGACTTACAGATGTGGTCTCTTGCAAGCAAAGCTTGCCTGCTTGCTCTTCATTCAGTCATAACCACTACTTTTCATACTTACGGAAACAGTGGGATTTAAGAGCAGATTCAGATGACAGTAAAGCCAGTAGATGATAGTTAACAAGATAAGGGAGAGAGAGGGAGAAGAAAAGACAAATTGTTCTAGAGTAGCCCAGCACAATTTCGATAATAGGTGGTTCGCATTCAGCCACAGAGTTTCTATAATGCTCTTAGTGGTCTGGCAGCTCTGGCTCTGAAGGACATAGCAGTAGCAGAGAAAATCTTCAGTCAAAATCCTGCTCCTGCCCACTTTTATGAAACTGCAAATGTTACAACCCAAGCCTTTCTTACACAAATATTAAGAGACACCATAAATGCCCTTTTTCCCCTCCCAGTAAGCAGATTTTCATTAATAAACCTCAACATGTTTGCAAAATTTCCATCAACGTTTTAAGTGTTGATAATATATCAAAGCTGAACTGGAAAAGCAAAACTCTGCAACCAGTTGAAGAGTTTCTACTTTAATTACAGAAGAGAGAGCAGATTGAAGGGAGTGGGTGGAGGGAAGTCTGGGAACATACAGTACTGTGCACTATGAAATGTTGCAGGGAAGTGGAAGGCTGAAGGGCAGCCCCACGTGTTTGAGAGATTTAATGGTAAATGTTATTGCTCCGCACATGTGAAAGACATAACATGTATTTTTTTCAGTCTAACCAGCTCGCTTCAGATTGAGGCAAGAAGGAAGAGTAAGTATTAAACCTCCATAAGAGAGAAACAGTGACTCACAGTTGTGCAACAGAAAAATGGCAACGGCCTCGGGTTGCTCTTGTCACACAAGGCACTCCTCAATATTTAAAGAAAGAAGAGTGAGGCACACTACCTTTGGTCACAGTGCACAGCTGAATCTGCAGGCATCTTCGCATATGAAATGGTTAAGAAAATTAATACTATTTCCTTTAATTTCCTTTTAGCAGCACCCTTTCTGCCTACGTTTTTTGGAATCCAGACTCCCCAGCACCATAGCTTTAGCAAAACAGCTTTCCTTTCAGTTGATTTCAGCAGGAGTCTGCCATGTATACAAAAGTATCTAGGACGCTGGATAGTCTGAATTTCCACAGGAAGATGGTCTGAAAATTAATTGTTGGTTATTTTGTTGGGTGTTTTTGTTGTTTGGTTGGGGTTTTTTTTCTGTTTTGTTTTGGTTTTTTTGCCAGTAGAAAAGTTGGTTTCACAGCAACAGAGTAATAACATAAAATCCAAGTGCTCTAATTCACAAATATTTCTGGAATATCTTTCGGTGTCGGTGCTTTCACGCATGCTTCCTCTTCTCTGGGGAACAGGTAACACTTGTCTGGACACATCGGTGTCCCTCTGTACTGCATCTCTGGTGATGGAGGAGGAGACACCATGGTTACGTTACACAATCAAATTGGTCACCTGGCAAAAGAGCTCAACCCATAAGAAAAAAAAAAACAGATGGGAGACATCCAAACTAAAGCAATCCTGAGGTCAGGTTCTCAACAAGAAACCCATTCTTTCCAGCAAAGCTATGTTTCATGAAGATCCTCTTTTCGTCAAACAGTTATGGAAGAAAAACAACAACCTCTTAGCCCTAATACCACAAATCAGTTTGTTGATTAAAGCACAACCTTGTCTCTTCGAAAAGAAAAGATCATGATCTATGTTGCAGTGCCATCTTTGACCATTGTTCCGTTCTGGATGTTACAGAACTGACAACCGGTGCTGTTTGTAGACACCAATACCCAAGTTGCTCAGGATCTGAGCAGTTGTTTCCTGAACCTTATCCTTGTACCACATACCAAAAACAGAAATGAAAAGGGCTCTTGCAGAAGTCCAGAGCAAAGCGGAAACCAAGCCCTAGGAGGTGGTAGAGACCAGAGAGGAAGCAGGTATAACGGTCCTGGGAAAAAAAAGAGAAGTTTGGCGTTCTTTCCAGCTAGAGCAGGAAACTCGATTATGGCAACTTCTGAAGCTGCAATAACAAAGCAAGAACTGACGGGAATGTGGAAGAGGAGGACAGACACCCCTCTAACTCCTGTCACATTTGAGCAGCTCACAAACAACTCCAGGCACCAGCCTTTGTCCCAAGCAGTTCATGTAACTGTTTAGTGGTGTGGAAGAAGCACAGGTACAGAGCTGCAAGAAATGCCAGTGATTTTTAACCTCCCTCTTCTAAACAGTTACTTCAAGTTGTCAGGAGTTAGGACTTGGGAGCTCCTCTTGGACCACACTGACAACTCACAGGCTGGCTGCAAAGTCTGGCTAATGTTGCCAGGTCCTCCCAGTGCTTTCATTCCTTTGATGCTCCCCTCTAGGCAAACAGGCTTCAGTCACCCAGGCTTGGTCCCTGGCAGTTGCTACAGCTGTAGAACACTGCTGCAAAAATAGGACCAGAAAGGGAGCTGAAGCTCTACAGATACACTATCTCAGCCTCACAGAAGACAGTGACTCAAGTTACACCACAGCATCAAAGCAAAATTCTCCCAAGCCATTATTTTCCATTCAGTAAGATGATCACCTCAAAGCACAAGCCATAATAACTTTGAATTCATTTTCCAAGTCTATAATTTGTCACCAACAGCTCTCTTTAAAGTGTGGAGCCCATGGCTGCTTCTGTGCGTGCCACAGTTGCACTTGGGCCCATCCCTACAGCTTCTCCAGTTTCCTCAGAGAGACAGATGCAGAGACAGGCCATGAAGATCCAGCATGTGCCTAAAGCAGGCCTTGAGGCTCTGCTACAGCATACATCCATAGGTTAGGTGACATGCAACCAAACTGGCCACATCTTCCACCTCCAGCCACGGCTCTAGAAATCTCTTACTCATGCCGTTGGTTGCAGCAGTGCCAACAGCAACGGAGCTGTCAGTTGTTGCTGCTTGCTGTCACCAGAGAGTGACATGCTGGCAAGCCTTCAGGCATAGTGCAGAGCAGAGGGAAGGAAGGGAAAAGGCAGAAGCAGGGGGAAAGCAGTTGTGTTTGTTCCAGTTTTGGAGCTTCATGCTGAGAAAGGGGCACCACAAAAAGCAGTAACAGCCACATCTGCGTCAGTCAGCAGCTGTAGAGCTCCCCTTGCCCCCAGCTCTGCTAAAGTCTCCCAGAGAAGAAATGTAGAATATTTCCCAGATTATAAATATCACATGGTGGTGGGCCCAGCATGAAGCACTGCAGGATCTCAGCCACACAATCTGTTTTTCCTTCTTGGACTTTCCAAACTTTAGGATTTAGGTTCCCAGACAATCACCAAGTCATCTTCATACAGAAGTAACTATTAAACACAGGGTATAAGAGCTTTGAGTTTATCATGGAAAACATCTAGGAAATATCTAATTTGCTTTTTATAACACTTCCGTAGTTTTACTCTTGTTTTCTATACAGTCGGTATCTCATTATAAAAATACCAACTTGTTACTCACTGCTTTCTTTTTCCTGACAGATCCCCAGCAAGACTTTGCTTTCAGCATTGATCGTTGTTCAGACATCACAACCCACACCTTTGATATTAGAGCCTCAATGGTTCTAAGTAAGTGAATTCCTATTTCCTTTTGCCATAAGCAGGTATGTGTAAGCACTGGTATTAAGTAAGCAAGAGTAGCAACCTCCTGTAAAATAAAACCAATACTTCATTTCTAAGAAATTTCAAAATGGGTACAAGACTAGAAAGATACCAGGTCTGTTACCAGCTCTGCCCCAAACTATGTATCTAACTCAGAGCAAGTCATAGAGTTGTCAGTCCTCATTTCTCTTACCCTTCATCCCTATGTGGGGTGAGGGCTGCTCTAGAGCTCGTCTTCACAGCTAAGTCATCTGGGGAGAGTCTCGTTGAATGAGATGGCTATAGACTCCACACCCTTGTGTCAGCACCACAGAATTATATCCTCCAGCATTTGCCTGAGCAGCAACAGAAGGTCAAAATCGGTACTGCATTTGAGCTAAGGGGCTGGGTGCACAAGTTAATATTAGTTACAGCTTGACTTTTGACCATTCCATGGACAAGCCAACTTCTTACCACCCCTTTGGCCCCAAGCTCACCTTCTGCTGCTACAGCAAATGAGAGTGCACTGCTGCGTACTCCTGGTACTGAACACGAGTTTGGTAGCCAAGCATCTTTTAGCACTTGGGAATGCCCCCTTACATGCAAAGGTCACCCTCCCGATGGATATGCTGCCCTTTTGCCTGGAGAGCATCTGTTATCAGGTGGCTGCAAAGTTAAACAAGCCTGCACACCACATTACAGGCATTTGCAAATACCTTTCCAACAACTCAGATTACAGGACCTCCCTCTAGATCTGGCAGCCTCACTAGCTTGTCTGTGGTAGCCAGCTGAAAAGGCTGAAACAACCAGTGTCCCAGCACTGCTTAGCTGCTAAGCTGTTCCATGGCATAAGTGTGCCTTGAGACATTTTTTCAAGCAGCATGTACAGGCTAGGGGCTGTTCCCAGGAGCACACTAGATTTGGTCACACTGCTAGGGACAGGAGGAAAGAAAGTTTAGGTTTATGGACACAAGCTTTCCTAGGCCCAAGAATGGTCATGGACACAGTTTAAAATAAAAATGTGAGCTACTATGTCCCTTGTTATATACCTTGAGGGGCTTGGAGAACTGTTCCTGAAACACACTTTTCTATGTTTCAAGAGTTCAGGAGTGAAGAAAAAATGTATAATGGCTTAAATGAGTGGCGGGGGGAAGGAAATAGAAACTTTCATAAACCATAAATTTATAAGCCTGTTTATCCTTGCATTTTCTCTAAGCACTCCTTCTACTTTCTGTACAGGACAAAGCATCAAGGAGCTGTATGTCAAGGTTGCTCTGATCATAAACAAGAAGACTGTCTTAAGCTACTCAGAGACACTTTGTGGACCAGGCCTTTCTAAGCTAATTTTCTGTGGAAAGAAGAAAGGAGGTAATTTAGGTAGCACTCTAAAATGTTTGATGGTTACTGAGTACTCCAAGCAGGATGCACCCGCTGTGCTACTGAATGCACCAATATATTGTAATGTTATGTTTACTTCAACAGCATGTTAATGGGTGACAGAAAAACAGTAGGATAGCATGCTTTTCCTCTAACCTGTTTGCTTGCTTTTCTTTTAATCACAGAATGTTGCACACATATGGGATTTCAAGTCCATAAAAAATAACTTTGGTAATGTGACCACATCCCACAGCAGAGGGGTTCATAAGCCCTATTTATAGCCACATGGTTGTCATGCAAGCAAAAAGCATTTCAGAACTGGCCTTTATTTTTGTCTGAGGAAGGGCTGAGCAAACAAACAAGGCGTTCTGAACGCATTCTTTACTATTAAGCAAATAATACTTCCTGTTCTTAAAGGCAGTTCCTAACACACATTAAGAACTATGCTTGAAAAGAATATTTGGATCATTATAGGATGCAATACCATCTAGGCTTTGCATCTTGTTTCTGCTCACCATGTGTCTATGCTGCTGTCAGTTGATTTATAGTTCATGTCAGTCAAACTGCCTACCGGTGCAGTAGTTGGTTTTCAGTGGCATTAGTTGCCTACGGACTACTCTTTGGTCTCAAGTGAGCCTGGGCACTTCAGGGTCTCTTCTGCCATGGCTCAGGCCAGATAGGGCACAGATAGCCATAGTGGGTCCAGATGAGCTGTTGTCATTATTTTGAAATCACTTTATGTCACAATCATTTCTGTTGGCCGATATTAAAATAAAGAGGTAGAATTGCATGGAGGTTTGCCGCAGAGCTGTTAGAGGAAGTTTCAGGAGCTCTGCTTTTCTTCCATTCACCTTCATCTCCATCATGATAACACTGAAATAATTCATGTACATGGGCTATGAGTTTGACAACCATGCACAATACTGATGCTAAGACAACCCCCTGGAAAATTACTAAAACATTTCACATCACATAGAAATATCACAAAGAATAATAGAGAAATGCTGCACAAACAACCAATTATGTAAATCCTGTAAGCCAGACAGAAAAAAAATTTAGAGCTTTCTTCAGTTGTGTATTGAATTATAAGAAAAAAAAAATAAACACCATATACCTTGTGAAAACTATCTTATTCTGATGAGATATTTAATAACATCCTTTAGGGAGCACATTGAGGAATGGAGTCAGTCCTGAGCAAAGCACAAACTGCTCTTCACACATTAAACTACAAAGCCAAAATCTCCTGGGGTTTTCAAGTCCCTTAATCTTAGACTGACAGGTGATTGTTTCTACTAGTTGAAGTGCATTACGATATAATGCCATTGTTGGTTGTTTGAATATTATACATCTTCATTTAGAAACATCTCTAAGTTTGAGCGAGTACATAACATCTCACATTCTTTAAAAAACATCACTTGTTTGAGGCAATTCAATATAGCTGTATTTTGACCATATTAACCCAGTTATAAACCTAATACCTACACAGAAAAGCCAAGTTGTGAATAGCAGAGGTAAGGGGTATATAGCACTTTCGGAGCCCAATTTTCACTGTTGCATACAGACAGCATTTCCAACATCTGTTCAGATGTGACCTGAGCTTAAAGCTTTCCTACGCAGAACGCATTTGCCCACCACAAGGAGGACAAATATTACCTGTGCCTCCGTCTCCCAAAATGACGCAGAACACAGTTCTGGTGAAAGTTTTGTTGGTCCATTGGTGTGGACCAAGCAGAGAGGAAGTTATAAGGAAAAGAGATTGTTATAAGATGAATTTGGCAAAGTTTGCACCACCTTTTTTGTCCTATAATGCTATCACTTCGCCATGACTGGAAATACTTTAAGAGACCTAGTATAGCTGGAGGTTTCATGTTCATCATAATCATAGTACTTACTATTTATGTTAAGCAAACCTCACATCTGGCACAGATCACTGGGACTCCTAAGTAAGGCTCCGAAGTATTTTTCAGAGCTGTATCCTTCTTGTGAAGTTACAAACTCAAAGGTTTCAAGGAAACAGGCCATTGTTTGCTTAAGAACAACAACAACAACCCGACCTGCTAATTTCTTTGTGTTATAACATGAGCTCAGCTCTTCCTCTTTTTCAGTAGGAAGTGCTAGTTATTCTCCATTTCCTCCAAAGAAAACTGTTATGTAATGTTTAACACATTTCCTAATGCAATCACTAAAATCAGAGAAAAAGACTTAGAACGGTAATATTTTGTAGAGTGCCAACTACAACTTGCAGGCTTAAACATAACTCTACAAGTTCACATCTCAAACAATACAACCCTGACTTTAAAACTCCACTGTATACTTCATTGACTTTTTTGGTAGGTTTTACAGTGAGCATGTTCTAAAATAGTATTTGGGAATAAAAACAGAGAATAAGGCATGAGTTACAGAGCTGAGTATCACTTGGAGTTTAGGTACATGTTTCTGACAAAGCTAGGTCTTATATTGATATACAATGCCATCTTGCTTAGCCCCTTCATCTCACATTTTCCTCCCCAGAAAAGAGAGTGGATGTTTCTCACCAAGCTATATATTTATATACATTTTTCTCACTCAACTGTATATCTATAGCTGGCAGTTATTCAGTTCATTCCTGCATCCCTAAAACTCACAAAAGTTTTGTGTCAATTGCATGGGTGCAAGATCGTGTCCTAGAAGAACTCCAACGTGGAGCATTTAAGCTCTAAAAAGATTTAAAACATAGAAAAAGAAGAGGTGGGTGCAGATGTACAGGGCCTTTATATAGTACAAGAGTGTGAGAACGTTTAAGATTTTCAGTGCAAGGAAGATTTGAGAAAGAGGAGTGAGAATTTCATTATAGGTGTTTTGTCGGGAATGAGAGGCATCTTCATGATAAATGATAACTGGGAACTAAAAGTAGTTCCCAGGAAGTTCTTACACATTTGAAAGCTCTCCATCAGACTGGAAGATACTAAAGGCCTGTTTGCTGACAGGGAAAAGGACTAAGTTACTTTTGATAGAAGTAAACAGTGAAAAGCTTCTGCAAATACAATAATGTCACCCTGAATCAATGGTACAGTAGAAATGTTTTCCAGGATCCACTACAGAAATCAACTGCAGTTAACTGTTTAGGAAGAAGGGCTGAACATGGAGGGTAAGGTAAAAGCATATCACTAATGACAGCATACTTGACATGCCACAATGTATGAACAGACTAATAAAAACACTGGGGACATTTTAATGAGAAAAAAACATAGCTATAATTTATGCTTCTCCCCATCATATAAGTAACAAACAGTCATGTGTTTATGCGAATACAAAAGCATCTGGGCATTCTCTGTAAAGACCACAGAATCTTGTCAATGAGCTAGGCTCAGTGTTTGTGACAGTTACAGTTACTGCAACAGATGTGCACATCCTCTTTCAATGGAGGAATGCAAAAGTGTGTATGACTATATGAAGGATACTGTGATAAACTACAGTCCTTAAAGCCTCTGAGAATGTTTACATATCTGGAATTATAACAAATCTCCATGCAAGAGAAACATTGAATGGACTTGGAGAAGCCTGATCCAGCCAGCATAGGCACTGAGAAGGTTGCCATAGTCAGAAATGAGTATGAACAAGAAAATTCAGCTCTGTATTATTTCCTGGCAGGTCTCAAAAGCTGCGGTTGCTTTCCAGTCAGAATATACTTTCAAAGAAGCACAGTCCTTTTACATAATCATAGAAGCAAAGAAAGTCACAAGAGTCATGGAACCACACAGTAGTTGAGTTGGGAAGGGACCTCACATCTGGTCCAGCCCTCCTGGTTAAGCAGCACCACACAGAGCAGGTTGTGCAGGATTATACACAGTCTTCGACCATCCCTCAGGATGGAAACTCCACAATCTCTCTGGGCAGCCTCTGCTAGCGCTTGATCACCCTCAAAGAAAAACTCTTTTCTGATGTTCAGATAAACTGGAACACAGGAGATGCTGTGTCCATTGCCTCTTGGTTTGTCAATGGGCACCACCAGAAAGAGCCAAGCATTGCCATCCTTTCAGAAACAAATGACCTAATGCTTGTTATTTCATTTTAAAATATAGGCTTTGCAGAACTTGGATGATGTTTCTCTACATTTTGGTTTTGGACAGCTTTCCAACAGTCTAGGTGGGACTCTAATGAGCTACATGATCCAAGAGGAATTTCCATATCCTAGAGATAAAGAATTTCAGGGAAGGGTTATGGTTCCTGGCCCAGTTTCTTCTCTACTCTCCTCTGCCGTCATCTAAGATTTGCTAAGTTCAGAACTGATCGAAGAAGAGAAAGACAAGGCCCATTTTAGGCTGTATACTGAAAACAAGTGCATACAAACCACAAAACAAATCACTGCAGAGTCTACACTATTCCAAGGGTACAACTCGCAGTAAGCCTTAGCTTACTTCAACACACATATGGCCCAAGACCCAAGCAAGTCACTCATCACATACATCATGCAATATGCAGTGCCTTTAAACTCCTATTTAGGTCCTAGTAAGTTGTGAACTAAGTGGGCTGTGTTGTATTTTTAAGATTCTTGAGTCACCACTCTCTGCAGCAGAGATGTGTCAGACTCCAGGGCTCTTTCTTCACACACAGCAGCAATCAGTGATGGCAATTGCTCTCTGAAAAGAAAAAGACTCCTTGGGGCTCAGGTGAAGTGGCCAGGGAAGCAGAGGAAAAGGAGTATGAGTGCTGTAAAATACAGTTAAGCAGTTTGAGAGTAAGAAGTCAGCACATACTGATTGTATTCTTAGTTTCAGTATTAGGTTTTTCAGGGAGACGTTTAGAAGTCCTGCAATTTCTCTACCTCCCACAATCACCAAGGCATCAGCTATAACAAACTTCTTATTAATATAAAGGTGAAGGACACTGACAATGTCTCATGTTTCTCCTCTTTTTCTGGTGCATATTATAGTCATGATTCTTTTCTTTAAGTTTATTAAATGAAGACATTGATCAATATTTCACAATGTGTGGGGAAGATGTTCCGTGGACTGATTTCCATTTCAGACACCTACTGCATGGTGGGAAGGACCGTGTGACAAATCTGTGACAAACCTTTTGTCCATTCTTTAACAAGAAACAGTTTAAAGAAACACAGAGATGCTGGACTAAAACAACTCTCTAGAAGTGACGAACGTCAAGATGCCAGCACATACTTAAATATGACGAAACGTTTATTCCTCTGTCACTGTCAAAGTAAAGAAGATTTCATGACACCTACGAAAGAGAATCTTTAAACAGTTCTTCATTTTCCATGACTTGTATAGGGCAAGTTGTGTAAGAAATTCTGTACCGAAACATCTATGAATTTTATTTTCAGTCAAGTCTACACAGTTTGGCCCAGTAAGCTAACAAAAAGTAGGAGGAATTGGAGAACAGCTTGTGAATTCTGTCCATTAATGCTAAAGTTGTTCTTTCTTCCACAGTGAAAAGCAAGTGTGTCTCACATTTAGGGAGTTAAAGACTGGAAGGTGCAACTCCCAGGCTCTATTCCAGTCACCAACACAATTTGTTATGGCTTTAGCACACCAAGTAACTTGGTGAACGCTCCCTCAACAGCAAGATGAATGTTCTTATTACTTTAAGGTCATGTTCAGCAAGCAGTCAGAATTCTACACCTACAGAAACACTCGGCTCAGAACATCATTTTGGCAATTTTAAGAAAAAAGCGTAGTTCAACTATTGCATCTCCAGGCGTTGAACAGATCATGCTAAAGGACTCATGTCTAGCAACTTCCTGCTCCCCTTCCATTTCCCCATTTGCAGGGGCATGCTGACACAGGAACAACCACCTGGTTGTGCAATGCCAGGGCTCTCTCCTCCATCTCCCTGAGCTCAGGCTCTGCCTTCCCCATAAGGCACTACATGTCCTGACATTTGTCTGGGGATCGCTGTTGCAAGACTACATATTGAGCACTTTTCAGTTCTATAACACTTGTCACTGAAGCACATTTAAGTGCTATTACAAAAAAGCATCTACTCTCAGCTGCTTGTTTCCGACGTGTGCTGCATGATATCTAATCATCCATCATCATTTTTGCTTTCAGAACACCTCTACTATGAGGGACCAGTCACACTGGGAATCAAAGAAATCCCACAGGTAAGTTCATCACCACTGCGTTCTGAAGCAGAAGGGCTTTCTGGATGAGATAAGGTCAGAAGATTATCAGCAACTATGCCAGCATATTCCAAGCTCCCCCAGCTGGCACACTGCAGCATGGCTGGTCTTTTCAGTACAAAATTAAGAGGCTATGCTTAAAGCATAGAGATCTACCATTATCCAGACAGGCAGGTTTTCCTCAGATAGTGCTGCTAGAGGAGATCTGCTAAGTCACACAGCCATACAGTTCCCCTCTAGTACTTTGAAACAGACAACAAATGAAGCAGCTCCTCCAAGGGACTCCTGAGAGACCAAGGCTGCAGTTCAGCTCATCCCTTTGTGGGCTGAACAATTTGGAGATGCTCATTCATCCTCCCAAGCTATAAAGGCAATTTAGGTAATTATTGCAACAGTATTTGATCCATCTTGCATATATAGTGTTAGATACAGAGATAGATGTCTTCTAAGCTGCAAATGAAAGTGGAACCTATGGGGCCAATAACACTTTCTCTAGACTCATGGGACCTTAAAATAAGATTAATTTGTTAGCAAGGTGAGAAAGCAGGCAGTGCTCTTGGCACTACTCTGATCAAGTTGCTTGGTTGTCCACTATAGGTGTTCTTTACAAGCAGCCTTCTTCACACTCAGCTAAGTCTCCTTCCTAAATCTCAACCCAGTTACATTGAAAGCAAAGTATGTGTTAAATGCTGAAAGCACCATGGTTTCTCTTAACTGGGCACAACTTCAAGCTGTATTTGACCAGCCAATAATAAATGATTTCTAGTCAGATAACATGAAAGCACACAGTTCAGGTGGTCAGTCAGACACCCTTTAAACTTGCTCACACAAAGAAGTATAGCAAGAATGCCCACTTCTTGAGCACCTGACATGAAACCTATGTTACAGGCTCAAATATGAGTGTTTAGGGCCTGATCAGCACTGGAATGGTCCAAGCACAAGAAAAGGAGAAGACAGGGTCACAACAAGGATACAGAACAAGAACATAAGTCCTGGAGAGCTGAGTTTGACAAGACCTGTATGGGCAAGAATGAAGATAGTTGAGTTTTGGGAGGATCAAGCCTCTGTAATGACAGTTTCTATCTCATACATCTCAGTCTTCCGTTGGTGATAGCAGCAACCATAACCTTCACTTTCCAGGCACTCACACAGAGAGTTGGGCTCCCTTATGCAGGTTGTCCCAACCTCACAAGAGTACTTTCCTTAATGTCATGCCTCAAGGTACCATGTCAAGTAACACCTTCTCTCCTCCAGCCTCTCATATAGGAATGTCCAAGTTTGTATCAGCCAGCATCCTACTCCAGGAGCAGCTTTGCTAAATACTGATGGCACTTCTGTAGTAAAGGCTCTAGAGAAACCTAGACATAGTTCATCATATCAAAAAGAAACTTGGGAAGCATGTACACAGAATTTCAATTCTCAGAGAATTAGCTGGATTTGAAGCCAGAAATTCTGAGACTCTTCACTATCTTCTTTTAATAGCAATTTTTACCCATGAGGAAAATATTATTCTGAAGGATGGGAAAACTTAGTCACTAACGAGCTATGAAAAACTCACTTCCATGAATGAAACTATAAACTTCTAGAGAATTAACATGCTTGTTAGGAAGGGAGTAGGAAGCCTTCACTGTTAATTAATCAATCAGGCAAATAACAGAATCCTTCCATGCAGCAGTCAGCTTCTGCTCATTCCCAAGTAGTCTCATCTGACCAGCCTAATGGGCATTTACACAATCTTCACAGCAATTATAACAAAGCTATATTCTCATGAGCATGTTGCCATTGGGCCTCTCTCTAAATTTGGATGTTATGCTTAGCTTGAACCTCTCTGTGAGAAAACAGGCCAGTTATTGCCTTAGAAATCCCATGATAAAAGGCGAATGGCAAGAAGCCCAACTCATTCTAGCTGTGCTATCCTCTGCTTCACAACCAGAAACACCCTGAGCAGGGTAAGAGCTTTCTATAATTCAAGGCCAGGAGGCCACTACTGCCAAGCTCTCCACTGCTGCTGGCTTACCTACCCCTACTCGTTCTCTTCCAAACTCCAGAGAACACTGAAAAATACCACAATGCCAGCAATACAAAGAGGATGAAATCTAGTTCACCTCTTCCTCTCACTCTGTTAAACGATCCTTGTCACCTCCCTGCCATGCTTCTCCTTCTCCAAGCACCCGGAGAGGGTGGTTTTGACCAATACAAAAAAAGCCATGATACTTTTAAGGTTAAGATTTTTGCACTGGTGCACTATAAACAGGAGAAAAAAAAAAAAAGAGCCCTAAAAACAAACAACACCCCACCCCCCAAACACAGACACCTAACTATCCAAACAGAGGAGAGAAATGCACAACAGACCTCACAAAAGATCCATCTGGTGATTCAAACCACTTTCTTTTTTT